>JAVJAQ010002243.1:82652-515994 GCA_032362365.1 Zygogramma bicolorata | reverse complement strand
TTATATATCTCATATATTCATTTCGTTACATCAAAATTCATCTATCATGCAACGAAAGCTTTAAACTATCAATTCATAATTATGTCAGTAGTTGGTTTGAATACGAACTACTTGTATCTAAGATAGGCAACCAGAGAAAAAGCTAAGTAGGCTTTGAAGACTGTCACAAATAAAACGTAAGATTAGTCAAGCAACTCAATATACACGATTTGATATATACATATTGTTCAATGAAATAGGTGGTCGTAAGAAAAATAGTGTACATTACTAGTGCGGGAAGTGACATTTTTTACACGAGTGGGAATTATTGTAGCACGAGGCGTAAGCCAACTGCAACAATCCCACGAGTAATATACTTTTTCGTAAATTGTAAAGTCCTGCTGTAGTCTCGAAAGTTGTTAAGAATTTATAAATTGAAGTTACCTTTTCCTTTTCCTTCAAGATTCATTAAATTCAACAGAGCACGTGATGATAATAGTCAAGAATTAAATGCCGTAGTACAATACTGAATCAGAAAGTAATATCCTAGAAATGAGAAAAGCGTGTTTCTCGTAGAACTCCCGAAAAGCATGGATATATAACTGGGCAATTCTCCACCCCGTGTCTGTTACATGCTAGCAGATAACTTACACAACGGAATATGAGAACGACAGAAAATGGATTTGTTATGAATGATGTGACCTTTGGGGAGAGTTAGGTAAGTTCTGAACTCCATAATAGAAATGCTAAATCGTATAAAACGGATTTGTTCTCAATATATTGAAAGTGGAATATAATTCTGACTCTTAATCACGTGTCTAAAACGAATATTGAGAGATTTCAATCTACTTGCACCACAAATATATTATTCTTTCAGAATATCACCGTCGTTATAACGTAGCGAAAAATATTCATTTTATCAGTATGATTCGTATCTAAATATAATTTATCCACGACTATTGTATAATGTATCCATTATACGTCTGTTTGCTCGACTTTAATAATAACCATTATTTATTATTATTGTTTTGATGTTTATCCCTGCGATTGAATTGACCAGTTGATCAAATATTACAATTAATCATAACTATGAATGTATCTTGTAATATGAAGATCTTCTTATAAGATAAGATACGTGATATTTGGTAAGTTAAATGCATAGATTTGCATAGTATTAGTTACTATTAGATACTATACGATTATTATAATTTTCGATAACTATGTACTGTGTATAGATAAACAATAATGTATTGAATGAAATATTCGTTAGAATAAAATAATAATGTGTCTGAAACTTATATATGTAATGTAATAAAATTTTCCAAAAAAAAAAACTTAAACATTTTTCATTAGTCGTGGATAAAGTATAGTATTCTACTCGTGTGTAATGGCTATTATTCTCTCGGTGCTTTGGGCCATTTACCTTCGGCTCGAGTGGCCTAAATCACCAAGAGATTAATTGCTATTATACGCTATTATATTTGTCCATGACTATTATATGAACTATACATTTTAAAAACTATATTGGAAAGACAATCGTTATACTTCACCAAAATCAAATTTTATAACAGTTTGTTCGAATACCCAAGAAATATCAATGATATAAAAAAAAATCAACAAAAATATAAAAAATATTCATAACGCATGTGTTTCTTCAAGAATCACGGTATTAATTAATCACTAAGGAATAATGGATATCGTAAATCTTAATGAAACACATGCATCATGAATATTATATACAGTAGTCGTGGACAACTGTTTTTGTCCACTATTGTTTGAAATATTCATAATCACTATTCACTACCATCAATATGGTGGTGAATAATGATTTCATTATTCCATAGTAAATGATGGATATCGTAATTCTTGAAGAAACACATGCATTATAAATATTTTTTATATTTCTGTTGAATTTTTTGATATCATTGATATTTATCAGGTATTCGAACATACTGTTATAAATTTTTATTTTGATGAAGTATAACGATTTTCTTTCCAATATTGCACTCGAATACAATAGTCGTGGACAAAGTAAAGTATTCTACTAGTGTATAATGGATATAATAAGCTCGTTGAATACTATTATAACATTCTGTGGTTTTCAGGTAGATATAATGAAGAATATCGTTCATTACAGGTTTATAAATTATTTTCTCGACTCCCATTGAAATATACTATTTAACACCGCTCGAAAAGATATACAATTGTTTTTCTTAAAAAAAGTTACCTTGTTTGAGGTGAGATGTGCAATGAGACACGGTGAATGAAGTAAATTTCGCATCAGCTATTCAACAATGGAAAATTAGTTTTCAAACGAACCTCTAACCTAGTTTACAAACATATATCGATTTATAATATACATCTCAGCTGTGGGCATTTATGAATACCAAGGTATGTTATGGACTCAAATACATAATATAACATAATGTTTATCTCGCAGTTTTCACTCATTTGATCTCTGCATACGTAAAATAGAGATTCGATGCAAAATATGCTGCCACCATAAATGTATCTACGTTCGGCGAATTGTCCGATTGTGCTAGGATTAAACCATTTCCAGTTATAGTTCTAGATTCACTAGTAATCGCCACCTAAATACAGTTCCAAAATATCATCACTAACAGACTAATACAGTATGAATCCACTGTCATGTCGTCTGATGTCACCTTTCTTTTCTATCAATGGTGCTGCGTTTTGAAAGTTTGAATTTCCCTCCTTAATTCTTTGATTTTTATGGGTTTAAATGATAACTGAATGAAAAAAATATCTTTTAATTTCAATATGACGCTAATGAAATATTTGAGACATATCTGAATTTTACGCATATTCCCCTTTTTTCAGTCACTCATAGACGGGAGGTGAGGTGCTTCATATCAGGAATTATTTCCACTCAAATCAAAAAAAGAGGTGACGTCTTCATTTAAGTTTTTCCGACAAAAAAGCGTGGTGCACTTTGAAGATCAGGTGACAAGTTTTGAGGTATCGCTTGGATCCGAAGTATTTATTGAATTATAAATTCCATTTTGCACGCACTTCCTTTCCGAATTCTATTTGCATCTCGTGAAACAGTGGCGTACCTGGCAAAGGCAAAGTTGAAGATGAAATCGGGTAGATTCCTAAAGTATTTTTGAACAAGAACACTAAGTAAACGAGTTGTGAATGTAAATTCAGCTCCCACAGGCAACAAAGAATTACATCATAATTTGATTCATGTGTAGTAAACTTTTTCCAATTGAGCAATCTGTGAAAAGAAATGGAAATTAGGGAATGGGGAAGTTTCTTTTCAAAAAAAAATCGTGATGTCGTCAACTCAGATCTTTTTGCCATTTGAATAATCAAGCTATTAACAAAAATTCAAGTGAGCTGGCTGATACTTGATGAAAATCCATATTGAAATCATTTTGAAATGATGGTACAGTTTCCTGTACAATTCTCACTAACAATGGGTTTACAAAACCGCGACAAGTGTTTCGCTTTAGAATAACTTCCTCAAGCAGGATTCCTGCTGGGGGAATCCTACAGGAAATTAGTAATTTTCATAATAGAGAAATTGTTTTGATTTGCATTATGAACCAAATCCCATTTAGGAATATCAATGAATTCTTTGCTTATTTGTTCCATATTTTTCTGGGTTAGTAACTTACCACAATCTGAAGTAATAAGAATTATTATTGGAATCTATACGAGTGTACAAGGGCAGATTTTCAATCTACCCCGAAAAGTTGCTGCGTCTATTGAAAAACAGTTCCTTCTGGATAGAACAAGTTCAATTAGTCCGCAACTTCTGGTATAACTCAAAATTTCACCTATCAAAAACCACTTTGGAGCCATTCTCAAGACTTCTTCTTGACTTGGTGGTTTCGAAACTGTGGTATTCCATCCAAAATTTCATAAGAAATATTCTTGGGATGATCATCAAAATATTTCATTTTCGATATCTCAATTATTTTTTCTCAACATTATTTTCTTTGATCAATCAAACCTTGTAATTTTATTTTTGACCAAAACATCCATTTCAACTTTTTGTTTGGATTTGATTACATTATTTGATAAGTACTCTTATCCTTTCATTCTCAGCAACAGGTTCCAATAGAATTATTAATATAAACAATGGAAGTCCGAACCGTTATCATTCAGTAAGTGAGGATCTGTTACTCAATTATTGTGAACTTAAATTTCAAAATTTGGTGTAACCTTGTTTTTATTTGTCAATTCTGGAACTACCCTCCGAGTTCTTTAACCTTTTTTATCACAACTTTTTATTCCTGATTTAGTCCTGATAAAATTTTGTTTGTTCGTTTTGGCTTATGTTTCTCATATTTGGCAGCATTCAATCGAAAAATTCGGAGGGACGATAGCTGTTGCACTAGATATTTCTAAAGCGTTTGATCGAGTTTGGCATCGGGGCCTCCTTTCTAGACTACCATCTTATGGTTTGCCTCCTCAGTTGTGTGCTTTGTTGAAGAGTTTCTTGTCTGATAGGTCTCTTTATGTGGTTGTTGATGGAGTATCATCTGATATTCTCCCAATAAATGCAGGTGTTCCACAGGGTTCAGTTCTGGCGCCCACTTTGTTTCTGCTTCATATCAATGATTTTCTCGAGAAAACATCTTGTTCAGTACATATTTTTGCGGACGACAGTACTCTTCATGCTAGTTTCTCTTCCCTAAACCAGCTCGAGAAACAAAAATTCGAAGAATCATTCACATCAGAGAAATTAACGATGACTTGGTAAAAATAATAGAATGGGGTAACATGAACTTGGTGGAATTTAATGCTAGGAAACCCAGGCATGTCTTTTCTCATGGAAAGCCGATCTATAATCATCCAGTATGCAGATGTCAGGAGTAACTATTCCTACAAAGTCAAGTATCTCGATGCTAGGAATTGCCATCAGTGATAATCTCTCATGGAAAAACCATGTGAGATCGATCGCTAGAGGTGCTTCCCAGAAGTGATTCTTCGCTCACAGACTCGCTCACTTCATTGGAACATCGTAGGAGGGTCGTAGACTTGTCTCTCTTGTATGGATATTTTCACGGTCGATGCTCTTCTGAATTGTTATCAGTTGTTCCACCCTTGGCAACATCTACACGGATGACACGCCGAGTACGGAATTCCCACTCCTTTGTTTTGAATTTGGAGACCTGTCGAACCTCTCTTGCTCAGGGATATATTTTTTTTTAATAGAACAGCTGAGCTTTGGAACTCCTTGCCGAAAGAGGTTTTTCCTTAGGCTTACAAACTTCAAAAATTCAAAATGAATGTTAATTCGTATCTCCTGTCTCTTGATTCACGCGGTGTTCTTTGAACATTACAGGGCTTTCCTTTCGTGTGAATCTGCATATAAAAAAAATACTCATTTTATTTCGCATCTTAATATGTCTGTTTCTATGCAGGGTGAATAAATTTCAGGTTGTGAAGATTTCATAATCTCACTAGATTCTCCGACTTCTAGAATGATCACTATAGTGACTCCATCGAAACACATGTAACGGCTCACGTTCTAATTGTGTTTCACCGTTTATTCATTCTGCACAGACGTGTATTATATTCGTAGAATGGGAAGCCCCGACAGAGCACAATCGACGCGTATCTACGCCTCGGTTTTGCCATTGTCCGCTGCACGAGGCTGTAATGAAAAACATTCGCGTTTAATAATGAGACATGTGCACCGGATTCCCGGTATAATCCGATAAGCCCGAGAATGGAAAATTAATGTCTGGATTACCGACTGGTAGTAGGCTTTGAATTTTTCGAGGCTCGTCACGAGTTGTTGGCCAAAGGCAGAATTTCACAAATAAGGGATGATGTTATGAAGGCACCTATTGGTACTATCTGTATAGATAACTATTTGAGAACTTTCAAAATCTGATTCCAAAGAATACTTGAATTAGTTGCATATGAAATGTCATGTTGTAGACTTACATAATATGGTCTGCAGATGTAACTATTCTCATGTGATTTTAATGCCAAATTCTTTCCTGAATCTGATATAGAATCATCATAATCATTTTAGAATTGAGTAGACTAAAGCTTTTACAATCTTAACAATTACCTTTTAATTGCTTACTTTTTAGTTTGAATTTCAATCTTCCAGTCTTGAACATTTCTGAATTGGTGTAATTTTACATTTTACCAGAATTGAAGGATGTTTGTATTTGAATGATTTTCATGGTTGTTGTTTTAAAAAATATTCATTATGTTTGTTATTTAGTCCTTTAGATTTAACAAAGATTCATATGTTCGTTATTTAGTCCTTTAGATTTACAAGCTTTTTTTATATTTAAAAAGTATTGAAGAACATTTGTATCGAGATGCCGTTCACGTTTTTTAATGTATGGACAAAGATTTCATGCCACGCGCGGATTAATTTCCTTGTGGTTTTTCTGTGTTTATTCATTTTTGTTGAATGTCTTCGAAGTTATTTTATTTCAACCTAGACTGTAAAAGTGTGTATGATGATATGATGAATGAACTTATACTATCCTATACTATACTATACTATAGTAAAGAAAAGAATGACAATCATATATACTAATAACCGTGACACCTTACCGAACTCAGCAATCCCACAGACAATGAACTTCACTCGAAGATCACAGTACAATGATAAATGACCACCAAATAAAAACAGTGTAGGATAGGGCATTAATTTAAACGACCACTTCAGGTAGACTCACTGTATTTATTGGTATTCAGTTATACACGTACACTGGATGAATGAATAGCTAGTCATTCGAGTAGAGATATGATTCGCATTTGCAACGTTTCCATTATATAATATTATCAGAAGAAAATGATGAACCACAATACTGAGTCATTCCTATTTAATGTTTTATTGATATACCCAACAAACAGCGACAACAACAACTGCGTTTACCGGATACCATGCGAGTGCGGCAAATCCTACATCGGAGAAACCAAAAGACCATTGGAAGTGAGAATAGGCGAACACAAGAAAAACACACAACGAGGAGAAACAACGAAATCAGGAATAGCGGAGCATGTTTGGACAAACCATCACACCATTAAATGGAATGAAGCCGAGGTCATACACAAGGACGAGCACTGGTTCATGGACCGACTTCGGCTTGATGAGGAATAATCTCGCTCCAATACATCCATTTCCCGCTGAAAATCGATCAGCACACTTCTGGTAGTAGCCCCCGCTCGCCTCCTTGTTAGTACCACCCCTTCCCCCACCACAGGGAAATCGGGGCTTTATAGCCGACCACACCTCGAAATATTGTCAGTCATCACCCGAAGACGATTGCGGATACCAGCAATCGAAACGTCGTGAGTACACTCAACTTGAAACTTGGTTTCATCATATTTTCATAATATTTCATGTATTTCTTCATTTACCTCTTTTGACTAGTATTTCACATTCGATAGCCCATTTTTCTTGTAACATTATTATTTCATTTATTTCTTAATTAAAAAAAAATTCGACTCATATTTCATATTCGATATCTCGATTTTTTATAATATTATTTTTCATTTGATCAATTATTCCTTGCTTTTATTATTGGCCATGCATGATATTGATTTGTATATTTATCCTTACATTCTTAGCAACAGGTTTCAATAAGGTTAATAATATAGACAATAGAAGTCTGAACCATTACCATTCGCAAGGAACATGATCAACTACATTCAAGCAAATGATAAGAGACTTTTGTTTTCAAGGTAGCAAGTAAGGCAGGATTTTCTGATAATTAAATTCGATTAGGGGTCATAGTTCTGGCAATAAAACACAAACAACGAATACCTGTCATAAGATTCAATTGGGCAAGAAACGATACCGCTTGTAGTGATATAACAATCATTTCTTTGTCACTTTAATGAACAACTGACCAACAGAAAATGGATTTGCTTTTCTTAATTCGATAACAAACGACACCGCTTGCAGTGATATAACAAAAATTTGTCACTTGGGTAAACAACTGAACACTCCTGAACTCTGCCACTCCAAATTTTCGAATGAAAGGAGCGTAATTTCTTAGAGACGAAAACAGTTAAGTAATCGAGTCACAGTGAGTGACAGTACAAGTTATAGTTCCAGTACAGTTCAGTGATAACGCCAGTTGTAAGTATCGAAGTAGTAACGCGAATAAACAGTACAGTGCCTCGGAACTAATGTCAAAATTAACGTAGAGAAAGTCCTAACTCAAACCAGATACAGTGAAAACGCGATTGTTCACAAACATGGGAACGTGGGAAAAGCCAAATTCCGTGTTGCAATCTTCACAGTCATCCGGGAATGTAAAGCTTTTTCTATTAGGCAAAAAATACACTATTGAGGTTTTCTCTCTTCCAGGAATGAAAAATAAACTTTTAGTTCTTATATCTATTACTGGACCAAATTGGTATATTTGCTCAGATACGTAACTGTAATATTAAGAAGATGCAAAATTGAGTGGCAATTTTGTCATTTACTTATCGTATTTTCATGAATTTTAAGATTATCAATGAATGAATCAGAAAATGCGTATACTTCCTCTGAAAACAGATTTTATAAGTTCTAAAGCTTAATTCTCCTCATTTCCAGGGGAGAAAAAATCAAAAAAATGATTCTAGAACATTCCAATCACCTTGAAAAACATTCAAGCATCATTCAATACACTGTTTATGCTATTCGGAACAAATCTTGAAAATAAGAAAACTGAGAAAACCCTATTGGGCGAGTAAAAGTAGGCAAACATAAACGTGTTTAACCTATATTGAATTCCGTTTACAACAATATGTTGTCATACTCCGTGAGTAAAAGAAATCATAGAAGTAAAATTGGAGATGACAGTGGGGCTTCAGCCAAGACAGTTTTACGATTGACGTAATGCAAAGTGTGAACTGAACAATTATTAAAAGACATTACGTAATGTTCGTTTTGAGATTTCATCCCTATGTTTCGAAGAATTCTTGATTGATTAAAACGCAGTACAGTATCCAAGGATGGGGACAAATTTGTGATTTCCTTTATCGAAAGATGCCTTTGAACGGAGTTCTTCAAATGAGAACTTTCGAGGTTTTGAGTTGAGAAGAATCCCAAAAAAATTGTTGAGAGTAAATTTCATCACATATACATAGTGTTTTGGAATAATGTCAGTTACAAAATACAGAATTCAAATCAAATTTAGTTAAATAATTTACAATGACACGACATATTCAACTTGTTTTTGAAAATTTGATTTAATTGTCTGATTCTTGATGACAATCCATATTTAACAAAAAATATCACTAAAAATTGTCGTACAGGAAACGATATTTTCTCATTCAACTTTATATGAATGTTATTTGGAGTGTTGATTCGTGAGTGATTTATTTAAGTTTGGATTAATTGTTATACTGATTTCATCTTGGTTATCACATCATAACCCTCATTTCAAATATATCTTTCTTATATCCCTCTCCCTCAATGATTTCTCGGAACCATCTTCTCTCTCATTCTATTGGAAGGGTCCGTGTATTTTGACGCGCTGACATCCATGACTCAACATCCACATAACATGGATACTAGTTCAAAATACACGGATCCAATGAGAGAGGAGGGATAATTGACAGTCCAATTCTAGGTCCGATGAGTACAGACTCATCATCTGAACCATCCACCACATCTCATCAAAGCCTCACAGCAGAGAAGGATACTTCGACCATTGCCGCATCACCTTTGAGAATTTCTGCCGCAGATGCAGACGAAACGTCAGGCCCAAAAACCTGCAGACCACAGCTCAGAAGCCCGGAAACACCTAACAATTCATCATTATTACATTAGTTTGAATTTGTTGATAGTCGCGGAAAGTCAAGAAATGTACAGTCACTTTTCGTTCTTGCATTCTAATATTAGTGTTGACTTTTCGTGCTTATTGCTCCTGCCTAATAGTATATTATTTAACGAGCTTATAATGATGGTTATTATACACGAGGTGTAGTTTACTAGAGAATAATAGCCATTACACGCAAGTAGAATACTATACCTTATCCACGAAGAATTTTGTTAATTTACATACATACTTTCAGAAACACTATTACCTTGAGGTGGATTCATGCAGCTTCAATTATCAAGGAACAAGTAGCAAGTATCAATGATGAGTTATACTGCCTAATTTACTGTAAATGATTCATGCGACCAAATTATCAACTCAATCAATTACCAAGTAAGAGTTAATCAAAGAACGTAAACTTTCACGGCCGGAGGTAACTGATTCTTGGGTGTTTTCCGGGTTTGATGGCCGTGGTCCACAGGTTTTTATTCCTGACGTTTCGCCTACGACTATGGTAGGCATTATCAAAGTCTATGAGGTAACGGACGCAATGATCTCGTTCTCACAGTAGATACTACTTCATTGACGTTATGATCGGCTTTATACCTGTTCTCCTGTTCGACGTCCGATATTATTGTGTTGGAAATGGGCGTGGCTTGTTTCCTCTTGACTAGTTTGGGCCGTGTGTGCTTTAGAGCTGGTAACCAGACTTCATACTAAAGCACACACGGCCCAAACCATTCAAGAGGAAACAAGCCACGCCCATTTCCAACACAATAATATCGGACGTCGAACAGGAGAACAGGTAAACACCCAAGAATCAAGTAAGAGTTAGCCAACTTTTAACTTTCTTACTTTAATTGTAAAATATTTGTCTCTGATGTGAAGGTTATGACGGATTATATGATCATAACTAAATTTTTCTGTTCGTGGAATGTGAGCGAGTTAAAAGTGAAACTGTAGATGCGATTCTGGTGGACTTTCTCAGGTAAACAATGATATTTCATTTTCAATTTCAATCTTCAACTCTCTAAAACAAAGCTAGGGTGTATAAAAATGAATTGAAAGATGCTCACCTTCCACAAGCTCTGATTATTGTTAAATTTAGGTGCATGAATGCCTTGTTTTCCATCAATTTCTAGTTGATAATTGTTGATAACTACTTGTTCATTGTTACTCGATAGTTGAAGCTGCCTGTTCCAACCAATATTTCATACAAATAATTATTGTTCATCTATACATACATACACATAGACATAGAAAATTATAATAATCGTATAATATCTCATAATAATTAACACAAAAATATATGTATTTAGCCTAACAAATATCTGGTATCTTATCCTACAAGATGTGATATTATATTACAAGATATTAATTAATAGTTATTAATATTTGCATTGTTTGAACACTTGGTCTCGTTAATCGCAGGGATAGAATTAACATCAAAACAATATAATATTATATAGCTAAATCAAGAAAGCATCTGATAGCAGTGATTAATAGCTCATTAATCACTGCTGTGATCAATGGGTATGATTAGGGTCGAGCAAACAGACGTATACAGGGTGTAACTGAATGAGTGTAAAACATTTAAGGAGGTGATTCCTCATCGAAAAAGAGATAAGATCTTTCATATGAAGAAACTCCATTGGACCATCCCTTGTTAAGATACAGCCCCTGAAAGGGGGTACATAAAATTTGTATAACAACTTTTTTCACAAGCACTGCAATTATATTATATTATTTCATCATTTCAATGGGGCTGATATGTACTATAATAACTAGTATCGTTCATTTCGTTATCAGTGGTGGCACTTGAGAAAAAGGCATTTTTTGTGAATTTTTTATGAAAAATTGGCTGTAACTTTTTTGTCATTGATTTTATTGAAAAATTTCAAGGGACAAAAAAATTTTTAAAATGCAATTTTACATAGGGTAACTCGAATTCGATTGACTTATTCTGAAATGTTGAGCTATTATACAAGTTGAAAGATTTTCACTTGGAGATTATTCACATTAAATATAGCCAATAACTGTTTTTTATCAATTTTCACAGAAATCTGATACACACACACGAAAGCGTACCTTTTATTGTCATTTCTTATTTTTTCGCCCCCCCTTGTGAGAATGAAAATTTTGTATTTTTTACGATTTAAACTTTTTACTTGAAAAAAATAATATCAATGGAAAAAAGTATGATCTCCAAAATAAAATTTTCAGGCTATCTGGACCACTATTCAATTCACTTATTCTAAAATGTTGAGCTATTATACAAGTTGAAAGATTTTCACTCAGAGATTTTTCACATTAAATATAGCCTATAACTGTTCTTTATCAATTTTCACAGATACCCAATACACACACACACACGAAAGCGTACCGCGTGTTTGTTACTTTTTCTTTTCTTTTTCTCCCCCCTCTTTCCCCTTCTGAGAGTTGAAATTTAGTATTTTTTACGTTTTATCATTTCACACACACATTCGACATAGTCGGTTGGTTAAAGGAATTGTTCAAGAGATGATTTCTTTCATTATTTTTCTCATGATCTCTAATATTGAAAAAAATATGTATGGAAAATAGTATGGTGTTCAATGTGAAATTCTCAGGACCCTCCGGGCCACCCATTGAGGCATTTGAAAAAAATTTTTGAATTTTCATTCGAGAAAAATGGCATGGAATGTCCCGGGCGATAACCATTCCATTATTAGTTATGAAGGATTTTCGTAATCCTCTATATCTGCTCAAACGGAGCGAAATTGATAATATTGAAAAACTACGAATAGAAAATCGAATGATTACCAATCGAGGAAAGGTTATATGCAAGAGAATTGACAAAACATACATCTTTTGTGTTCAACCAAAAATTATTATGATGTTATTATTGAATGTGTTTTTGTACAACATATCTTATTCAACCTCGTAACCGACGACATTTAGAATTTCAACAAATCTTACGTGTCTATCAGTTTTCTATAAAAAAGGGATTGGTTACAATTCAATGTGTGAAATGCCTTGGTGAACATCGTTTAAACGTCGCTCAACTATTCATAGTGTATCATTTATTTTTTTGAATATTATTTTTTTTAAATGAATGATAAAAAAGTAACTTATAATTTTAAATTTGAGAATTCTTGAAAACTACCTCTTTGCCAATTATCACCACTGAAAATGACGAACATTACTTATTGTGATAACGCATATCAGTCTTATCGAAATGTTGGATTGATTATCGCCCGGGACATTCCATGCCATTTTTCGCGAATGAAAATTCAATAATTTTTTTCAAATGCCTGGGTGGCCCGGAGGGTGCTGAGAATTTCATATTGAACACCATACTATTTTTATCTTTTTTCGATGAGGAATCACCTCCCTGAATGTTTTATACTTATTCAGTTACACCCTGTATAATGGTTACATTATACAAATGCCGTGGATTTTCTGCAAACCGTTCGTTTCGAGTCTCAGGCCAGTTGAAAATTGCCATCTGTTTCGGAAATATTCGGGATCTAGAAGTTTTCGTTGAGAAGCCCTATATTACGTCAACAAGAGAACTTATCTAATACCCACGACTTGCCTGTCAGTACCAGCACTCATTTCAATTCATTCCCACACTCTGAGGAATCAATAACTAGGACGAGAGCAAGAAGGGAACTGGAAATATGATTCGGCGAACGGTTGAACAGCTCTTAACAATCAAGTTATTAATATGAATAGTATATATAAGATTGTACGTAACTTCCAAACTTTCATGTTACTCAATTTCCATAGTATGTCCCCTCGGTTATTATTAACTCGCTCCCCAACTGTTGTGAATATACATAATTTAGTTGAATAGAACGGAGACATTCTGTAGGTTTCTTCACGTAATTGGGTTGGAAAACTTCAAAACATAATATAACGGAGTTGGCATTTTTATGCTTTTTCGTTTTCGTCGGCATGTATTTATATGCTTTTGTTCAATTCGTCTCAGACTGATCGATACTTACGTGGGCAATATTATTATGAAGGTGTAAATATCGCAATATGAAGCGGGAATAATTTTTTGCACGGCTGATAACTTGATATCGAAAAAGCAATATAATATCTTTGTTACCACACTACTTGTTATAATTATCAGGAAAGTGGCTACAATGACTATGATACGTCTTCCCGACAGACGAATATGGGGCATTTGTCAAAATGCTTCTTCTACTGGCAGACACTCAAAGAAAGCCGATCTATCACCATCAAGTATTCAGATGTCAGGAAACTATTCCTACAAAGTCAAGTATCTCGATGCTAGGAATTACGATCAGTGATAATCTCTCATGGGAAAACCATGTGAGATCGATCGCTGAAGGTGCTTCCCAAAACTTGGATTTCTATTTCGTGCGAAGAAATACTTCACTTACAGATACGACCTTTCTTGGTCGTAACTAGTTCTCATGTGTGGAGTTTAGCACCAAAACATTCATTGAGGCTTCTCGATTCTATCCAGAGAAAGGCAATCCGTCTTGTTGGTGATTCTTCGCTCACAGACTCGCTCACTTCATTGGGACATCGTAGAAGGGTCGGAGACCTGTCTCTCTTCTATAGATATTTTCACAGTCGGTGCTCTTCTGAATTGTTATCAATCGTTCCACCGTTGGCAATATCTACACGGATGACTCGACGAGTACAGAATTCCCACTCATTTGTTGTGATTTTGGAGGCCTGTCGAGCCTCTCTTGCTCAGGGATCGTTCTTCATTAGAACAGCTGAGCTTTGGAACTCCTTGCCGAGAAAGGTATTTCCTGAGGCTAACAAACTTCAAAAATTCAAAGTGAATGTCAATTCGTATCTCCTGTCCCTTGAATCACGCGGTGTTCTTTGAACATTACAGGGCTTCCCTTCCTAGTGAATCTGCATATGAAAAGAATACTAGAATCTGTTTTTCAACAAATCTTAGAAAATACTTCACAAAGGTGAGAGAAACCCATACGTGGGTGGTATCTATAGCATCAACAAATCTACACAGATGGGTCTGAACCGAATTAAGGCTAAAGTTTTAAAGTTCACTCGAATTCTCCGAACCTAATTTGGAATGAGCTCTACAAAATCTTGTCAGATTACTACAGACTGAGATAGCTGAAAGAAGACTCTTTGCAAATAAACTAACCTGGAAAGAAAAAGTTTCAAAGAAAAGTTCCATGTTCGTCGAGTATAAACTTGAATTAGTTGGGAAACCTATATAGAGCGGGCGCTGCGAAACATTCCGTTTGAAAAAACCGATGACCTCATTCTGATTGATGATTTGAGTTAAGAAAGACTCAATTAATGATATTGTGGAGGTTGCCGGACGGAATTATGGTCCAATTTTTTTTTCGGCCCTATAATAGGAGTTTTCGATTCCATCGCTGTAGTTGTTGAAAAAAAAATGTTGTATAGAATGCAAAAACCATTGACCGCTATTTCTCGACTGTAATGTTTTTGCAAGATCCTTCCAAACCTGGAACTGAAAGTTGCCAGAAAAGCCCGTTGTCAGTTTTATTATAAAGCGTCACATACCTTCTTTCGAGTTTTGGAACGGGCCGCGCTTTTCTCAACAGTTTTTGTGACTTTAGTTATAGCTGAACTTCATCCATTATTATAACAGATACATTTTCCAATATTTAAAATAGCATTGCTTCGAATTTTGGGATAACTTTCTTTAAAGTGAATAAATATCGCTACAATTATTAGATTAAAAAAAGGCGAACGAAAAATCATGCTGAACTGGTGAATGAACCGAAAGAAACTATTCATATGCAGCAAGACGACACAAATACGAAATTTCAGACAAATTTGAGAAGTTGTTTGATCCGAAATGCTGATGAAGAACACTTCTCGTGGTATAAAAGTTGCATGGCCAGCTATATCAGCGAAGAAAAAATTCGTCGTCGTCACTACATAGAAAGCTGGAAGAAAGAGCTTCATCAACAACACAGGGCGTAGCTGGATCATCAACTGATCTGCAAATCAAAAAGAAGCAACAGCGATTCGTCGAGTGACTCATGATGTTCCATTTGTGATATACGACGAAAACCAAAATAAAAAAAGTCATCTTTTAACTGAAATTTCAGCAGTTTTGCTGTTTTTCAATGCGTTGATAATACTATGAAATTTGCTGCTTTTGACAAATTAATGGCGGATATAAAAGACGGTGTTTCGACGACCGCTTTTGAATTGACATACTTGGCTCAACGCATGACTGTACTCGCTGAAGTAGAGGATGTAGTTCGAATCGTGATCTCAAAGTGATGCTGATCGATAAATTTGGTGACAAGGTTTTATTCTCATATCTTACTGAGAGGAAGCAATCTTCTTTGGTTTTCATGGCAGGAAGTTCATTAAGGAAATAGCTGAACGTGTACGTCGGCTAGACTGTAGCAAAATCGTCATGTGTGCTAAGGAATTACGGAAGGAACTATCCACTACTGAACTTATACCAGAGGAAAAGTTGTGTGATGAAATTCTTATAGAAGATGCCGCGAAGAAATGCACATTCACGTCGAAATGGAAGACTTTCATGCAAGCCTCATTAAGCAGTCAAAATCTTAAATTGTCAGGCAATACACTCCATGAAGCATTAGCGGTGTTCAGTGATATATATCAGAGTAACGAACAGAAAGATACCGCAACATACAGCTCTAGCCGAATTCATTCACCACCTACCTAACTAAATGGAAACATATGTTTGTTGAAAAATCTTAGACACTGTGACAATGACTTTCAAGGGGACATTAAGTGGCGAAGATTCTATGACCGTTACAATCATGATAGTTAATCAACAAAAGAATGATGAAAAGAATACTTCACGGGCATGGCCTAGCTCTCCGTGTTGACCAGTCATTCGATATCTGAAGCTAAGCAGCAGGGAAAGACCGCGTCGAAAGCTCATAAAACTGCAGCAAAGTATTATATCATAGCTCGCAGGCAATATATCAATGAACACAAGATATATTGAGGAATTGCTGTCCTTCGGAGGAGACGTAAAGCCGGCGGTCCTGAGTCCATGGTTGTTGGACTCGTAAAGGATCCCTACCTCTGGTTGGAATACCAGAGTGTTCGGCAAAATTTCCGGTTGGGGGAAATGTGGTCACCGGAGTCGATGATTGGCCTTGGTAGGGACAACAGGCCGACGTTGAATAAATCATTTAAAAAACAGAACACTGACACTGCTAAACCGAAACTAACTGAAACTGACTACAAATATTTATATCAAGACCTTCAACCAAAATCCCAGCTGGCCATTACAGGTGGATATGAAGACTCCAAAAAATCTTCAAGCTCCAAGGTAATAGGTCTTCTGAATTGTTAGATTCATATTATTCTGCGTTTACGAGCGACAAGGCCGGCGCTAGAAAATTTCGTAACATTATTAATGAACTATTACATTAATAATCAAGAAGAAAATGAAACCATGAAGAAGATCAATTGTATTTTCCTTTGCAAATGCATCGGCAATAATTGTCAAAACTTACCTGAATGAATTTTTCACTACTTAATAACAGGTAAATCACTTTTTTTATTAAATTTGTATTGAATTAGATCATACCGTTTTTCTCCATACCTTACCTAAACCAGGTGTTAATAGTCAATGACAATTTTTTTTCGCAGCTACAGCGATGGAAGCGAAAACTATTATAGGACCGAAAAAAAAACTGGACCATAATTCCGTCCGGCAACCTCCACAATATCATTAACTAAGTTTTTCTTAACTCAAATCATCAATCAGAATGAGGTCATCGGTTTTTTCAAACGGAATGTTTCGCAGCGCTTGCACTAATAGGCGATATTATCAAATACCTCAAAATGAAAGTCGTTTCTGTAGCTTTAGACTATGGGTGAGAACAAGAAGAGGGAATATCTCACAAGTATGAAATCAACAATCATAAGCGCAACTGCATGAAAAACGAAACAGCACAAAACTTCAATGAAAAATCAAAGAGCTCGAATTGAGCTAGAAAACGTAACGTTTGCCTACAAAATAAGGATAAAATAATTGAAGTACAGAAAAACGAGGAATTTTGGATTCATTTTTATTATTTTGGCATAAAGTAGAATCAAAAAAAGCAATGCTACATTGCTGAACTAATCATAATAGTGATACACAAGTGTTTGCAAAGTGGTTATAAGTCTTTCTAATTTTTTTTTCCGTCAATGCTTCTTTTGGTACTTTTTCGGCTGTTTTATTGTAAATTTTCCCTCTTTTATATCCAACAGTAGTCTGCCATCATGTTAACATTCCACCAAACTTGGTGTCTGCGTTCCATTTCTTTTATGTCTTGATGGAACCGTTCTCCGTGTTCCTCACAGCCCCTAGGTTTTCGGGAAAGTGGTCCAGATGTGAGTGGAGGAAATGGACTTCGACACTCATGTTGCAGCCCAACATTTTGTAGTTTTGTATCAATTCAGCAACCACAGTTTTGTAGTTTGGGTCTTTTTTGTTCCCAAGAAAGCCTGTTACAACAAGTTTAAATGAATACCAGGCATTTTTTCTTTCATTTCCGTTTTAGGGATAAAGCTTTCATCTTTTCAAAGTCACTTTCCAGACAGATACTTGAAAAGATCTCCTTCTTTGTCTGATGCGTTCACAAACCGTTTCATTAGCCCCAATTTGATATGGAGTGGTGGAAGTGAGATTTTTTAGGAACTTTGTTTTTCGACATTTTCAGCTCCAGGAATAAAACCATTTCTTATTGGCCACACCTGCTTGGCATAGTGTTGTTTCCTGTCACGGCTATCCCATTCACATAGGAAACATGGAAACTTGTAACCACTTTGTTGACTTAGTAACATTTAAATAATTTTCAAGTCTCCACAAAAAGTCCACTTATGATCAGATAAGCTGAGCTTATTAAGAACAAATTCAAGATATTCGTAGACTTCTTTCAAATGGACTGAGTGTCCAACAGGCACAGGAGCATATTGGTTCCCATTGTAAAGGAGTATATCTTTCAAACATCGAACCCATAACGAACCTAAAAACCCATTTAATAAGAAAATTTCAGGTGAAATTTGTGACTTATCTATAGGTGATAGAATTTGTTTACTAGTTTTTCCGGAATCTGCACACAAAATACTGTTAAGATCACTTGTTAAATATACTACAATTTTTTCATCGCAGACCTGTGCTATCGATGAAATTGGGAAAAACACAATGATACGTAAAAATTATGTACAAATTTCGCAGAAGAATTCTGAACAATATTGCATCAATTGCAGTTATCTACACAAAGCAAAATCGAGAGCTATCTGTAGAAAAAATCTCACCCACCAGGATCATATTTCATTTCAACCCATACAAGATCTCGTTTCGCTCAGAGATAATTTTCAAGTGTCCATAATATTAGTTTTAGTTTGACAACTGGACTTCTAGTCTATTCAATATATCGAAATTACAGTAATATGCTTGATAAACACGGTGGATGAATCCTCCAGTAGTAATGAAAATCTGAATTTATAGAAGATGTTGATATATCAGTGTGAGTATTGTTTAAAACGTGGTATATACTTCGAATGAGAATGCTTTTTTATACCTTACACATTAATTAAAGAGTACTTTTCATCCTAGCTATACAATATACTATTATCCATCAGGAGCCCATGAGAAATTGCATTTAAAAGGAAAGCCCCAATGATTCACTTGGCAAATTATCCTCTTGTAACTCTTACAGCCAAATACTTTTCACAGTGAAAGTTATTTCATTGTTGTGATACCTCTCGAGGAGAGACTGCCAAAAATGCTAGCTGAATTCCAAATCTCTCGAATCGTTATTTATAGTGTCAAAGTGGGCCACTTCCTATTGAATTCCGAATCCACTTCACCACTTCATTTGACATTCCGATTTGATTTTTATGAGCACATTATCAGTTATTAAAAGAAGGTGAATGATATGTTATTACGAAAAGCTCGTGAAATCGGAAATCTTCTCACCCACCAGAAATGTGTTTACGAGTTAAATTTAGAAAGATTTCGATATTATTCTTGTTTTTTGACGTTTGAACAATGAAAAAACTAATTTCTTTGGATTCTTGGAATCTTCACAATATTAGAATAATCTATTTGTCATTTGACGTCATATAAAACAGATCATACTTGAAATATCATAGCATAAAAAGCATTTTGAATTTGTGAATCGTCAGTTACCCCACTGTTAATAATAATTGTTTTCAATTGAGTTAATTATATAAAATTTGAATTTCCAATCACCAAAATAAATTGGCAGAAATCATCCTGAAGTATATTCTAGTTCAACAACAGCTAGTCTAATGAGATTTGTAAAGAAAGTAGCCGCTTATACATTTCATGGGGAAAGTTTTTTATACTCTCACAATCCCTTGGAAATTTATTGTTAGAATTTGATCGCGAAACGAAGAGCTTGTCGTGTTTGGTTTGAAAAATAATGAAATTGCATATAATATTTTGGAAATTGAAATAATTGAAGAGAAAGCAAATTGTAATGTTTTTTCATTTATATATATATATATATATATATATATATATATATATATATATATATATGTATATGTAGAAATTGATGTTTTCACGGATCTTCGATATGCAAGATGAATTTTTCTGGGTTTTTATCCGTTAGGTATCTTCCGATTTGTTCGACGTTTCGAATTCCATTTTGAATTCATTCTCAAGAACTGTGAGACGAATATCTGTCCATACCGTCCTGGTCAATCACTCCCCTTACGAAGTAACCAATATACAGTTCGATCTAAGGAGTAGGCAGATTGAGACCTTAGAAAGAACTCGTGACGAGACCTGGGGAGTAGGCAGATTGAGGCCCCGGCGTCAAGTCACAAACCCTTGCCCCCTGTGACAACACCTGAGGAGTAGGCAGATTGAGACCTCAGCGTGAAGTCACATTTACCTCTCGAAAATGGCTCCAAAATCGGAGCCGAAACGTCGAGAACAAAACTCCAGACGCGGTTCAACCCGAACTCAACAACAACATATATATATATATATATATATATATATATATATATATATATATATATATATATATATATAATAGAGAGCGAATTATCTTGAGGGTGCAGTCAATACATGAAAATTGGGCAAAGTTTAAAGTAAATTCTTTGTCATTTGCTCGAACTTTCAGAAATGTTCATTTATTTATCAAGACAATAATTTTGAAAAAAAGTCTGCAACCATTTATCACACAAGAGCAATTCTTCATCGAACACTTAGAAACTGTTCATGAACATCATGATAAAACTGAAAAATGTTAAAAACTTGTGGAAGAAGCAACAAGTTGCATTTCAATATCTCTCTCTTATACTGACGACAGAATTATTGATTTTTGGTACGTTATAATCGCCATTAAACACGTTTCACTTGTTGCTTTTTCCAGAAGTTTTAAACATTTTTCAGTTTTATCATAACGTTCATGAACAGTTTTAAAGTGTTTCCAATTTAAAACAATTGATGTTCAATTAAGAATTGCTCTTCATGTGTGTTATATGGTTGCAGACTTTTCTTCAAAATCTCGAGTTATTAAGTTGATAAAGGAAATAAACATTTGACAAAGAGTTTTCTTTGAACTGTTGCTCAATTTTTATATATTGACTGCATCCTCAAGATCATTCGCTTTTTCCTCAACTAATCAGGACTACCCTCTCTCTCGCTCTTTATATATATATATATATATATATATATATATATATATATATATATATATATATATATATATATATATATATATATAATAAATAATATATAATATATAATAGAGAACGTTATTGCCATAATTTATCATATCCAAGCTAGTGCGTGTAAGCGACATTGAATTCACTATTGTTCCATTTATTCATATTTATGAGTTCTTTGAACAGCGTTTATTCTGGGAGGGAAACAATACAGCATATTCAATGTAAACATTACGTTCGAGTCGAGAGAAGGAAATTCCAAATTTTATAACTTTCGCGAAAAGCTCTGCATGAGTCAAAATTAAACATCATCAATCTATTGATGTTTTGTTCGGACGAGACATGTTTACCCTCAGCAATTATTCAAATTGTTGGAAAGTGGGAAAGACGGGAAGTCCAGAATTATAATTTATGAATGGTGCATATCAATTCATATAAATGGAATATTCTGCATTGAATATGTACACTAGAAGAGGTAAGATGAATGGATGGAAATGTTTTACAGAAAATTTCGAGCATTGTTTTTGATTTGATGAATACAGAAAATATTATTATTATTACAAAAAATAATAGTGCATCTGCTAAATATAAGTACCTGATGTTCATAGAACCTTGTTCGTATCGAATATATTCATAATAAACGATAAAGTGAATAGAAAGAAACTTCTTACAAATTACAACAGCATTTTGGTAAACCAAAAGATGAATTAGAAAACTCGGAGAAGTCAAGAATTTACGAAATCAGTTGTCAAGATTGCAACAACGAATACATCGGCCAGAGCCGCCAAGCTACTGAAACCCGTTTCAAGGAACATTTTGCACACATGAAATACGAAGGGGTAGAAAAATCCAGTGTAGCCCAACACGCTCTAGACATTGACCACAAAATTGGAACCTATCAGCAGAGAATCTTTGTGAATTTTCTATTTTACTTTTTAGTTTAGTTCCTTTTTTGTCAAAAAATAATCCATCAGAGTTGATATCGTGTTTCTCGTTCCCAATATATTCTGTATCTGATAATACTTCATAATCATGCAAATTTAGCTTTTTTTTGTATGAAATATGTATTGGTTCATTCAACCAAATTAAGGACAGAATCTCCATCAAAATTTTTTTATTTATTGTAATGGGTCGATATTTCTTCCGGTTTGCTGAACATTTCCCCTGCTTGGCAAATTGTTCCAACTTCTTCAATGTCTTGTTTCTTCCAACTCTAACTGATTTTTGTTTTCCCTACTTTGGCAGTCGATTCATATTCTATTGAGCCAGTCTCTTTCGTAGTTCAGCCAGGGATTCTTCATCTTTCTCTTGTTTCAATTTATATTTGAGGATGTCCACGTTACTTACAATCTGAAATACAGGAATCAGTACAATGTAGAAGGTAGTGGATAAACAACGTCACTATGTAGGTTTATATCCTTTTCATTAGATGAATTTTCATCATTTCCTTCCATACATCGCCTTTCGATAGACCGGCAATTTTTTTTACGGCTGTTGCCCAGAGTAACTGCCGAAGAACTTAACGTTTGTATTGGTAAATATTTCATTTCTATAGAAACACTGTGGTATAGACACCATCAGTCAATAATTTTATGAATCATTTGACCGAAAAGGACAGGTTGATGCAATGTATGCTGATTTCTCCACGACATTTGACAAAATGAACCATAAAATACTCCAACAGAAAATTACTTGTTTGGGTTTCAATAATATTTTTCTAAACCTTTTGAAATTATACTCGAAGAATAGAAGACAGCATGTTACATACAATGGATTTTGTTCACAAAACACTATTGCAACCAGTGGAGTCCCCCAAGGTTCCAACTTGGTCATTGTTATTCTTGATATTTATTAATAATCTTTGGGAGATACTAAATTGCAATGAATCAATATTTGCAGATTCTAATTTGGATGATTGTATTATACTACACGAACAATTCAATTCTTTACATGATTGGTGTTCGAAACCTGAAGCTAAGAAAAATCAAAAAAGGGAAAAACCTTATGAAATTACAAATCGAATAATAAAATCAAATCCAAACAAAAAGGGGTTGTAATGGATTTTTCATCGAACAATAAAATTAAAGATATGATTGATCAAAGAAAATAATGTTGTGACAAAAAAACTGATATATCAAATATGATATAGCAGAGTCAAAAAATTTTAAATAAGGAATATAAAATAAGTTAGACAAATGTTGAGACCAAGTTTCAAGTTGAGTGTGGTGTGGTGAGTACACTCAATTCCATTCACGAAAAGTAAACAGTTTCAAAATTTGTAGTTATATTGATAGACTCACCGAAAACTCGTAAGCATCATTTGCTTCTTAATGCTAGTAAAAACAAAGTATTGATTTTTGACAAACAACGAGAAATTCTCGAACAACAACTGAAAATCGAAATTGATAGGACTGGAATGCGTTCCGTACAATCAGCAAAATATAATAATAATAATCTTTATCAATCCCAAGAAACTACAAAGTTTATAACAGGGATTGATTATTGATACAGACTCGAGGTTCAGTGAGCACGTAGCTTCATGCATACAAAAAGCTCATCAGGCATGCTTAGGCATCAATTACCAGAAAAAAATATAATCATGCTATCAGAGTCTTCAGTACACAGTCACTTTAATTTTTGTGATTCAATATATGTTCCCTGCTTGACACAGTTTGATAAGGAGAGAATTCAAAAAAGATACAGAGATCTTGTCTGAGGTTTATATGAGCTGTAAGAAAATTCAATTCAGATGTACTGTTCCATTCAATAATTTTCCATAAAATTCCGCCTTATCTCTATGAGTAAGATATCGTACCGGTATTCATAATTTAAATTTAACATTCAAGGGCCTATTATCCCCTCCCCCCATAAAACTGCTCTGTTCTCGAGGTTATTTTCAATCAATATCTACAGATTATATAATCAAATACCACCAGATTTACAATCCTGCAAACTAACAAAGTTCAAATTTCTTCTGAGTCTCATACAGAATGAATTTCTTTCTCGCCATACAATATTTTTTTCAATATAACTTTTCAGGAGTTATAATTATATCAGTTTCGAACTGCCTATAACTCCTTTTTGCAATATTTTCGATATATGTTAATGATAATTGTACACAATTTTTCAATATCAAATCAATATTTTTATTATATGCCACTATCGAAAAATGAATCCAAGCCAATGAATTGAATGAATTCTTCGACTCCAGTAATAAGATATTAGTCATCGAATCCCTGATTTGAGTCACTCATTCATTATCGTTTACATCATTACTATTACTATTATTATCACCTGATTTATTCACAAAAACGCTTACAACACCAGCGTTCAAACAATCCCGTTCCCCGAAAATCTCGCGTTTTCCCAGATCAGCCGCCGCATTCCTCGACTCTGCCGCGTTGCCATGGCGATCCGACATTATATATACGCGGGCGTCCCGACGCCTGATTCATTCAGTTTCAGTCGTCCGTCTCGCAGAGCGCCGACAGCTAGAGCCACAAGCGACTGCGATATCGAAAAGCGAAGTGCCGTGCGATCCCACAGATCTCGACCCGATACTCCTTCATCAGAGACTGTTGAGCTCCGCCAGAAAACTGTGGAAGAATCTGTTCTGTGTAGTGCCCCGAGGGTTGTTCGCTGAGTACATCGATGTGAGTATGCTGAGTTTTTTATGAGCTTTGTTGTGGTCGCTTCTCGGGGTTTCAGAAGAAAGTCAGGACTAGCCTCGAGACTTAATGATGGCTTGTAACACAAAATAATTGATTCTCAGTCACTAGAAATCGTCTTATTCCATGAAATCGACAACAATATTTTCTACTGTGAAATCTCGATGAAGCTTTAATACACATCAATCGCAGAACAGTCTTTGCAATTCAAATTGTAGGTTGGAATGTATTGTATAAACAAAAACTCCTCCGCAATTTTCTGTCAAGACATAACACTGCGAGATAATTGTGTTTGTTTCAATTATCTTTCCTCCTAATGTTATTGTTGATAGTATATTATGAACTAGAGTGGAAAGTGAGCTGTTATATAGCAAGCGCCGAAAGAAATAATAAGCGAAGTATATAATGGCATTTTCACCAATGGAATATATAATATTTTCTCTACTACTAACGCTTACATAACAACGTATTTTATTAATTCAGGTTTTCATTCAGCGTGTTAATTAGGCATGAAACTGATATATTTTGTTGCTGAGGGTATATATATGAAAAGATACACAATGTCAACCTAATTATTATTATTTCATCAGTCAGAAACTCTTTTGGATATTTTCACTTACCTATTCTCTTCTTACCTTTCACACCACTCAAACGTTCATCATATTCATTCTTATTCTTGAGAGTATAAAAACCAGGAGTTTATTTCTTTATTTACTAATACATAATGTTAGTATTATACTTATGGTTTCTGCAGTATAATGCCATATATTATTCCCATAGGGAATAATGACGAGGGATTAATAGTAATAGTCTTCATTCCCTTCTGTTGCCCTATAACAAAATTTCTCGAATTGAATACTATCCTGGAAACGATAATCAAACTCCAAAGTGTCAGTGTCGAATGCGTAGTTAGTGTTTGTGTATTTGTATTGTGATGAATGAAACTGAAATCATTTACTTATGATAAATAAATTACTCATAAATAAAGTAGAGTATATTACTCGCAATACTGATTATTATTCTCTCGGAATATTACTCCCTCGCCGTTAACGCAGCTTGGTTCGTAAAATTTCCTCGAGAATAATAGCTATCATTATTGTATCGTGGTATAATCTACTATTATTCATTGTTTTGCCTTCCCACCGCGAACTCTGCTGAAAGATCCTATCATTACTATATTTATTCTATTTACTCTTCTCCATACTTATGGCCAAGTGGAACTTACATTTTCTCTTGAATATCATGTTCAAATTTCTTCAATCTGCTCTTCCTTGTTCATCCTCCTTTACTCAAATCACGTCTCTGGCTTCTCTCGAAAATAAAAAATCCTGTATGATTGTGGGTATGTAGCTATTTCATCCACAGTTGTAATAGCAAATGCGCCTCCACAAGATCAATAAGACGCCCCAGAGCAAAAAATGAAATATAATTAACGTAATTTAAAAATATTCATTTTGAGCAAACAAGCAAAATAGGATGAGTATTTATATTGAGTACTGACTCTCATCGACTCTCTCCTTTTCAATAAATATACAAATTTACTAATTTTAAATTGTAATATGTGTCTGTCATGAGAAATCTACCCCGTTTCACCACTTGCCAGTTTCACTGTTTTTCCACCCCCACACCCATCGTTATACCACCTGATGAAAACTTGAAACTGCTCTGGTTCAACACAAATACGTGAACGAGCATAAATCAACAGGTTCTACACACTATGACCTTTCTAAGGGATGGCGAACTAGGGTAGGTTTCGCTTCGTTATTATGTGGGTTTGAATGTTTCGTTCGCATACGTTGTTAAGTAAATGATACTACATTGTTCTGGTATTTGCACAAAGTAAATAGGCAATGGAAGTGGGTTAGAAGAATTCACGTGGGATCTTGAGCTTCTGTGGGAGAGAAATGTTTCATTTTGTTCCAGATGAGGTGAAAAAGAGCACAAAGTGGCTTCAGATTAGATTATAATAAAGAAAACAAAAATAATAATAATAAAGAACGATTGAGACTTAAGTACCATACGAGTAAATTACTTCAATTTAAGTAACTGTTGAATTTTAATCAAGGACAACGCAACATATTTGGATTGTGCGGTGTCATATAAGTAGATTCAGTGTTTTTTTTGGATGGTTTTCATGAATTCATTCACATCTGGAACTATCCGGTAAGGATCGGAAGCCCACGTAGTCAAAGGTTGATGTTGTCGTGTTGATTTTGAATAAACTGTTACGATATATATATATATATATATATATATATATATATATATTCTTAACGCGAATCAAGAGCTCCTGGAACAATGACGTTCTCTCTTCGACCACTCATATTATTTTGCGTTTACGAGCGACAGGGCCGGCGCTAGGAGATTTCGTAACAATACGATTGTTGAATTGAACTGGCCGATACTTGATGACAATCTATTTTCAACAAATATAATTCTGTTTCCTCAAGCAGATCCTGCTTGTTATGTAATAATGAAAGTATACCATCCAGAAATATGTGGAAATCGGTCATCTTGGTTGGTGCTAGAGAGCACCCAATTGAAATAAATATTTGTCATCAAAAATATATTCATTTGGATTCAATAGTCTACTGTTCAAATTATGCTTTTGCCAAATAAATTTAACTATGCCAAAAAAAACTTTGTTACTTGATACATTCATTGTATTTAGAAATGGTTCGGTGCTGACTTCATTGATCTTTCTCATCTGCCATAGCGACCTCTAAGAGGAGCTAGTTGAATCATCAGTATTATTTCCTCACCTTTTTGAAACTTCTCTGTATTTGAAATACATCGATTTCGTTATAGACAAGAGTCGAACGGTTCTTGATAATAAATCATTGTAGGTTCCTAACTTCGCTTATTCCTCACACGAAATTTTTTTTCGAAAGAAAATCTCACAAAATATTTCTCATAGAATTGATCGTCCTGATTCAGTCGCACATTTTCCATTTGACTACCATATCATATTTCCAATATCTTTCTATCAAGAACTTTCTGGATTCCATATAACTGTCCCCTCATGATCTCTCACATTCCTGTCAGTCAAGAATCCGTGATGAGACGTCGAAAAAACTAGATACTCTCCAAAAATAATCCCCGATCAGAGACAAGCGTCTATTCATATTCCTCTGAAATATTTGAACGTGTCGTAATGCCGAAATAATCTGAGTGCCAACTAAAGAGATTCAACATTCCACCATCTATTTTTGGAGAGATGCCTTTACGTCTGCCTCTTGATACACTTCCGCCTCCAGAACTCAAGAAACAAAAATGACGAATCGAATCGAACACCTGTCTCGTTGAAAACTCAAGAACATTAGTCCTTAGTAAAGTAGACTACTTCTAGGTCGAATATCTTCTAATGTTACAGCTGAAAAAGTAAATAATACAATCATGAATTTCATCTTCCAAAATGTGTTTTAAGATACCTACCTATGAAACTACTTAAATCGACCCAAAAATCAATGAATAATTTGACTTCAACAAATCATTTCAGTACTTTATATCACCAATTATGTTCGGCTCATAATGTCATTGCTTCTTGCATAAGAGGATAATTATCAAAAAAAATGAGAAATTCATGTTATTAGGTTCCAAGTAAAGCTTTGGGTTCTTTGATCATACTATTTGCTTTGAGATCTCATTCTTCAAAAATTCCATCCATCTGGCTGGATTATTTTCTACAACCAAGAATGTTTTTTTTTTAATTCACTTTGATCATTCCATTCAATGCATTTTTTTATCAATTCAAACGATTTGATTACAAAAAATAACGCATTTCCATGGAACAGTTTCAAGAGATATTACTGGATTCGTAAATATTGACCGAAATGTTTTGAGATACATTTGAACGATTCAACATGTGGTTTCTGTTGAAAGAAAGGTTGAATAGAAACAGTCCGAACTCAATGTAGCAAGTGAAAACTTTCTTCGAAATCGAGACTCAATAAATGAGACACAAAACACTCACAAACTTTCATAATAACAATATAACTATCAAATTCATATTGCAAATTTTGGTTCACATGCGAAATTTGAATATATTTAAGAGTTTCTTCGTTACCGGCAACTATGCCACCGTTTCTTGAAGGATCCTATCGATTCATTCAAGAATCTTTCAAACATCCACGAAGCATATGTTATATTACACGCCAAATATTCAGGAACGAATGTTTACAGACTATATATTCGTGTCTGATCTGAAAGGTGACAAATGAGTATAATTGAAAGAAATTGATAGATATCAAAACAATGTCGAAGGAAGATGTTAATGATTACGAATATTTATAAAGAAACATAACGGCTTACCAATATTTAAGGTATTGAGACTGCCAAATCATTACTGAAATATGAGCCTTGGTGTACATGGTGTGCAAAATATTTTACAGGGAAAATTAGGTTTTAAAGAGATTCTGATTTTGTCTGAAACATTGTCATTAATATTTGTACATAGTTAACATAGACATTTTTATCAAATGTCAATTATGTTGTAGGTAAATACTTTTTTTATTAATTAGTTCTCATTTCCCTTTTTATATAGGCAGCAATTCGATACATCAATACAGAAAACTACTGAAGTTTTCTTTTTTCAATTATCTTCTGAGAATCATGCATAAAATACAGGCAAAACGTTGATATTCATGGAGAGATCAATGAAAAAACGTAAGCAATTCAGTGGGGTCAGAACAGAACCTTGTTAATCCGTACTTATTGTGAACCTGACCGAATCAAATCTGTCTGATCTTTCAAAATCATTAGTCAAAAAATATACCAACTTTTCAGTTAAGGTAGCAGCTACAAATTGGTGGAAACACTTACCTGGTCTTTCGAAGAAAAAACTACTTAAGAATTGAAAAAATTCTTACAGAATCACAAAAGAAGAGTGAGAAGTATAGTCATCGAATCGATTGCGATAAAACAACCAATGGTGGAATAAGGGATGATATTTTCGGAACGACCATGAAAATGTCGATGTGAGATTCCCTGAAACGAAAGTATTACGCTATTGGCCTATTTTCATTACATCATCAGCTAAATGGAATCTTTTCGTGGAACTAGGAAGCGTCGTTTTGTAGAAACGCACGTATGGCGAAATCGCTCAATGTTATTAATGAAAAGTAATAAACACAATTGTTTCCAACAACTTTCGATCAATTATGGCACTAAAATCCAGGAAATGCCAGGAAATTGGCGAAGACTCGAATAATATCAATTCTGAAAATGACAAAAGGTTAGCGTAATTTAAAAAAGTTGTGATGAAATGTTGGTTAATTCTCTTCCGAGTCAAGTGGTGGAAACAACTGGTTACACTAATAAAAGAAATAACTGTGATTCAATAATAATTAACATTTTAACTGAAGTAGATTTAGAAATCTTGAATCACATTTTTTTTATATGCAGATCCACACGAAAGAGAAGCCCTGTAATGTTCAAAGAACACCGTGTGAATCAAGGAACAGGAGATTCAAATTAACATTCACTTTGAATTTTTGAAGTTGAAAGCCACAGGAGTTTGAAAGTTCAGCTGTTCTATTGAAAAAAGATCCCTGAGCAAGAGAGGTTCGACAGGTCACATGCTCACAACAAAGGGGTAGGAATTCTGTACTCTCTTACTCTGGATAGAATCAAGAATCTTCAATGAATGTTTTGGTGCCGAGCTCCATACATGAGAACTACATTCCAAGACAGGTCGTAACTGGCGAGTAGTGATGTATTTCTTCGCGCGAAATAGAAATCCAAGTTTCTGGGAAGCATGACATATGTATCTTCCTTTATAATTTTGAAAATATATTAATGCGCAATTGTATAATCAAAACTTAAGGGTTGTCAAAGATGGGTGGGGTCAACTCTAAACGTTTATTCCACCGTTCAAACCTTGTGCCATTGAAACCATTCACGACATCAATATCCGAGTGCAATATCTCCTGAACCATTCAGAGTAACGAATTGATGGATGAAATAGATTCCGAAGAAATAATAGAAGCAGTAGGGAATACTAGACAACCCCAAAATTGTAGAATAACCAAATTTTGTTTCCAGAAATACATTCCTCGTCCACTTCTCCTCAGTTTCCATACTTTCTATCACATACAATCCCCGAAGGCCAGTCAGATTGGAAATTAATAAACAAGCTTCCTACTCTGGCCAAAACCGAGTTTGGCTGATATTTTTTCCATAATAATACGGAATTATCGACTGGTTCTCTTCAAATCAAGTGCAATAACTCACTTTGACCAGTGTATTCTTTGCTTCAATCCTCTAAGTTGGTTTTGTATATCCTAAGCAGTATGTACTAATGCAAAGAAAGATTTTTTCCGCAATAGCTAGTACTTATTACTCAAACTGTAAAGTGTCGAACTGAATATGAACTCGATTCCGATCCACACCAATCAATAGGTGGATCATTGAGCCAATCTACCATAACTACAATCAGCCTCACAATTGTCTGGCGGGGAGATATCAGAATTAGGTAGATTTCAAGGACGATCCCATTACTTCTGTGGAGATAACTCGGTATATAACGATGCCTGTGAGAGTTGAAATTGGGTTAGAAAACTCCAGAGTAAAAAACATCCAGCCCATTAGGGACTGTGATACAATTAAACGGATGTTGAGGGAATTGATAAAATGCTCTTAGATGCTGTAGACAATCTCTGGAGAGTATTTATATGGAAATGATGCCCATTTCATTTTATTGGAGATGAAAGTTTTTCAAGTTAATATAAAGAACTCTCCAGCCAGGAAGTCATTCAATATAAAGACCTTTCCCTCACACGAAACAGTTCCTCCTTCGAAGTGATTCATCAAACTTGATAATGACGAGATGTCCATCATATTTTTGAATTCTCACGCTTCAAAAAAGTTTCACTTCGCCCTCTGAAAGCTGCCAACAAGTGGCACAGTCTTTCCTTTGATTATAATATCCGGATTTTGTCCCATGTTGACTGATAGCTCAATCTGCCACATGGGATCTTACATCACTGTTTTGATAGACTCTTTATAGACTAGCAGAAGCTGCGTAGTAGATCAATATGATGGAAATACAAGAATATTCAATCCCGATTCTCATTCCCTTCGTTGATTCAAGAGATTTTTGATAGAGACGAAACAGATTGCATATGAAACCTCTGGTAATTGATAAAACGTTGTGATAACACAATAGATGAAATGAAGAAAAAGAACACGACGGCGATATAGGAAATCACTTATAAAAGACCCCTTGCCAAAAGTACATTGGTCAAAGTCGACAAGCCTTCGAAACCAGTTTCAAAGAACATAACAAAAAGCAAATTCGACTGAAATTTCCGCATTTTCGTCGGTCGATACTTCGATCAGCCACATGGGACCATTCACCATTGTTTTGTTTTTCGCTTTATAAACTGGCAAGATCTGTGTTCCGATCGGCATTCCACCGTCTATTTTCGAGTTCGGCGCGACGCTCACGGCGCCGGCCGACAGAAGTGGGCGACGCTCTGTTCGTCGCGATGTCGCTTTGCCCACCGAGTGCTTCAAGAGGATTATGGGTGCTCGACGCATTTGACGCCACTTACCGGTGGAAAATTTTGCGTAATACTTTTTGACGTGTACTGTAAGAGTTCGATCTGCGATCCACTTGTAGCAAAAAATAACAATAATGATAATCATTCACTGTCGATCACAAAAAAAAAACGGAAAGAAAAAACGTTTTTTCATTGGTTTCAAATATATCGGCAACAAGTTCCAAAGCTTAGCTGTTCTATTGAAAAAAGATCCCTGAGCAAGAGAGGTTCGACAGGTCTCCAAATTCCCAACAAAGGGGTGGGAATTCTGTACTCATCGAGTCATCTGTGTAGATACTGCCAAGGGTAGAACGGTTGATAACAGTTCAGAAAAGCACCGACCGTGAAAATATCTATAGAGAGAGACAAGTCTCCGACCCTTCTACGATGTTCCAATGAAGTCTAAATGAATGTTTTGGTGCAGTCAATTTTGAAGATGCCAAAGGATTTGAATGAATTTCTGTGGTATTATGCCAAACATTCATTTCCTTCCTCAGGACTTTATTTCATGAGTTTTCTTTCGAATCTAGTCGCTTCCTAAAAATAGAACAGATTTTCAGAAACGTCTTGAATTTAAATTTCTCCTTTTGGACCGGAAAGCAAGGCCAAAAGTGTCATTTCAGTCTATGTTAACCGTCAGTTCCATGAAAAAAAAAAGTCCATCATGTTCAACGTGCTTAACCTATAATGAAGTGACTCTTTTGTAATGCATTATATTCATGAACCATTTTAATGTAAACATCCTACAGAAAACTGAATCATTATAATAACTAGCCAGACTTTTTCAAATTCGCTTCAGAAATGAATAGGATAAACTGATTTCTAAATTGTTGTAATTATGAAATACGCAAACTTCTTGGTATTCCGAGAGATAATTCAGAAATCACAGAATAGTTCGAGGTGTATGAAATCAGTTGTTGAAATCGCGAAGGATATTACGGAAGATATGGTGGGTGAAGCTATGGGATCTTTCCTTGGTGATTAAGACCAAGATCCAATCGTCTCTCGAAAGGATATGATCGTGTCTTTACTGAACCACTCTTTATCCAATTTCTCACCCCATGGTCTATATTTCTATGACTAAGAATTTTTTGGATATGGCCTGATGGATATCTAGAAGACAAACACCAATGTCAACAAAAACTTTGGAAAAACGTGCTGAGTCAAATCCAATGACTTGTCTTTAAAATCACTACATAGGGAATTGGGACTAATGGTGTGGAAATATAAAACATTGCAAGATAGTTGAGAAAAGTCACTTGAATTTTCACCCATTTCACTCAAAATTCAAAGGCTTGGAAATTTATTATGAGAAACAATTATCAATTTAAAAATCATATATTTCAATGACATAACTTTAACAAATGCGTTTCACATTCAATATTTAGTGCTGTTCCAACAAAATATAAAAATATCTATGGGAAACTAGGAAAATCCAAACCCGTGGCGATTGCAAAATATCATAATAAAATGTTGATCATCAATATCAAGCTCAATGGCAAACTTATTTAAAAACTACCAACAAGTCAGTGTTCTAGACGAGTCAAGGTTCAGAAGCCGGGCCCATTTGAAGTTGCCAACGCGTTCATCATTCAAAATCAACAGCACAGAAGTTTATGATTTTTCTTCGAATCGCACTAAACGCTGCCTTCACAGTGTTGATGTTGATGAATACGGCGCACATTCCGAATTTAAACTCATACCAAATATGAAGAGCCTGTTCTTAAAATGTCCGTTGCCGAAAAGTAACACGTTTCAAGAAAGAATTCGCGGCGCCTAATTTTTTATTTATTATCGTTCCTGTTGCCAACAGCTCGTGAAATTTGTTCAAGATATACAAAACGGTTGACAGTTCCTGAAGGGAACAAACAACCTCGGATTTATATTAGCGTAGACTGATTAAATGTCAAATGTCACTTCAGGAGATTAAAATTGAAACCTCGGATTTTTAGGTGATTTTTAATTCTGTCTTATGGCTACATAATCCAGTCCATGTATTCCACGATTAAGATTTATGGTATGTTATGTCCATTTTCTGATTTGTGGATCAGTAGATGCAACTATATATCGTTTTGTGAAAATGATTCTTGTTACAATTGAAATTATACATTCAATAATCCCCAAGAATATAATTCACACCCAAAGTTACCTCAGAAAATTCAAATGATCATAATATTAATTCCATCAATATTTGCAGCCGAAAAGAAAGGTTGCAAAATTCTAACAAAAACTTTAGCGATGGAACAACCTAAAATAACACGCCTATACATACCCTTATTTTCAATACTATTCCTTTCTTGATTTCGTGATTTAAATTCGAACAGGACTTTCTTACGAAATAAATGAATATTTCCAACCAATAAGGTATTTTGAAGTCGAATGAAGTCTCAATCATCTTGTGTATTTCCTCTGAAAATATTCGAAACACAATAAAATTTTGTATTAAGAACGAACGAAAGAATAACATCATTGATAAATTGAACAATAGCTCTCAACATAATAGCTACTCCACAGCAAGAGAATTTAAAGAAATTGAGTGCAAGAATGCAAACTTAATAAACACTACCATATGAACAATATTTCGCTTGTTTCATATAGGCCAATAGGGTGATTGACCCATTTGAGACACGCCTTTGGATTCATGACCTAGCGTGATCCAAAGAAAACATAGGTATTTGTATAACCTCCATATCATCAACAGGAAACTGATGTTCTTCATTCATTCAAAATAGATTTTCGCACAATGAGAGTTTGTTTATTAACACAATACGGTGCCGATAAAAAAATGTCGTTGACTTCTGGAAGAATTTATTGATTTTCAAATATACTTGCTTTTATTTCTTGGCAGGCTGTTGAATTTCCTGCTTGAAAAACTGCCTTGAACCCAAGAATTCGTTATAAAAGATCCATTCCGTTTATTGAATGCCTTTTTCTTCTTGGCTTGTTAATGATACTATAACTTTTTTATTGGTTGATCCATGCATTGAATTTGAGATATTGAACTCCTGGATTTTGCAGCTGTACTAATAACGTAATAAATCCTCAGCCCGTATCAAAGTAACAAGTTGAACAATAACTTAACAACGCCAAAATAATGAATGAAAATATGCTATTATTAATACTTGTATCACGTGTATACAATGTGATGGTTTCGTTTTGAAGATAAGATTGGTTTGAACGATATTAATTTTATGGAAGCTTTTCCATGATATCATGCAGTTTTCGCATGAAATAATGTTTTGACGCCAGGAAAGGCTCGACTATCTTATCACGTTATCTCTTTGGGTTAATGCATGGAAAATTGATGGGAAAATTGGATAAAATCTGTTGTCGAACATGTTTGAATGCGGTTTTAGACAAAATCATTCGAAAACAAACTAGGGTAACGTTTGTGTTTGTAACGCTTGTTTTCGAAACTATTTTAACCTAATGACTCAACTTGTTGGTAAAAACAGGAAATTTTATTTCCAGTTGTTATGAAAATAAGCAGATATCAACTATGTATATAATCAGATGTACTATCAGTTACCAAAAGACACTTGTTTTCTGATTATAATGAATCAAAGCTGTACAATGACGATTCTTATAACTCCTTTTTTTTGTTACAGAAGATGAAAACGGAGGATAAGAATAACATGCCAAAAGTTCGTATTGCTGTGATTGGCAAGTCAAACGTCGGAAAATCAGGTAAGAATCACAAAAACCATATGATGATCATCAATAATAAAAAAAATCAACAAGGCGGAAGAATTTGTTTTATAATCTTATAGAAATAACCATTCAAAAGAAAAGTCTGCATAATTGCAATGTCTGAAAGCAGAACTCTTCAAGATACCTTGGTCGGCCAAATATTTTATATGAGTAAAGATTCTTAATATTATTCGGTGAATTTGGTGAACCTCAGGTTCTTATGAAAGGGATCTGTGTTTGAGAAGAGAAATATCTTTACTGAATTGATTGATACTGATTGACTGGCATTATGGTGGTTCTGATCATTAGCATCTTTAATGTAATTATGTTATCGTCGATCTCCTATAATCTGAACATCACAGTGACCCGCCTTTTGGTTAAAATTCAAGCTGGATGAATGATAGACTATTCAATTCCTGGTAAACACCATCCAAAAGAATCGGAGCTTCGGAAAAGCATCCTGAAAATATCAATACTGAATAATTTCAAAAGGCAGCCGTTTGTCTCAGATTAGCTGTCAGCTAAGTCTACAATAGACAATCAACCTTTTTTGGATTTGTGTTTATTTTGTTAATATGGTATTTCGTGAATATCATGTTTTTTTCCATAATATTGTTTCCTCAAACTGCCGGTACTACAAAAATATTTTCAATGATGAATTGAAGTTTCAGCGAATTATGTTATAACATATGGATGAAATATTGTTGCAGACAGGTTGTTTGTGCAAGAAAATATTGGCGATGCCAGAATAACTCAACTAGTTCCAGTTCAGGATCAATTATGTCTATATCCCGTCTGAATATGATCAGATATCGTAAATAATTCAAGTGAAATGAGAAGGATTCCGAAAATATTGAAAGAAATATCGATTAGATTTTGATAGATCTGTTGTAATATGTTTACCATTTCTCAGTTTATACATCTAAAAAATTAATATTACATCAAACAGGATCATATTTTCATTATGAAAGTGTTTATTTCTCTAGTTTGTTTCCTTCAGATTCTTTCCACTTATTGCGATGAAATTTGTGAAAATTTCATAGTTTCCATAAATATTTCTCCGTACGAACTGATATATATATATACACTTATTTTGCATGGGCTAATTCAAAGAAGTTTTTCGCAATGAGTCTCCACAATGAACAAAGGTCATACCTATATGAAGGACTCTTATAAGTGGTTTCCGTAATATAACCAGAGATGTCGGTGGATTTTTTGTTCTTGTTTGCAAATATAGGTGACATATTCATGAACCCTCAGTCCTTTGACCTCCAACACACCTAGTATAGACACAACTCAATCGTTCTATCGCAGCCTTGAGCCCATTGCTCTATTATCCAGGTCACTTGTATTGACGGTGACGTGTGATATTTCGGTTGAGGCGAATCCTCGTGATTGAGTATCGAGTATGGCGGATTATTTTCAGATGTTTTCGGGGAGTTTAACGAGTTTCGAAACGGTGGGTGGTTTTTAACGATTCGTGATGTTGAAGAGTTTATAATCGATTTTTTATTGGGTGGTATTTCATCCAGTCAGGTTTATTTTCGGAGGAAAAGGCCGTGTGTTACCGAAAATGTCGATGGAATGAGCGTGAATATAAAGGTACAGAAATATGTCTAAGCAATGCCTTCTATCTATCAGCAATACTCACGAAACTGGAATAAGTGTAACAAGAGGTCAATTCTTTGCAATACGGAGCGTTGCTCTATCTTATTATTTCATAAAGAAAATTCTGCCACATCACACAATTATTATCGTAATTTTCCTTTCAACTACCAACTTTTTAAATACATTTTATTTTGCTACTCGCGCATTTTCGCAACGCACTCTTAGAACAAAATATTTAAACCATAATTTCTCCACTGTTGTCCATATCTTCACCCAATGATCCATTAATTCACACCAATTTACACTCACACCACTCTATGATTTCACTACATTTCCTCATATCTAGATTCCCAGAGTATCTAAATGCAAGGGTGCAAAAAACCAAGTAATATACACGAAACCAGACAAAAAAACTTTGATGGCGCCAGTTTTGGTTCGGATTCACTTGAATAAAAAGGCATTTCACTAACACCCCAAGCACAAGCATGTATAGATAGATATTGAGTAATTTGGTTATGGAGTATCTGCTACTGATATATTACCCCGGACAGCTTCCATAATGACTATACCACGTATAGTAAGCTTGGTGCTTCTGTCTATTTCTTTCCGACTATTAGAATTCAAATACAGACTCTCACGCTGACATAACACATTTGCTAAGGTATCCCAATCTACCTGACGGACAGTTTCAAAGCTAGGTCCATCAAGTTTTTCATTTCTACTGAGATAGAGTCTACAAGGTTCTCCTATAATCTGAACATCATAGAAGGTTTCTGAGCCACTGAGAAAAAGTTTTTTTTGATCATTTTATTTTTTCGAATAGATTCCGAAAAGTTTGTATATTCGTTGATGAATCTAGTGAAAATATACTACTTTATCTATATGAGAAAACTCAGATGATTCAGTTGCAATATCTAGGATCAATAATTGTTATCGCAATGTCAAAAAGGTTGAACTTACCGAAAAGTGTTTTGAAAAATAAAATATCATTCTTTTTGCGTTTTCTTGTATTTTTATATATTTCATCCTCATAAATGAGGATAGGACCAAACCTATTCGGGAAATGTGATGGAAATTATAAATTTTTTCGAAAGTCATCACTTTCAGATTAAGTTTTAATCAAGCAAATGTAGAAGACCAGCTAATAAGCATGACAAGCTTTTCGAACTACTGAAACAGTATTTTTTTTTCTACGGATATAATACAAAACTGCTCAACCTTAACTGTTTTTGATGGAACGATGAGGTACATTGTATATATTCAATTTCATTTCCTCACCTGCTGAAACAATGATCTCATTGTGTTACAGTTTTAGTTATTGTTACACAATGAATCAGGTCTTGCATGGAATGTCAAATTTCAAACATTGACAGCTCTATATACTTATTTAATTGCTCCTTAATGAATATAAATTTCATATTATTTGTTGAATCATTTCTTTATTATCTCTTATAGCCGTAGAAAAAGTATAGTGTATAACTTTTATTGTAAATTTCCCACTCGATTTGCAGCAAACTTCATACTTATGGGGAATGACAATCATTGCTTTCTCTTCAAACAATATACTACTCCAAACTGCTTGAATCAATCATTCCTGTAAATACATTTCTCTAGAATGAAATATTTTGTTTCAGCTTTGACCGTGCGATATTTGACGAGGAGATACATCGGTGAATACAGAAGTAATACAGGTAAGCTTCAAAATAATTTCGTTCATAGTCCTGAAAACCGATGAGAACTAGTACTGGCACTAAATTATATATAGAAACAATTTTGGCTAGATCAGCGCGACTGCCAGCCAAATTTTTCAGCCAAATTCTTTCGCTTGCTTTCATGTTTGCGCACAGAATTTTGCTTCGAAAGTTCTTGGATGGGAAAATATTTATGAACTCTCCCACAATTTGGAAATCATTACATGAATGTGCGGTGATACATGCTAATAAAAGAAATTTCGCCCCTTAAAGTATGAAATTCCGTTCGAGGTTGCACAAACAATATTGTTTGTGTTACCTAATGTCCTCTACACACACTTCTTCAAGTATCTGCACAAAAACTTGATCGATGACAAGAATGTCTGGAGATGTTTGTCTGCAGAAATCGGCCTTGGCAACGAACTTTTTCACTGTACGAGGATATGTCTGAAGTCAACCTACATCAGGCTGAATCGACATGTTTGAAGGACATGAAATATTCATTTCAATGATAATATTGAAGTTAGAAGAGCATGCACGTGCCAGAAAAGTAATAGTGCATTGAAATTCATTACTTGGCAAGACTCAAGATACCAGTCTATATACGATATATACAATGCAGGCAAATTTGAGAATAAACTCGTCCAACTAGAAAAAAATACTGGTTCATTTGTCGTCAAAGGCGTTGTCAACTTTTCGGTGAAATTTGTTATGGAAGTGATCTGACGATGTCAATTTTTGAAAGTTACAACAAATTGCCACTCACTTTCATGTTTTAACACTTTTAAATCCAAACAGGGTTTGAAGTTATAAAAAATATTCGTCAAAATACAAAACACGAAAGAAATAATAAAGACTCATTTTTATAACGATAAAAAATGTCAATTGAGATGAATAATTGAATCAAGGGACGTTCAACTGTTTGTCATTTCTTGTTTTGTCAAGAGGGTCTTGTGCCAGAACAATTCCAACCTGTCAAGTTATCGAACCCATCACTTCGCTTTTTGAAAACAATGAAGCTTTTTCACAAACAAAATATGAGTGTGAGTTTATGAATAAACCAAATTACGTGTTTGGACGTCATGCTGATTTTATTTTCGAAAAGAATGAATAGCTCAGTGTAGTGTAGAATAAGATCACTTTTAAATATAGCACGGATTCCAAAAGTGTGTGTATGCGTTGTAGATCAAACCTGCAGATATCATCAGTACTATCACCGATGGAATTATCAGATTAAAATTTCTCTCTCCCACGCTGAAATTGTTATGATATGAACAATTCTGACGAATCCCGACAGAGCAACAGGAATTCTATTTCTGTTCTATCAGTTTCAACAACATACCTGCTGTGTATACATATAGTTTAGCGTGTTTAGGTTTTGATGAATGAAAAAGTATGATGCGTCGTAGGCAGAGTAAAATGGTGAATGAGTAAGTTTCAGAGCACGCATTTACTGCGCATACCTTTCTGAAGCACTAGATAAAAAAATTGGCATGCAAAATAAATACTGACGCGTGAGGTATATTTGTAGGTTTCAGAGTTGTGGCGTCAACGGTTCACAAATAGCAGCAAGTGGCTTATATAGGAATACAACAGAAACACAAATCTCAAATTATCACCAAAAAAATGATATAAAATAAATATTAAGTATTTTCATACGAACTGTGATGACGCAAAGCTAACTTTGAGGTAGTTGAAGAGAATTCCATGAATGATCGAGAGATTTTGAGTAATTGAAAGGATTGTTGCAAAAAAGCACTGCCTCCATTATCAAATAGTAGAAAGCTAGGATATGTCTTATTGGAATTCAAATATAAATCAAACATTACAGATGTTCATTTCCTCAACATCATCCCTGTCGCTACGCACTGTTGACTCTTGTTGACTCCGTATGTGTGACAGCTGTGACACAAATCAGCTATCTTCTGAATACCATCCTTCATTCATTCATTTTATAACCTACTTATTCCCATGAATATGTCAATAAATCATAGAAATAATTGACGAATGTCTTGGTGGATCACACTCCAGATGCCAGCCATCAGAATCAGTCTGTATAATAAAAATGAATAGAATCCCTTTTCGTTATTCAGATCCAGAATCATGAAGATCAAGTCATTCGTTCATTCGATAAACCCCCTTTAATGGATACAATTTATGTCGGCAAAAGGTTCGAAATACTCTCTACAGTGATCCTGTTAGATTAGATATGAATGGGGCAGTTCTGTCCTTACGAGTACTCTCTTTAATAAGACTTGAATTATTTCGAATTCTAGTTTACGACTTTTTTAGATTCACCAGAAACATAAAAAAATGTATATGCAATCCCAACTCTACAATTGGCTTCAATTTTGAGCTAATTATACCTTTTTTTGGAATATATCCTTGTTCAAAATAGTTAAGGCTTTCGCGGCCGAGGTTATTAGTATAACTACTTTTCTTCGGGCTTGAAGGCCGTCGTTCTTTGGAATTTCTTCCTGACGTTTCGCTAGCGCGAGTGGCCAGCTTCTTCAGAGGCTTACTCATTTCCGATGACGTTTCGATTCCTCAAGGCGTATTTATATTGATGCAGGTAGTCTGGAGTGTTAATTACTTCCGTCGGGTTCGGGGAATAATCATCATTATTAGTTGCCGCACTACCTGCCGTGATTTCATTAGTTATTCTTGATTTCCTCAGAATGGGATTCCAAATTCTGTTTAGACTCTACACTATTTTAATAGAAAGGAAGAAGCGTTGCGAGTAAGCCTCTGAAGAAGCTGGCCACTCGCGCTAGCGAAACGTCAGGAAGAAATTCCAAAGAACGACGGCCTTCAAGCCCAAAGAAAAGTAGTTATACTAATATCCTAGTTCGTCTCCATCAAACAACACGTGGGATATATCCAGACATATCACATGTCTTTCTGTAACAATACTGTAGAAGTTTGGAAGAAGCATTACCTGAACATCTCAAGGTATAATGAAACAAAAGACATTATGACATTAATAACCTCAATAACTTTCAAAAGATTGGAGACTGATTGAGAGATTGTCGCCAGTAATAAAGCACTTGAAGTAATCCGGAAAAAACGTCTTGAAACAAATTGCACTCATAAAATGAGATGAATTATCTTCTGCACGAGTATTTTTTAAAGACGAAATAATGTAAACATCACAGTGTATCCGGTTGCCAAAAATTTTGGAGATTGAGATGCATACGGCTTTGCGAACCTGGTAAAGTGATTGTAGGTGTGTATTTTTAGGCTCGGTTGCAAATTTCATTATTTCTGTAGCTCCAAACACAACAAGGTGAACTCGTGAAAAACAGCTCAACGAAAATGTGAGTAATCTCGTTAGAATTATTTGTCTACAATGCGTGCGTGGATAGAGAGTACAAAAAGCAGGTGGTGTCGAATGCAGATTGACAAAGAAGCAAAAATGAGGGACTTTTTATGATCGAACCTAATGGTCGGTTCATACACCACACTTTTACTTTTACCTTAAGAATGGAATTGGACCGTTCATACACCAGTGTTAAAGTAAACAGGACGCATGCGCAGTGATCAAAAACAAACGAAGAAGAGGAGTAATCGTGGGTTACGTCATTTTTTTGATTTGCAACTGACCAGTGACGACAACCAAACTGTATCGGATAATGACAGATATTTCTCAGAACACCCATTTTATATCATTTCTGTAAAGTATTCAGAAGAAGAACAGGGACGCATGCGCAGTCCCTAAAATTATCTCATTCCTAAAGTAAAAGTTCTCATCCTTAAACTAAAAGTAAAAGTGCCGTGTATGAACGCCTCGATTGATTTACATGGTGACAACTTTCTTAAAGTAAAAGATAAAGTAAAAGTGTGGTATATGAACCGACCATAAGTCAAAAACATGAATACCTACTATATTGAAACAAACAGAAGGTCGTAAATAAAACCATTGCCATTTTCTCCGACAGCCAGGTGGCAATTAAGGCGCTCAGCTCATTTCAAACCTACTCTAGATTGGTGGGAAGCTGTCTGAACGCACTCAAGGAGCTAAGTACCCAAAATAGGGTTACTCTAGCATGGGTACCCGGACATGAGGGTCACAAGGGCAACGAGGAGGCCGATGCTCTAGCCCGTGAAGGCGCATCTAAGGCTATGATCGTCCCAGAACCGTTCTGCGGGGTAGCGAAAGCAAGCATAAAGACATCCATAAATTCATGGATGCAAAACGAATCAAAAGATTGGTGGAATAAGCTCTCTGGAATGAGACAGGCGAAAGAGTTCATAAAGGAACCAGCGCCCAGATTCACGGAAGACCTGCTGAACCACAACCGTAAGGTTGTAAGGGTAGTGGTGGGTCTACTAACGGGGCATAGCCGGCTCAGAAAACATATGAGCAATATTGGTCTGACAGAAGAAAACCAATGCAGATTCTGTCAAGAAGAGGAAGAAACCGCACTGCATGTGCTCTGTGAATGCGAAGCGATAGCAAGGCTGAGACACGCAAGGTGCGGGGGGGAGAAACCAGAGGCTGCTAGCTATTCAAAGGAGTCAGTGTCAAGGCTATGGAGTCTCATCAAAGAAATCAAGCTAGACAAAGAGCTCTAACAGCCAAGGAGCATCACAATAGATCTGAAAAGGTCGCAGTGAATCAGGCCATGGGCCAGCTCCCCGATAATCTAATCTAATATTGAAACAAACACTGGATACCATTTATAGAGTGATTGGAAGTCGCTCAACATATTGAAAAGTGAATTGCAAAAAAAATGGAGAACCAAAACAATAAATTTTTATAAATTCAACATAAAGTTTGATGATAAATACACTATAGTTTTTGCACATATAGCCGTTATAAAACTGTTCTGAAAACATTTTTCACAAAATTAATTTCATCTCAGTGTTTCTCTTGCAATATCCTGTAATCTACTCCTACTATTTTCATGACCATATTCAGTGGCCCAAAAACCAAATTCAGCAAATTTTCGTTTTAATTTCTCTGTTAAATTGAACTAAAGATAATTTGTTTAGGAAATTTATTGCTTAACACTCTTTGGGTTGGTAGTGAATCTAGTTATATTCATGAAGTATAAACAATTGTTTTACCTGCTTGCTGTCATCCAGTGTCTCGTTGATCATTGAAAATGTGGGATGACGATTTTTGCTACACCAGCAGAAATCATTGCACACGCATAGTGGGAGTAGAAAAAGTACAAAACGCAACTCGAGGATAAGGCTAATAACATGCACTCCTAAATTGCGTAAAAGGCTACTAATCAAGTATTAATGAATTTGTTTCCTACTTTATTGATCAGTAATAAAGGAATAATCCTATAAATATATCTTCTTGTATTTCTTTTCACCATAAAAAGTTCTCAATGGTATTTATGGTATTTATGTCAAGGTGCCGGCTGTTTTTTAATATCGTCGGTATCAGCTGTTTTTTACTTTTTCTTAATGAAGCGCCGACTAGATTATTGACTGTCATCAGAAAGTGAGACAAAACGAAACCAGGTCGTTATATAGGTCGGAGTCATTTATTACATAAATTACTCTTCAAGACAACTCAATAAAATATACCGAGTTATTTTAAGTCATACTTGAATCTAGGTGACTACCTACCGTGTATTTTCACTGGTTTTGTTTTACTTGCGGTACATTTTCCAGAATAAACTTGTTCAAATATTTGGATGATTACGAAATCCACTAGGATTGGTATTAGCTCTATTTCTGCCAGGAATGTTGAAGAGATGATGAGGCATTTGAGTTTGTTATTCATAGTCTAACAGTTTCGAGAATTTTGATTTCTCAAACGTGAAAAGTTTAATCTCACATTACGGTTGTCACAAACAACGGTATATCACTTAAATTGAGCGTGTACAATATTTCACGCCCATTTAATTAAAATAATTATGTCGAAACTATGCGCGGCAAAACACCAATTTGTAAAGTATCTGCTGTTGCATCCTGCTAAACTCGATAAATAAAGAAGCATCCAGACATCACAGTCAGGACAAATTGATTGCACAGCAGCTCATTTGGTGTCGTGGAATTCAGGAAGATTTCAATTTATTTAAAATAGTGCGACCTCCCCCGATTGTCCCTGAAGGTTTTCAGCTATCTGCCGAAACGCTTACTCACCACAGTTCATCGGATTTGAATGGCCTTTGGCAAGCGTTTGTTTTGTCAGGAAAACGAGATCTAGAGTTTCACTATTTATTTATGACTCGAGCTTGTCAACAATTCAGAATTATTTGAATACGGTTTCCCAATTTTTCATAACCTCGAACAGTTTCAAGGGAAAAAACTAAATGATCGGTGCATTTTGTTGTCATCACAGGTAGATATCTAATGAAACTTCAGTTAGTTTCTTTCCCAGAAATATTATCATAGCTATATTGCTTTCTCCTTAAATCAAGTCTGTACCATAACATCAATTTATTTTCCTAATATTTTCTCTTAATGAAAAACTTGTTTGAATTATTTCGAGGAGTTTATTAATTAAAAACTTTTCCAACCAGGGTTCATACATTGTTGGAGATCAACTCAATATTAAATGCTATATATTTATTCAAAATTATTTTCGAAATTCAAATATAAGTTTAATCTTACAACAAAGTAATAATCATGTACCATGTCTAATTAACCGTGATATCGATTCGTTTCATCTTGCGGCATATTGACGGCAGCTTGAACTGTTCAAAGCCGCTATCTCAGCACTCGAAACTTCCTGAATACCTTTCATCACTCATACTTCGTTCACTCTGTAATAAGCGTCTAGCGTTAACGAAGTTATTCAAAGTATGCCTGCCTAATTCTCTGCTGTCACCTTAATCTTGTTACATTCTGCAATACCCTCCACTTCTATTTATAAACCAAGTGCTAATGAATGCTTCTGTTATTCATCCAGTTACGAATTGTAAAACATTGCTGAAACTAAAATTTAAGTGTCCGAAATCCTCATCACTTCCGTATTTTGACAATAAATTGGAAACATTGGCATCGAATCCGCAGATTTCGTAAATGAGAGTTGACAGTTGCAACACATTGGAATATTTGATTCTAGATGAAATTTATTAGTTTATCGCCAATTGGGACGACTTATGAAAGGTATATTTCCGTCGACAGAGATCCATTTGCTGTTGTTGATTCTCACACAATCAAAACCACCTGATATACCATTTAGAAATCACTTGCGGATCACACTTTGACCTTATCCGCTCGGAAATAGGATTTTAAATTTCCTGGATATCTCTCTTGTCATTCCAGTTGTCATTTCCATGTATTGGTTATATGTCTCACAAACTCACACGTGTTTTCTTGTAACTTGTCCAACATACATCGAAGTAATATCAGTACGAATATATCCAAACAGACGAAATATGAATATATTTGTTGATAGGATTGTGAATTGAAACAATATTAGAAATGACGATGACTCATGAGATAACATAACGATTGAATGAATTTTATCAGAAACGGGTATTCCCAAGTATGAATCATCTTTTCAGCAATCGATTCATATATGCCGCCAAAAAAATGTTTCAGAATCAGAATCTATAGCTGATCAATTTTACAATCCAACAGTTTGTCTGAAATGTGACCTTTGCATTATATAAAGTTGTACAAACTTTATCATCCAGATTTTGTTCCCATGACAATAGAGAATATTTCAATTGATTGAAATTGTTCGAAAATGTGTCTCTGTAAATTCAAATCTGAGGGCGATTGTGGATGAGACAAACTGCTAAAACCATCTCAAAGCTCTGTTGAAGCTATCGACGCCTCGCTTTTTATATCAGTCGATACTTCTCTGAGAGGGATTCCCTAACATTAACCATACTCTATGCGGAGAGTTCAAGAAACATCTTTTCCCCAGAGAAATTATACTTTCATTGGAGTTCATTGGCCGGAGATGGTAGACAGATTTGTGATTGAATTTTTCGTAAAATTCACACCCTAGCCGCGACGTGCTAGGAATATTGAAATATTTCCTTTCCGATTATGACGGTGAATTTTTAAGTAGCGTTGGGAATTTCGTCATCTGGAGTGCTCAAAGTTTTTATGGAAATTGTGAAATGTTCTCAAAATATCTCAGTCTTCGCTTTGTGGTGAGATGTTCTTTCTCATATCCTGCTGCTAGGTACTCAACAAAGAGAATTTCATAAGTTTCATTTCGAAAGAACTACCCAGGTGAAATATAAGGTGTGTACGGGTTCACAATAAAAACAGTCTAGAAACGGTTCAAACTAGTTGGACTGTTGAAGCGTGAAGGGTTCGTCCCAAATCTATCGAACCGTCCTAGATAAGTATTTATTACGACCCGAATAGGGCTATGAAAACATACAGTAGTGATACAAGTCACAGAACAACCGAAAAATATTACTCTTTGTCGTTTTCAACTTTGTCGTTTATCAAAGTATTTTTTCGAAGCAAAAGTTTTCATGTTATGATAAAGTTATAACTGGGTGTACGAAATTCATTTTATGTTTATGGTTTCATACGAAACGTTCTTTTGTATCCATTGGTTAAAACCAATCATCAGATTCACAACTACTACTATCACTGACGATTCGTAGTGAAAATGGAATGTTCCAAATATCGAATCATGAGATATTCAACAAAAAGATGTCTGCGTGCTATTTAGTCGACTTGTGTAATTCAATCATTTTTCTTTTGTTTCAGATCTTCTGTATCGCCAAACATTGACGGTAAACAATTCCTCCTTGGAAGTAGAAATCGTTGACGTCTGCAGTTGCGACATCCAAGCTTTCCCAGAAGAGGCCATCTATTGGGCAGACGCCTGCGTAGTAGTCTACGACATCACCTGCAGAAACTCCTTCACCCAAGCTACCGATATGCTTCAGAGAGTGTTACAACTCAGGAACCAGATACCTACGGTACTGCTAGGAAACAAGGCTGATCTCGAACACCTCAGACAGGTTGGTTGACTTTTTCAGCAATCGTTGGCATTCTGAGATTAGCATCCTGAGTCTTAAATCTTGAATCATTACTGGAGCTTCGATTTCAAATATCAGTTGTTGAGCCCTGAATCTTTGTTTTCAAATTTCGAAGCTTGAATTTATCTGAACGAGGATTTGACCCTCTGTATTCTCGAATATTGAATCTAAAAACGTATTGTTCTGATCTGCAATGGTTTGTGTGTGTACTTAAATCTCTACGATCTCCAGATTCTTATTTGGGAAATATAAGCTTCGGATTACCAGATTTTATTGGACAAACCTATCAAAATCTTTCATGGTTTTGAAACTGTGCCACTTTGTTTAAATCCTGTGCTTCAATCATGTTTTGATGGCACATTTTAAATGGGAATGTGTCACATGTTATGACGAATGGAGCAAACATCTTCAAATAATATTCATATTAGCTCGCAAAATATCCACTTTGTGTAATATATTTAGAACTTACTCTTTCACAATGAAATATGTTATGATTCATCAACAGCTACTTTTCGAGAATTGGGTTAACATCTTCAATATCTCAGTGGAATATTTGTTTATATTTGAATCGTGTCGAGATGTGAATTGATAGTGGAACAATGGAAAATGTACCGCGATCAGCCTTGGGCATTGCGATTTTTACAAGCTCGTAAAATTGCAATCACAGCCGGAGAGATATATCGCGATTCCAGATGAAAGTTCGATCGATGAGGTTGGTCACTAACAATAGCGAAACGCCTGGTTGGTTTATTGTTGCACTCTGATTTCGATGTAAACAAAAATATTAATTAAAAGGCTGCGAACTGACAATGATTAGCCTTCGAACTTTCAGATGCATCAGTTTGTATATCGAAGAGGCTTTGGCATTGAAAATAGAAAGGTCATTGATAGACGTGACTCATCAACAAACAATCTCGAGAAATTCTGTTGCAATATAATCGCGGTTTGATATTCATTTTGAGCGCTTTTGTTTCAGTGATAGTAGGTGGTCATTTCTGTCATGATGACAAAAATTGATGCAATATGTTCTGTGATATCAGATCACCTACCTGGTGACAATTTCTTTTCCCACTGTTCAAGAGCAAGCTTCATGTTATTCTTTCGTCCAATGTTCTTACTTCAACAAAAATGTTTTTTTATTATTTAAACTCAGATGACATTTCTGTTCGATGGCTAATGACTCTAAATAATTTTTGAGGATATAAATAATTCATATGGTTTCAGATATTACGGAATATTTATAACAAATAGACGAGTTTCATTGTAATTTATTAGCTGTCACACTTTGGAAAAAATTGAGTTGAGAAATGAAGTGGATGAGGAATACTGGACTATAACAAAAAAGTTTTTCTCCTATGATAAATAACATATAAATGTAGATGATATTGATCCCAAAAAATTAATTTTCCACCAAAAAATATATTGAAGTTGCTGGATTTTACTTCGATAAAAAATTATTTGTCTGAGCACCTGAACATATACACTCAGTCTAGTCTCCTCGAGAATATTGAATTCCTAATGGAATCTGAACCTGATGATTCAATATACGGTTTCTTTATTTTCTTCTCCCCTTAACATTTAGTCCAAAAGCAGGTCGACGCTCTTCGCTAAATCTCAGGCATCCAAAATAGAGGATTAGAATACCAAAACAGTCGTTAGATAATAACATTGCGTCGTATATCTCGCGAAGCGAACGTCGTTTATTTAAGTTACACCTGCAGGTACAGACAAGGAATGGTTTAGTAATCCCAGAAATATTTATAGCAATTCATTATTCGCCAAGAAGTGCTGCCGTTGCCACATTCCGGAATGTTTAATTCACACATACGCTTAAACTGATGTATCACGGAAGAAATTCTGAAGTGTGAGATTGAATATATTCATAGTAGTACGAAACAGATCGCGAATTATATATTTCACTGCGATATTTAGGATGTATAATGTTGAGCATATGAGTTACAACTAGTTTTTAACCTTTCACTACGTTAACGGGTAACTGTATTGCTCCAGGTCCAGCAGAAAAACTGGAGAATGTTGGATCCAGGTCTCAACTCTGATTTTGTCGCATACCCTTTGGTCTGCGTAACTACCCTTCTCCGTTTCAAAAATTTGTGAAGCTCGTACAAAATACAACCTGCCAAACTTCATCAAAGGCGTTGCTTGAAAAAAAAACAACTATGATATTCTAGTAATCGCGGATTGTTTATCGGCAGTAAAGTTAATCTTCTTCTTTCGTTGCAGATCGAGGAATTGGAAGGCCGTACCGTAGCAATCCAGAACAACTGCCAGTTTCACGAAGTATCTGTAGCAGAAAACTCCCCGACGATCTACTCAGCTTTCGACTCGATATTGAACGAATGCCGGTCCATGCAGTCGACTCAGAAGACGCGCAAATTCTCCGTCAGCAAAATGTTCGGCACCCTCATCGGCAACGCCAACAGCAAGGGCATCGCTTCTACGAATCAAGGAGGCACCGTCGTTGTGTGCCACAAGTCCGACTTGTACAAATCCAGAGTGATCAGAAGAAGGCAGAACTTCACGGCGACTGCGTCCCTGTGACTATCGGCCAAGGATGAGCTGGACGCTCGTTGAGAAATGTCTTGAAGCCGCAGGAAAGCTGCGTGGGAATTTTGGAATTTGATGTTTCTCAGTTTTATGAGGAGCACAAAGCGCTGTATATTCATGTATATATTGTCATATACGGAAAATGATACACAATAATGAAAATTTTGAAAACAGGAGATAGAAGTCTCCAGTTGATCCCAACCAATGTTGTACAGCTAAACAGATCATTTAGCGTTTGGTCATAAGAATTGTCTGGTTACCTAATGAGCTATAGAAATTGTGCAATAAGTTTCGATTTGGATGAATGAGAGATTTTATAGTATTATGGAATAGGACTTATCTGAATTGAGATTTTGAATGTATATGAATGCGAGTTGAGCTATTTGATAGAAAAAAACTGAATATATATCTTTAACAAATGAACTGTTGGGCCATGAAAAACATTGGCATGTGTTTAGTGAATAGAATGGATAGTGAGTGTTCAGTTGATTTCTATTGAATAGAAGAGGTTGCGAATTTTTTCAAGGTATTCGAATTCTGAGGGTAGACCAAATATTTTATAATACGTGTGTGCTAAAACGGCTGTGATATCGAAATGTATGTTTTTGTATTGTCAAAATGAATTTCTTGTATAAAATGAATATCTATTCATGTTGAATAAATTTATATTATTTATTTAAATTGAGTGATTCATTTGAACCCACCTGTTTGAATTTCATCTGAGCTATGATAAATTCTTCATTCCATGAGACAGGACAGTAGACAGTACAGCTTATCCAATCCATATTGGCACAGAACTAATAACTAATATGCTCAGCAATCTCTGTGAAGTATACTGAAATGAAAAAACACCTATTATATGTATTCATTATGTTGAAATCAATTCCTAGAAGGTGTTTTTTCTCTCGTCATGGTCTAGACTACCATTGTGCAACTGTAAAAGTATCTGAGTTTGTGCCAAGATGGATTGAATAAGCTGTAAAACTCTTGTCCACTCTGCCGAGCTTTTGACAAACTGTCTCCATCAAGAATGTGAATTGAGTTTAAATAACGAATTAAAAATTATACCTGTGCAAAAGTTACTCCAATGAATGTCTTGAATTTCGTCAATTTGTTATGCATTTGAAGAACTTCTACTCGAATATAATGTATTATTCGTTATTTTAACTTTATTTACCTCCGTTATAATGGCATGGAGTTCGACATTTCGGCTCCGATTCTGAAGTCATTGTCGAAGCAGTTTGTAAAAGCAAAAAAATAGCAGTATATTGAGGATAATTCTTGAGGGTTGCGGACATAATATCGAAATTAAAAATATTGAAAAAATATAGCGAATGGCATTTTATCGACTGTAAAAATATCGAAAAGAAAAAATCGAAAAGAAAAATATCGAAAAGAAAAATTATCGAAAAAAAATAATATCGATATGAAAATCAACGAAAAACAGAATACCGTAGGGAAAATAAGTCGAATATAAAAACCAAAAAAATAGGTTTTCAACAATCTGTTATATCATCTATAAGAACATCAGAGAAGTTGTGAAAATGAAATAGACATCAGCATTGAAAAAAAAACAATTGAATAACATTTATTGATAGAAAATTCAATTCAACATTAATTGATTCATATATTTCCTGCAATACCTTTCAAATATTTAACGAAAATAAATTTGTCCTCAGTTTTCAAATTGTCGAAGGTCTTTACTACTGCCAATAGTCTTTTGTTCTGGTCTTTATATTTAATTTTTTTTGGCTTTGCTTGACCTGTGATCTCATGGCTAATTTTCATTTCAGTAAAGCTTTGTTTCCTTTTGATACCGTCGATGAATTTCCATATGGATGGTTTCTTTGCATGGAACTGACAAAGTAAACCTCTATGCCAACCTTCTATAATATTATTAGTTTTCGGCATTTTGGTTTTCACTCTCTCGTAACAATTCCACAAAGAATTTCCAAAAGTAGGTTTAGTTTTTTGGTATGTCTTCCCTGGCGACCGATCCATGTATCTTCGAAATACTCAACTAGGACTTGAGCCTCGGGGGTATCAAATCATTTTCACAGATAATATCAAAAGCTTTGATGACAAATTGTTCAGGAACAAATGCAATTGCAGATAACAATTTAACTTTGAACTGAAAATCTGCGTCTGTATCGTATCGAGATTTCAGGCCCTGACGCTGAATATGCCTATAAATGCATTGTTGGAAATGAAAAAAACATCCTTGGTGACGCACTACTGGAAAAACTTTTTTTATGGCATTCACGACAGCTATCTCAAAATCGGTAGTTACATGCTTTAATGTGATATTTTCTAAAGACTCTTTCACTATATTCAGAAGTCTCACATATGTGTCTTCTGATTTATCTGGCAGAAGGGCGTATACGAAAGGCACTGTCAAACTCATTATTTCACCATGAATAGTATTCAGCTGGTAGAATATGCTCGGACTCGTTTGGAAAGTGCCTTCCATGAACCAAGCTTCACTTCTTGAAAGGAACTGTAGATTTTGGTTAGTGGCAAAAACGATTATTCTGTCTTCTGTTTGTCCAGAGTCGTAAAGGAGAAAAGATTCATTTTTTCTGTCTTGCGAAACTCCTCCGGAATCGAAAATTCACTTCTCCTGAGAGGCGCCGTTGGTCCTTTATTTGCTTTTTGGCGTACATTTCGGATCGTTCGTTTTAGACTGCTCAAGGAGGGAACTTTTGAGCATGCAGCTTCACTCAAATCCTTCGACATATTTGACACAATTACATGTGAAGAATTATTGCTCTCTCTTGCTTGCTTTTTCATTTCATCAAGTTTTTTCGCTACCTCCAGCTTTGCTCCGGATCCAGAATGGTTGTGTTCATTTCTCTCCGTCACCTCTTCACCTACAATGATGGCTCTCCTTTACAGAGATTTGATTTCCAATCCTCGCATTTCCAATATGTAGTGTGTCCACTTTCATTTCGTAAAAACTGACTTGTGTATTTGATGTTATTTGGTTACCGTACCTTTGGTTTCCTTCTATGAAATTTTGTTTTCGATATTTTTTCCTTCTATTAAATTCCGTTTTCGATATTTGCGATATTTCTCAAATCGATATCAATTTCTTTCGAGTTTATTCTTTCGTTAATTTTACTTTTCGATGTTTTCCAAATCGACATTTTTGCATTTCGATATTTTTCATTTCTATAAAATATTTTTTCGATATTTTGTAAAACAACATTTTTCTCTCGACCTTCTTATTTCGATATTATTTCCGCAACCCAATTCTTGAAGTGTGTCAATCTGTATTGAGGAATTCGCAGAAAATTGCCATGGCATGTGTAACATTCGTGATTTGAATCACTAATAACGACAAGTTGTGTCTGGCAAACAAGTTACATTTTATGAAAAAATATAACGATGTACTAACTTTGATATCAAGAACTTTCCTATTTCTTTCGCACCAGGCTCTGACTCCCACCATTTTTAATTCACAGCGAAAAAACATGGAGCACAGGACTCTTTCCTCCGTTATCACTTCGTAAGAGTAGTTTCCTACGTAATGGGGTAGCTAACCGCTTTCATATAATGGTTTTGATTGTGTTTTGGCAGCAGAGACAAGAAGATTTACACGAAAAGAAAAATACTTAAGAAGAATTGAACAGGTACCTGTTATTTTATTTCAGAGAACGATATCGGGACAGGAGTAGCCACTAGAGTCAAGATGAAATAATGGGAAGATTAAACTCATTCCATGAAAACTGCTGAGAGGAAGGAGCAGTGTTATAAAATTAATTATCTAGCCCTGAAAGTGGCTTTGAATTTGAAACACCGTTCACAAATATATTTGTCTCGAAAGAAAGTTTGTTTGAAAACTCAACTCACTCTAGAACTATATTATTTTCATTTCGATTTGATTCTTGACAAATCCATTACCTTCTTCAGCTTCGTTCTATACTTTCATACGTTATGCAAAAGGTCATTGCTATTGGTCATCTCATTGGTGTGGGTAAGAATAATATCCTCGTCATTTAAAAATGACAACTTAACGAATTTTCTTTTTTCAGCAATTGTTATAAGTAACTATATTATATGCTTGTGTATGAGTGAATATAACTACTGCATTTTGACTAGACATATTAATTACATCACTAACGGATATACTTGTATATATTTATTTTTGTGTAATATATAATATGATCACTTATATTTTTTGTACACTTGGATATGTTTGTCTAAATGACATATTGGAACATACATTGTCATAGCTTGTCGATGAATATTGTTGTTCTGATGCCTATAAATGATTTCAATACTCGTAACTAGCTCACTTCAGAGGTGGAAAAAAGGAATGTGTATATTTGTGAGTGTTTAAATACTACCCAACAATCGAATGTGATACACCTGTTACAATTCAACTACATGAATTCAAGGCAATCTCGTTTATTTTTGAATCTGAACTCAATAGCCTCTTTTCTGTCCTTGGAGTAGAATCGTAGTTTTTTATATTCAGTTTGTCCTCTCAGCATACGTTTTGAGTATAATATGGGCCTGCCAAAATTTGGTGAAGATGATCATTAATCATCCTTAAAGGTTTCAATTTTTGAATACGAGGTACCGTTCATCAAATTTCTGAAGATTCATGTTATTATTCTTCAGGAACTTCATTGGCAAGTCATGAAAATTCACATAAATAACACACTGGTGTGTTATTTATGTGTGTGTGTTTAGTTACGACTAATACATACATAATGTAAGTATTATACTTAAGGTTTCTGCAGTATAATGCCATATATTATTCCCTTAGGGAATAATGGCGAGTGATTAATAGTAATAGTCTTTTTTCCCTCTTGTAGTTCTATGACGATATTTCTTGAATTGAATATTAGCATGGAAACGATATAATCAAACTCTAAAGTGATGAATGAAACTGAAGAATCATTTATTTATGATAAATAAATTAGCCGTAAATGAAGTAGAGAATACGACTCTACTATACTACTATATGACAGTCATAACTGTCATGTGTTGGATAAAGTTATTCATTATGTATCACTATATTTAGAACGGCAATTGATCAAGAAACCAGAGCTACTGATGAGATGCTGATTATTATGAAATTTTTCTGTAAACATTCATATATACCCCAACCACAAGCTTCACTTGGAAGTTGCAGATAAGGGCAATAATTTTGTTTTTCAGTGAAATTTTCACTATCGTTAAACTTATTTCTAGACGTTATTTGAGAAACTGAATAAGTTTTACCAGTGACAGAGCACCTACTCATGGTTGAACATGGTCAATATTTCATTGAGAAATACATATCGCAGCAGAATTAATTGATATATCGTAGCGACATCGCAGAGACATCGAAAAACTGGTAACTTGAGTGAGACAAAAAAACATTGCTGCAATGTAACCGCGATATCCTTGCGATTTGAAATGTGCCATCGCAAGTAACATTGTGACATGTATTTGTATTTGCTGGGGTTGTTCTATCATTCATTTCAATGAAGAATTTCCAATTCAGTCAATATCGGAAATAAGAAATAAAAACATGAATGAAAACAAATCATTTAATACTTAAAATATAGTCAGTCTTTCAATTATTACAAGCAAGTCAGTTTAAGCTCCCGAAGTCGGCATGGAAGGATGACCTGTTTTCCAACTGAAAGGTCACAGAAGAAGCGGGCGCAGAATACTGATACCTCTTCTGATTTTATGATTCACGGACTCAGAGCGAGTTGTTATAACCAGTCTATATGAGGCGAAAACGGAAATAGCGGAGATGGCTTGGTGTCTATAGTTGGGGCAGTGTTATATTTGCACGCATCACATTCTTCTTCGATTTTGGGTAGTGCACCAGATCCATCACGCATTGCAAGGGGTCCTGCTCGACCCCATGTAGGGCGACTTCGTCCTTCGTGGCCTCTATGAAATTATCGTTGAATTGGGTCGTGAAGTACTTGACTGTAAGGTATACTGTTTCTTCTACTAGCGAACAAGTCTATTTTTCCGTGCTCATTTCAGTGTTTAAAGAGTTGTTTTTTCCAAGAATAACCCACTGATTTCCTATACTTGGATCGAGTGAATCAAACCACCAAACTATAAGATTATCTCCAGAATCAAATTTTGAACCATATTTTGTGTTCAAAGAATAGTTTCCTTCGAAATTCCCGATGTCCCTATCGAAAGAAGACACATAACGGTAAGATGCGGATAATAATGTATTCTTTTGAAATCTCATATTATCCAAAGACAACTGCTTCTCGCACAGGAGATGTGTTGTAATTTTGTTGCGAGATAAATTCTTATTATTGGTTGGTTCGTATCGAACGATCAAAGTATGGAAAAACCGTGATCAGCTCGTTGTCTGCATTTGTGGACCAGGTCCAGCACGAAATGCAAGGAGTCCTGCTCGCGGCAGTCTAGAGCGACTTTGTCCTTGACTCGAAAGGACGACCCTTGTCCAACTTGGAGGTTACCGAACCTTCGTCTCGGAATTTTTCGAATTATGAAAAGTCAAAACCTTCATAATCGAATCGCGAATATCCCCGACCAGTTCTTCGCCCAATCCCATCTCGAAAAACTCATCGAACATGGCGATCCTCTCATCCTCGTTCAGCTTGTGGCACAGAACGAAACGCACCGCCATCTCGCGGAAGCGACTCAATTCAGGCTCTCGCGACCACTGGTAGAGGGCGATTACAGATTTCCGCGACAGTCGCTCCCTTTGTATGAAATCGGTGAGCACCGCCAACTCCTCGCTCAACAGGAACCGGTCGCAAAGAGCTGCCGTATCTAACAGAACGGAGGTTATGTTTCCACGTATCACGCTCTTCTTCGCTTTTTGGTAGTGGACCAGGTCCAGAACGCACTGCAATGAGTCCCGCTGGACCCCGTGTAGGGCTACTTCGTCCTTCGTGGTCTCTATGAAATTACCGTTGAGCAGGGTCGCGAAGTATTCTGACCTCTGAGCCAGGACGTCCCGGTCGGCTTGGAAGGATGACCCGTCGTCCAAACGGAAGGTTACAGTTCTGCCCGAAAAGGCCGGCACCCAGCACGGATTACTCTTCTCATTCATTGTTTCAGAGCGAGTTTTCATACCCAGTCTGTATGAGGCAATAACACAAATAGCGGAGAAGGCTCGGTGTCTATACTTGGGGCAGTGTTGAACGGTATCCAGCAAAATGTCCAGGCAGCCGAAATTTATCAGATATACAGCGAGACGCGCGACGTTTCTGAAAAAGTGAACGATTTAATTAACGCCTATTTAGCGAAGAAAAGCTCTATTTATCCGGTCAAGTTAGACAATTGAAATAACAAAAATTCCGACAGGGCCGAATTTTGGTGAAAACCTTAGGTTTGTCATAAAGAATGGAAATTTGTAATTCCCATAAATCCCATGTAAGTTATTCGTGTTCAAAATTAATATTTGAGGATTTTTGGGGGACGTCTCACGGGCGTTTCAAGGATGAACTTGCTTTTAAAGCATTAGAAATACTCACGTTGTGATGTATGGAATGGACATTGCCAGTCGCTGTTTCCTAGCTTGCTTTGCGTTAGTCAGCAAATGCTTGATTTTTCTGGTGGTCCTCTTCGAACTCGCTTCCTCCGTTAACACCTCTAGTACCTGCTGGCTCACTGTTTCCGATTGTAACCATGGTAGGCGGTTTCTAATTGTGGAGAAGAATACCTATAGATACAGACTTCATTACAGAATGAAATTTTCAAAATACCCTATTTCCTAGCTAAAACTTGTTTCTGTATAATCCTTTCTGGCGCTCTTCGTATTCGAAACATCATATTTGTCCCCCCCCCCTCTCTTGCTTTCTCTCTATAATAATTGAGTTCGCTAGTCGTAAGTAAGAGAGAAGGAAATAGACGAATACGTTTTGACTAGATGAGCGTCAGAAAACGCCTTGGCTAATGGCCCATAACTGCAATCGAACAGACCCGTTATTTTGTTCGGATTTTGAATTGAAAATCGAACTGACCTTTCCTATCAACGAAGAATCCAGCAGCCGCACATTGTACGTCCGAAAGACATTCCTGAAGATTTTGACGGTGGCTCGTGGCTGTGTCCTGTAGTTTTCCGTGCATTTCAAAAGAGACCAAAGCAGATCTTCCGATGCGAAATCCTGATGGTATACTCCCATTCTGAGAAACATAGTTACTAGCTTCCCAATTCCATAGACCAACATACGTTTCAAAATGTCCTCGGAATGTCGTTCTGGAATGTTGATATTGATTATTGTAAGTTGTTATTTTAGAAAATGGACGAGATTCAATATTCAAAATCACTTGGGTGCTGGCAAAAAGGAACCACCAATAACCATATGGAATATTTCTAAGAATTACGTTAGGTTACGAGTGACCACGTCTCCCAATCATCGAAGAGTGGACCCATCTGCTGACCATTAAGACAGGAAGACATGAAGCAATAAAGATGCTTGAATTGTGTTTAGTTGAATATCTCACAATCAGAGCCTTGTAACCCAAAAATGAATAGAAAATGCGTTCTGAGCAACCTTGCACTGTTTGTTTTATCAGTCTCAGGAGGCATATTCCAATCATTCACAAATAACAATAAACTTAAGTCATTTTCCGCAAATATAACTTTTTTTGGCTACGTTATTCGTTATTTAATGCTTTTTGTTTACTCGATAAACATCACGCTGAACATGATTGTGTGTCTGTTTGAATTTTTGTTACTGGACTAACTCATGAAACAACTACTTCCTCATCTAATACCACGAAGGGTCTTGAATTGTATTCGATAAGTGTCGATGCAGGAATTTTCACAGGAAAAATTCCTGCACATGCTTTTGGCAAAACAACTGCAGGAATTAATTTTCGCGACGGGCGCACTTGTAGACCAGTTTTGGTCTAATTGGCCCTTAAGTAATTCCCACCATCAATTCAAAAGTCGATGGTGTCCCCAATTAAAAATATTTTTCCTTCAAGTGTTTCAAGGTTGTCTCTAACAAGCAAAATATCTATCTGCCCATAGAAAGAATGATGGATGAGATGTTTATATTGTTATAGAAAACCATCGACTTCGAGTTGATAGTGGGAATTATCTTGTACCGACGAAATACAAATCATACCGAAACCGTACCGTTCCAATAATTGGAAAATTATTTCTGGAATTTTTTTGAAGAATCCTGCGCTGTCACCTATCGGATATAATTCAACAACCTCCGAGGTATTAGCCAGGGGAGAAACTGTGTCGATAAGGTGAGACTGGTCTGAAACGAGTTGTGTGATTTGATTTATATATTTATAGATGGCGTTCCTACAATTGTTTACTCTTGTGACTTTCTTAGGGTTTAAGTAAAAGATACAGTAAAATTCATACTTGGATCAATTGGCATAAGGCTTGACTACTTTCATCAGAGCAATATTTATTGAGCCAATGGTACCACTCATATTCCATCGCAAAAAACAAAAGGTCAGTTGCACAGAACACAGAAAGGAATTTGGAAATGTAACAGCCATCTTCCCGCCTTAAATTTGGAAGCTTACGGTCAACAACCACCGGAGGCGCTGATGGCGGTTTTTTATCCATTTGGGAGTGAAGATATCGGTTCGATGAGATCTTATGATGGTATTAATTGACTTTGACGTCTATCTGACATGTAATGCGTTTTTGAAATTTTGAATACTCTGAAGCATAATTTTCAAATTCATCCCAACGAAATAATCTCGAAGAGATACTTTTCCGCGAATCATGAGCTGTTTTTTATTCAATTGTTGATGAAGATCATGTTTTCTGAAAATTTCTAGAAAAAGTCATCGTTTATATCGAGAATAACCCAGTGATTTTCTATACTTAGATACGCAGTGAGTCAAACCAAAAAACTATCAAAATCTCTTCGGAATCAAATTCTCAACTCATATTTTATGTTTAAAGTACAGTTTTCGGTAAAATTCCGTTAATCGGGCTCCCCCTCGAAAATATAAAATTTTTGGTGGAATTTACGTATTTTGGCCTCCTGAACAAAAATTTAAAATGAAATTTCTTGGGCTCTCAACTCGTTTCAGAGATACAGGAAGACAGTAAATCGGGGTTTTAAGCCTATGTTTGTTTCTCAGCCAGTTCCGCTAGGAATTCCTCTTTCTTTCTATCAGTACAATATACCCATTATATACCACCTTCTTTATCATTTTCCAACCGAAAATTACGCATTTTTCCAATTTTCACTACAAAACTCTAACATATAAATCTTCAAAAGGATTCGAGGTTAGCAAAACAGTAGAACGCGCATCGCATCGCGATGCCAAAAATTTCATTTGAATTTTTTGTTCAGGAGGCCAAAATACGTAAGTCCCACCAAAAAATTAACAGAATTTTACCCAGTTTTCTTCGGAATTCACGCTGCCATTATTGAAAGAAGACGTATTGATCTCATTTCTTTTAAAACTCCAGGTGAGTTACATAAATCAATGTATTCTTTTCAACTGCGTCATAATATTATGTTAGTCGTCTCAGGGTATATGACCCCATGCATTCTGAAGAAAACTGCTGTTCGCACAGGAGATGTGTTGTAATTGGTGGAGATAGATAAATTTTTATTATTGGTTGGTTTGTATCGAAGAATAAGAGTATGGAAAATCCGTCATCAGCTCGTCAATAATACAGTATTCTACATTTGTAGTTTTTACAGTTTGCAGAATTGCGCCACAAACTTTTCCGTTTTTACAAGTTGTTTCTGTAATCTGTGGTTAGTTGGAATTACGATATGAATCTACTCACCAGTCTTGAAGTGTCGAATCGGAGAATCAGTGGACATAGTCATCAGCCTACTCAAGTCGAATACGTGCTGCGGAAGATTTGGAAATAAATGAAACAATTTTTGCGTGTCTTGAAATGTCTTATCAGAAAAAACATTTCGAAATTTAAAATGAGTTCAGTCATCGACTATCGTTGGAAAACAATATTTGATTTGAGTGCAGGAAAAACAAAATAATATGCCAATGCCATGGTGTCAGAAGTACAAACTCACGATAGTAAATGTAAATTGTATGGGTGTTGGATATGGGCGTATTTCCATATTTCGAATTTTGTTTTATTCTCATCTCCAACAGAAATTCACTCTCTTGTCCTTTCGTGTGAGTTATTGTTGAACTGATTTCAGATAGGTTCTCGGCTGTAAAATCACAAACTATTCGAGGTATATTTTTGATTAGATTTTTTTTTCAACACTTACATTTTTGATGATCTTTATGATTTATCTCAAATCCATGAGTTATTTAAAGGTCGATTAGTTAGAGGGATGACGGCAAGTGAATTGCTAAGAATAAAGAGTGATTCACGGTGGATGACAAATTAGACGTTTTTGGTGAACCAGACAACGGATTCATTTAATGGAAGCATATTCAGACATTCTCTACTCAACTCAAATATTTTCGACAATGTGGTGTTGCCACTTCTATGAGAAAGTATTAGCAACTTTGATTTTTCAAACGGAACACCCTGTATATAACATTATTTTTGGATTCTACAGCAATAATGCGCCACCTTTTTTTATATTTCTCAAGCCTATCTGTTACCGATTTCTAAAGGTGAATTGATTTTTTTTCTCCGGAAATCACGACTTTTAAAAATGCTGATATCTTTGAGTTAAGAAATACTATGGTATCGAAATTTGGTTTGGAGTTAGGTGATACTTGAGAGCACGGGTGTTTTGTGAAGTTCTTCTTTAAACATTTTCCATAGATAAAAAGCAAATGGATTAAGATAGGGTGATCTCGCTGGCCCATTCCATGGTCCCAAGCGCCTTAACCACCGATCGTCAAAAGGTCTGTCCCGTTCTGCGCTAAGTTTTCTTGTGCAACGTGTAGGAGCTCCATCTAGTTGGTACCAACAGTTTCGATATCCTTCGAGTGGCAGACTAAAGAAGAAGCTCTCTTGGGCCAAATATCTATTGATATGCATATAAAAAATTTAATAAAGGAATATAAAAAACTGTATAAACAAAAACTGAAAATTACAAAAAGAGAGTTTAATAACAAGAAAATAAAAAATTCAAGTAATATCAATAGAACATGTTGGGAAATAATGAATGAAGAGAGGGGTAAAACAAAAAACTACCCAGAAATCAAACTAGACAAAAACGACATTAACGACTTCTTTATCAACAAAGCAGACGATATATACCACAGCTTAGTACAAACCCAGTCACATGTAACTTATCCATCGCCAGGAACTTTTGATTGCTTCCCAAGCTTTAATTTTAGGGAAATATCCTACAATGAAACTAGGAATATAATAAATAGAATGAAAAATAAAACCAGTGCTGACCATTATGAGCTGAATATCTTTTTAATAAAAATAATCAAAAATATCATAATCTCACCCTTAACAAAGCTGATTAACGAAGCCATAAAATCCGAAATTTTTCCTGATTGCCTTAAAATTACTAAAGTTATCCCAATACCGAAAGAAAAAAATACAGAAGAATTAAGTAAACTAAGACCCATCTCAATACTCCCCGTAGTCGGTAAAATATTTGAAGCTGCCCTGAAGTCGCAGTTAGTAGAACACTTTGAAGTACATAACATCATTCCAGATTACCAATATGGTTTCCGGAACGGAAAATCAACCACAGACGCTGTGATGCAACTGATTGATAAGATCGCAGTAGGATTCCAAAAATGTGTCCACACAGGAACAGTGTTCTGCGATCTTCAGGCGGCATTTGATTGCGTGTCCCATAAAATCCTACTAAAAAAATTGGAGGGGTTCAAATTTGAGGAAAACTCAATTAACCTTGTTAGATCATATCTATCGGAGCACAGACATTATGTTTTTTTGAATAATAAGGCATCTGAAACCAAACAAATAAAAAACGGAGTTTACCAAGGTTCGATTTTGGGACCAATTCTATACTTGATTTATGTGATTGATTTCAAGACTGATGATGACTGTGTTATTGCGCAATTTGCTGACGACACATCACTAACGCTCCAAAATATAAACTACGAGGCTTTAGTTAATAAAATGAAAGAAGCAGAATCAAATGCTGATAAATGGTTGACAAAATATAAATTAAAACTGAATAAAAATAAAACGCAACATTACTTTTTTACACACAAACAACTGCCTATTGACCAAAATGAATCGATCAAATTTCTTGGATTCCAAATGGATCCAAAGCTCTCTTGGGAAAACCATGTAGATTTCATTTGCAAAAAACTGGCAAAGAGCATTTATATTATAAGGAGTTTAATGGACATTTCATCTATTGAAACCATTGTCACTGCTTATCATTCACTTTTTATGTCCCATATCTCTTATGGTCTAGTACTTTGGGGGCACTCGCCTCATGCAAAAAGAGTGTTTGGACTACAAAGAAAGGTTTTGCGAGTTATCTTCAAGCTGGGTTACCAAGAAGACGTTAAAACAACATTTATTACTAATAAATTGTTTACACTACCTTCTCTTTACATCTACTCGTGCATAAATTATGTAAAAAAAATCCTCATTTATATTTCAATCAAAACAATTTTCACTCACATAACACCAGACAATCACAACAAATCAAAATTGAGTTCACAAGACTGAATCACTGACGTTTTTCGAAAAATTATTATGGGCCTATTTTATTTAACAAACTTCCAGAAGATATAAAAAAATTAAATACAGCTTCGCTTACAAATTACATGAGGAATATCTGCTTGGAAAACGCTTTTTATAGCATCGATGAATTCTTATCATTTGACTTTGTCACCAACTGATATATTTCGAAGTTACAATCCACATGGACATAGGAAAGTGTGAAACACTAGTATTTATATTGAAATTGTTCACCTCCCACTTGTTTATTTGTTTATTTAGTGTTTGTAGTGTTCACCTCACACTTGTTTATTTGGTGTTTGTATGGTATTTGACAAAGCCTTATAATACTATTGTATTTTTTATGGTGAATAAAGGATATTCTATTCTATTCTATTCTCTACAGTATTCTCCGAAATAGTCAGATAGCTTCTGAATGATAATGATTCTTCATATATCGCGTACCTCAAATTGTTGTCCATTAACATGCAGAAGACATGACAACTAAATTTTTGTTGAAAACCGTCTTCTTTAGTGACGTGAAGATGTTGACTGCACCAATGATGACAATTTTTTACATCGAATATTCATTGCCTACTTACAAAATACACAATTCTAAAGGGAAATTTTCACAAATAAATGGTCATAAGTCCGAAGCTTGACTAGTTAGGTACACGCATGATAAACATAGAAATAAAGCAAATTTTAGAAGCCTTCTGAATTTTCAATAACATACAGGGTGTTCCATTAGAAATGATCACTTTTTAGAGCAAACGAAAAACCTGTATTGTTTTAGCACCCTGTATTGGAGTAACGGAGATTAGGTTGGAGTGTGGGAAGCCTTCAAGTATCACCTAACTCCAGACCAAATTTCGATACCATAGTATTTCTCAACTCAACGATATCAGCATTTTTAGAAAATTTAAATTAATTCATATTTCGAAAACAGATAGGTATATGGAAATATCGAGAGAAGTTGTCGGGTTGATGTTGTAGATACCAAAAATAATATTATATACAGGGTGTTCCATTAGAAAAATCAAAGTTGCTTCTACTTTCTAATAGAAGTGGCAACACCGCAACGTCGTTTTTGTTGAGTAGAAAATATCCAAATGTACCCCCCATTGAATTTTAAAATCTAATGTGCCATTCACCGTGAATCACTCTGTATGTACTTTTCTACTCATATATATATATATATATATATATATATATACAGTGTGGTTCACTAAGTCTGCAACAAATGGGAAACTTTTTTATTATCGATTTCTCAGAAAATTTTATTCTTGACAAAAATTGGTGCATGTTCCAAAACTATACCAAGTGTACCTGAAATGGCTTTATGACAATCACCATACAGGATAGGCCAAAAAATATATATTTCGTTCAAGTACCCTTATTTCAGAAAATATAGAGAAATATGTTGAGGAGAAAAGTTGCTTAGAATTAAAAGTTATGTTCAGATACGAAGTCATGGCCTCTGATATTCGATTTTTTTTTTATTTTGGAAAATTTTGAATTACCCCCGTATGATACATATTTTTACTATTTTGATTCAATATGTTTTTGAAGTAGCTACAATCAAATCGGTTTGGAGTATTTCTTATCAAATTAAAGTGAATTTGTATAGTTTACATGGATTTGTATTTTTTTAGGTGACCGTCAACTTCTTGTTTGTTGCAACGATATTCAACAGAACTCTAAAATAACACAAATACTTTTTTTAACTAGGCAAATACTTTACTAACCACATAGAAATATTTGTGTTGCAACAAACAAGAAGTTGACGGTCACCTAAAAAAATACAAATCCATGTAAATTATACAAATTCACTTTAATTTGATAAGAAATACTCCAAACCGATTTGATTGTAGCTGATTGTATCTGAACATAACTTTTAATTCTAAGCAACTTTTCTCCTCAACATATTTCTATATTTTCTGAAATAAGGGTAGGTACTTACTTTACTCTTGGACGAAATTTATATTTTTTGGCCTATCCTGTATGGTGATTGTCCTAAAGCCATTTCAGGTACACTTGGTATAGTTTTGGAACATGCACCAACTTTTGTCAAGAATAAAATTTTCTGAGAAATCGATAATAAAAAAGTTTCCCATTTGTTACAGACTTAGTGAACCACACTGTATTCTTGACTTGAAGCCAGCTGCTACACGCTAGAAGTTGATATTTGACGGTGGATTACGAATACAATTTACTATGTTATTCTTGATTTGCCTCTCTGACAGCCGTGGAGAAATGGGTTTTTATTTTCTCGTTCTCATTCAAAATAACCAATGAAAGATGCCACTAACTCTCTGCTGCGCTCATTTACATGTTTTGGCATATCCACGAAAATCTTGGGACTGATACTCTCTATATGATGATCGAAATACACAGTTTTTGATCACAATATTCGATTTGAAATACCAAAAAGACGTTACACAGAACGGTCACTTTTGAATAACAATTGCCAATTGATTACTCTCGAACTTTCAAATGAAGTGCGGCAACACCGAAAGTGCTGCCAACTAAATTGCTAAGAAGAACAGGCACCAAATTTTAATTTCAGTGCAAACAATCCCGTGCAATTCCATCAATGGATTGGTGCCACTGTGTTGATTTTATGTCGTCATCGATGATATGCAACAGTTTTTTAGTTGTATTGACCCTTGTTTATTTCCTCGCATTCATCGTACTCACATAGACTTTTACCCGCGATTTCTCGTACCACTTGCGATTTTCGAAATCCCGCACCATGGAATCGAATAAGACGCCCCTCTCTTCGGATGTAGTTTCTTCATTGGGCTCGAGTAACCATTTCAGTTTGGCGACCATGACTCGCACGATCTTCAACTTCATCTGTATATTGAGCAGTTTCTTGTTTGAGTGGCACTTGGCGAGAGTCTTCACGATGAGGACGCAGAACTCGAGCTGGTCGATAGATGGCGCCTCAAATGCTGCGAGAAAGTCGATGATGGCCTTCAGACAAGGCTCCGCGCCCTCCAGGTGTTGGTTAGAAGGCATTTTCAGTATGTGGCAGACGCTCCAGATGAGGGGATACGTGGATTCTGAAACGGAAGAACAATGAGTTGGTAGTTTCTGGTTTTGTAGATAGTGGTTGCAGATTTTTCGTTTGCAAATGCAACATCCGTTATCAATGGCGAAGGGGAAAGGTCGAAGTGATATTAGTAGCCACAAGGCGGTGGAAAATCGAGGGAAATGTCTTCGTGAACCAATTTATAAGTTACTCAAGAATCTTTATACAGTCGCAGCTAATTGCCTCTGCTCTCATTCATAACTTTCAGTTGATCTTCTACATCGATTGAGATGCATGTTCTGTAACTGCCGATTAGTCTATTTGGGCAGAGCGGAACTCCTTTGAGATCAGTCAAAAACAGTATTATGTAGTTTTTCGTGGTTCCAATGTAGAGGAGAAGAATTTGGTCCCAGGTATAGCTCATAAATCTCTACAGGATCTTCGATTGATCTGAGACTATCTTTTATTGTTATGGGTTTGAAAATTTTTCGTGAGAGTCCTTTCAATGCTTTCCGTAATACAGTTAAGTTAGAAAAGTTGCACCACTGATAGATTGTTCTAGCACCTTGAAGAAGAGTTTCAGTCCTAGTTGTGAGGCAAGGTTAGATTCAGCTGTAACCGTTAGCGATAGATTTGTTCTTCAAATGATACATTTTTTTTACATCTTTATCTAACGAAGTATTGAACTGAAATTTCCTCTTTTCTCTGGCGGGTCTCTCTACTACTACGTACAGGAAAGCGATCAATTTCCTTTCTCATTCAACAAAGTGAACGATATTATTGGTTTCCAAGAATCAGATATATTCTATCACTTGATGAGTTAGGTATCTACAATACGGTCACCCCAGCTTGGAAACACAGGAAGGAAGTGGTCCAGAACCCTTCTGCGGATTAGCCGAAGCATGGATAAAGGCATCCATCAACTCGTGGTTGCAAACCAAAAAAAAAAAGTGATGGAAGAAGCTCCAAGAAATGAGGCAGACAATATAGTTCATAAATGGACCAGATTTGCGGATTCTTCCATTCACGGAATACCTGCTGATCGACAACAGCAAGATTGTGAGGTAAGTGATGGGACGACTAACGGAGCACAGCTGGCTCAAAAAGGAAAAATCCGCACTATATGTGCTTTGGGATAAAACGTAAATGAAGGTTGTTTATGCAAGAGGAAGGATCCAGGCTTTGGAGTTGTATCAGTGAGCTCTAATCGAGAAGCAACACAATAGATATTTCTCGAATACATACATGTTCAGATACAATTTTAATATACTTTTCCTATAAAATGATTTTCATGTATGCTAGAGCCCAGGTGAGCTTTTAGGAAGTGTAGTTCATTTTGAGTTCTTTTTTTTTCTTTCCTTTCTCTTACAGATATATAAGCAGAGACAATGTATGTATAATTGATTAGTAATCGACGTTATAATCATTACAAAGTAATCGAGACTATGAATTAATAGATATATAAAATAAATATTTTGAAACGACAATGAGAATGATGTATAGTAACAAAATATAAGAAGAAATTTTTAAAAAAAATTGTGAGCATATTTCAGTAATCAAAAATTACATTGGTAGCTAGTCCTTGGTGAAAATGATGAAGATTGAATTCTCGATATTGAAAGGAAAAAATTATGTGGAGGGTATAATAATGATAACGATTGAGATGTGATCATTGAAGAAATCTCTGGTATCGTTGTAAACGTTGGTTTGGAAAAATCATTTAACCTTATTTTTTAACTACTATTTCTGTTATTAGGGACGGTAGGTAATTGAATGTTTTGTTTGCCATATATAAGGGACCTTTTCTGTTTACTCTATCTCTATAATCGTATTGAGGTTGTATATACTTGTTTTCGTTGCGTACGTCATCGTTGTGGACATACGTGAATTGTTCAGATTCATGTTTCCTTTTGAAAGCTAACAAGGAAAGACGATACAGATACAAATTTGTAATAGTGAGTACTTTCAGTCTTCCAAAAGGTAAAGGTCGCCGTGAACCATACCAAAGGCTAGCTCCCTGAAAATCTAATCTAATATGTATATTGTATAGGTATTGGGATTTAGATTTAAGATCGCAGCGCCACAGTTTAGAACACTTCAACTAATAAGCACCACTTTGAGAACCATTATCATTTAAGATTAGGACTTTGACGTTCTTCGAAAATCCCAAACCGTAAAATTTTTTGAGCGACTATTAGAGTTTTCAGGGTCTGTTTTTTTTTCACTTATTATGTGAAGGCTAACCACGAATTATGTTTGATAAACATAAGTAATAATGTTAATAATAATCCAAAATTTCAAAATAATAGGTTGCGGCGCCACTTTGACTGAGACTTCAAACAATAAGCACCACTTTGACAATACTTTGTCATTGTTTGAAGCTTCTCACCAGAGGGCGTACCGCTTGTCTTGAAATCCCAATAGATATCTACTTACTTTTTATCTCCGAATGGTCCAAGTTCGAAAGCGCTGCCGATAGCTTTTTTAACATCTGACGAATCATCAAGTGGTCGCAGCCTAACTCCACCTTCGACAGGTTCATTGCCGTTAAGACGACGGAAGTTGGTTGCAAAAGTACCGCCTTGCCTAAACATGCCAAGAAATCTTCTAGTTTCCTATATTCGATTCGAGCCATCGAATCTACGTCTATATACCGAGAATATTCGTATACGAATTTGAGGATGCTCTTGATGAGTTTTTCGTTGTCCCCGCGCTCCTCCCAATCTGCAGTCACCTTGATCATCAGACTACATGTCGCATCGAATACGTCGCTCTTTAATAGCTTCTTGACAGATTCTGGGAGTAGGACCGAACCAAGGAGTCTGGTTATAATAATATCTTCGGTGAGACTCCTGAAATAGAAAAACCAAAAATATGTTATTCGCTCTGCATCCGCCTGACAATCCGAGGGCCGTGGGTTCGATTCTCCAACAGGACAGAGATTTTTTTTTTTGAGAATTCACCTCTGTCGTGTTGGGGAATGACTCTGCCACATTTAATGGTTGACGCGAATAACCATGCTGCTCCTGAAGTATGGCGTAGGAAGTTAATAAAAAGCCCTCTTTCTGTAGGACTTCGGAATAAGTCGATGGCGTTTGATATATAATACCAAAAAAATAACGTTTTTCTACACTCGTACGCTCATTACTCCAGTCAATGGGGAGCAAAAAAGGCATTTGCCGTGCAAAAGGTGGAGTAATTCTGATTTTTAGATATGTTATTAGGTTAGGGGCCCTGATGAAAAATCCAAGTTTTCGACCTTGGGGATAGTACGCGTGATCCGCCATCTTGGATATGAGGTACGAAAAATTGCACGAGGGCGATTTCTCATAGTTGACATTTAGTTCTGGCACCCACATTGTTTCTACTTCATATCAAATTTGCTCGAGAAAACATCTTGTTCAGTACGTAGTTTTGCGAACGACAGTACTCTTCATACTAGCTTCTTTTCCAGAGTCTCCACACCGGCTCGAGAAACAAAAATTCAAAGAAAAATTCACGTCGATAAAAATAACGATGACTTGGCGAAAACAATAGAATGGGGTAGCATCAACTTGGTGGAATTTAATGCTAGGAAAACCCAGGCATGTCTCTTCCCAAGGAAATCCAATCTATCATCATCTGGTATTCAGATGTCAGGAGTAACTATTACTACTTACTACAAAGTCAAATATCTCGATGCTAGGAATTACGATCAGTGATAATATCTCATGAGAAAACCTCATGAGATCGATCGCTAAAGGTGCTTCACAAAAACCTGGATTTCTATTTCACGATCGGTGCTCTTCTGAATTGCTATCAATCGTTCCACCCTTGGCAAAATCTACACGGATTACAGAATTCCCATTCATTCGTTGTGAATTTGGAGACCTGTCGAACCTCTCTTGCTCAGGGATCTTTTTTCAATAGAACAGATGAGCTTTGGAACTCCTTGCCGAAAGAGGTCTTTCCTGAGGCTTACAAACTTCAGAAATTCTAAGTGAATGTTAATTCGTATCTCCTGTCCCTTGATTCACGCGGTGTTTTTTGAACATTACAGGGCTTCCTTTTCGCGTGAATCTGCATATTGAAAAAAAAGAAATCTTGAACCGGTCGATTTTTATTTTGAGAGAGATTTTTTTTTAACATATTTTCAAAAGGCCATCCTTTTGATTTGATGCAGTAGATACTGAGATAAAACGTTACGAAGAATATTTTTCAAAAACGAATACGCGTTTTTTCAATTATAGGAACAGTTGTGCATTGTTTAGCTACGACGGTGTTCATCTAACTGCGTAGGGGGGGGTAGAGGTTGAAGTCGTCCAGGCCATAAATTTCCACTATGCTTCTGGTGATGAAAGTGCCGGAATTCAATTTCAATCATGGCGACAGGCACTCATCACTTGCAGCCTCCTTTCGGACTCGGGCTTATTGGCAAGTGTAACAAAGTCAAAATATGTAAGGGCTCATCCCAAACGAAAATCAATGAGACTTGTTTCACAAAAGGAAGAAAATCCCTGAGTGGATGTTCGTATAAACAAGTTTTTTTAGTGCAGCCCATTACATCCTGAGTGGGAAGTTGGGACTAGCCCGAACAAATTGTTCAATAAATGATTTGATTTATCGCCATCCCCTTACCGATTATGTCGAGGTTTTTTGGCAGTTGAATAACTCTTGATGAACATTGTGCTATCTACTCCATGCACAATTAATTTAAAAAGTGAAAAAAAAGCGTAAAAAATAAAGATCCTCTTTATAACAGTTTTCCTATCTATTGCATCCAACTCAAAAAAGTACAGAGAAATGAAAAGAAATAATAATGACTTTTGAAACAAAGTATCTCCTCACCCCTAATCCCAATTCAGATCTAAGGGTTGGATCTAACCCTGTATGTTTTCTTACATACGTTTTCTCTATATGATTGATACCATATTTCCACGATGCAATTTGTCGCTGCAACTCCAGAAAATTGCATTTATTCATGCAAGTTTTTGGAGTTGCATGGATCTTTTATGGTTTTTAAGTTTCAGCGACTTAGTTACTTATTGATATATATTTGTTGCTGCAAACTACAATTATATGGTGGCACCATTGAGAAGAATGATAGTTTTAAATAATCCAGTTAGGAATCAGATTAAGTAATAAGGTGAATTCATTATATATACACATAATTAGAAATTAGTAAAATCATATATAAGTTGTGATAATGATGTGATAATGCAAACTGATTGATAGATGACATTGGCAACGACAAATTGAACCATGAAAATAGCTAAGGTGTAATACAACGACGAGGTAACTGTTGCCGATTAGGGTAGCGCTAAGGTTGCAAAAACTCACCAGAAAAAATCGAATGTCAAAACAAGTGTAGACGCAGCAGTTTCTCCCAATGTTGTCTGTCCACTAGCTTTCCTTATCATTTCTGCTACGAGCTTGAAGAATCCTTTCTTCTGAATTATCGTGATAGCCCTTTCCTCAATGTGGGAGTGAATATTTCGGAGAATCAAGAAAACTCTCAAGTTTATAGCGTTATTTTTCGAGTGCAATTTTAACACTTGATACAGTGTGCTTCCGATGCCATATGAAACCTGAAATATTCAAATTATTCAATGGAAATACTCATAAAATTATAGGAAAGTGAATTAGCGTAATCTGACCGTTGAGAATGGGTGTTCATTTTCATAAATTCCCACTTCACTTTCCCAATTAGTGATGAATACGAACTTTGCTAGATTACTATGAATGTTTTTCTACACCCCTACTATATGCCCAAACTCTGTTTCAAAATGACATCCATTATGGAACACATTGAAAATCTGTATCGTAGTGAAAAAATCTGTATCATAGTGAGCTCATTATGATACAGATAATTTCCAGTACAATAGTGAACTCCATTAAGTGCCCGTTTTTCAATACAGGAATAAATGAGTTATCTGTCAGACAGATGGAAGAAATGAGAGGGTGCGCGTAATTAATATTTGGCAGTGACAAGGACTAAAACTGTTGGTTATTTTTATCTGATAGATAACTTGCATTGAAAAACCGGTCCTGAGAGTAGCAATAACGAAATAAATGGAAATATTTTTTTCACTTCCATATCAGTGGATACAAATCAGGGTTGGGCTGATTAAATTCACGATTTAAATCGCTTGATTTTTAAAATTAAAATCATGATTAATTTTTTTTTAGAACCAGATAAAAACATAATATAAAAGATTTCCCGAAGATCAGAAGGAGTATCTGCTTTTAGCAAAAACAATATACATAATTCCAAATTCCTAAACTAAACGTAACACCTAAATTTTATCACTGTATATTTTCAGTCTATTCATTTTCGTTATAAAATTTAAACAAAAACACGAGTTTTCTTCCTTTTTCTATGCCTAATCTGTTTCTAATATCCGAGTGTACAACTAGCGAAATGCGTGAAATTGTTGGGCAACGTCAATTTATAGGTTGAGAAGGAAAACAAGCCTCGACAGGAATATTCTTGCAAAAAGCACAAAAAACGCGTTCGTGTTCGTGCCTCACTCGGCACTGTATAGCGAGTGTATAGGACAGAAGAAAAACAAATCGCGACAAGAATTTTTTTGCAAGAAGCGCGACAAATGCGTTGTCACAAGTTTTTGAGCCGCAAATTGTATTGAAATTTTTAGACTCATACATTAAAATAATCAACAATAATTTCAAAGAATCAAAATGTTAAAATTTCATACTCAAATTTAAAAAATCAAAAAAAATCAAATAAATCGTGATTTAAAAAAAAACAATGGTTTTTGACTTTTTTAATTAAAATTAGATTTTGACCCACCCTTATACAAATATAATATTTATAGTTCTTCATTATTTATTGCGCAAGAAAAAATGCGTATGCTTATCTCATGTAATGGTGATTAATAAACAGGCGTGAACCATACGAAACTCACCTTCTGCTCGTTGCGTATCCCGGTTAATGTTCTTGTATTAATCGTTGTATAATATACTCTCACGATTGACAACTTTACAAATTAGTCATATGTGAATTTTGAATCGCGATAAGTCTCCGCCAAAATTTGGTTTTCCAGTTTAATAATATCTCACATGTGGATGTTAATTATTGGGATCTTCTGCACTTTTCATGATATGAGAATAGGGAAATTATGTTTCAAATATATATATATATATATATATATATATAGAACCAGTGAATAGTGGGGTGTTTCAGCAAGTAAAGGAGTACTCTTTTAAGTTAGTATATATATATATATATATATATATATATATATATATATATATATATATATATATATATATATATATATATATAATTACAGAATTCAATCATTGAGTCAAAAGTACGTCCATGCATTGAGGCTGTAAGACTTGTTTGAACGAATAAATAAATAAATGAGAAATGTCAAGTCAGTGACATATCGTATTTTCATGAATTTAAGCAATTCCGATAGAAAATTCAATCGATAATATCGAATTTCTCAAAAAAGCATTAAAAATTCGATTCCTAAGACCAAGCTAAATCAGTCTGAAAGCTCTTTCAAATCAACGAACGAAAAACAAGACAACAATTATCATACTTGAAATGTTCGATTCAGAACATGGAAACCATCAATATGTCAACCAAACAGCTCGATTTGTGGTGATTTGTGGTGTTTTAAAAAAACAAATACTTTACGTTTAATAATAACACATTCAAAAATCAACTAATATAACAGAGAGAAAATAATTTACTGAATTCCATTTGTTCGTGCGGTCAAAAATATATCGGTGAAACGTCGAGACATCTAGAAGTGCGGAAAAGTGAACACAAGATGTACGTCGAAAACAGATTGTTAGTTCTAAATCATCAGAACACATTCTCACTGCCGATGGAGATCACATAGGAAAGACACTCGAATGATGCAGAAAGCGATGACAGAAAACGAAAATTGATGAAATCTGCTTTTATTGTGCTTTCGGAGCATATTGCATCGCAACTAGTTCATTTGATATAAAATCGCACCATGCTATCCCTCTTGAATGACATAATGCTATGTCAATCTCAGATCTTTGACAGATTTCACGAGAACTTTTATAGCATTGAAGCATTATTCAACGTTGTTGAATAATGCTTCAATGCTATAGAAGTTCTCGTGAAATCATCGTTGTTGATTAATGCGAGTTTAGTCATTTTTAGTTACTCTGTAGCCGCACTGATCAAATCCACTTCTCATTAATTATTTTAAATTCGTTCTGAAAATATTTGAACAGATATTTTGAAGAATTAATTTTCAGAAATTTAATATCGTTTTTGATTATAAAGACAGGCCCAGGTAGCCAGGCAGGCAGTAAAGTAAGCCAACAGTAATTGTAATTCCAGTTAAGAGATCATGTTGAAATTTCCCGTTATTCAGGTAATAAAATTAATTTAATTTGAGACTTGATATTTTTCTCTCAGATCTATGCATTTAGCAGAGAATGTCAGGAAATAATCTTTACAAATATCACTTGACCTAAAAGTTATTCTAGTTATCAATAGAGCAACCAGTAATATCAAATCACTCCGGTTGCTCTCATGGTATTGGGAAATATCAATTTTTTCTTTGAAAAATGGAAATTGATCGATTTAATTTTGAGGTCCTATGTTATTACTTTCGAATATTCATTAATTTTTTTCAATCTAGCTTCAGTGTGCCCAGTTGAAAATTTGCACTAAACTACAATTTACATTTACACTTCAACTTTAACTAATAAAAAGAACCTCTCATTTGAAATGGTTTATTTTATGCAGGAAATTAAAGCTATACAAAATTAATTGTTGGCCAACTTTCATCTTTCTAGTGTAAATGTTAATTATTGACACTACTGCGAAATTGTTGGCGCATATTTTGAATTTTGCGGGCTGAACGGTGGACTGACCCAACTGACATGGAAAATAGTGACACATTTTAATATTGTAACCCCATACCAAATTAAAATATTCTACAAACCAACCTGGTTTGTTGGACGTGAAATAATAAATAAGGCCGATCGAAGATGGGATGTTGATAGATCTAATGAGAAACGAAAATCTAAGAAACAAAAATATATAGGTTAGGTTAGCGTAGTTTGTTTCAATATGTCTGCATAAAAGCCCCACAAACCTAAGTTTAATTATTTCTTAGTTGAAGTTCAGATCAAGTTGAAGTTTAGTGTAAATTTGTGCTTCATCAATCCATCCTAAGAGAGACTAGGCGGCGGTAGTAACATGTTTTTATCAGTTAAGTATTTTATATATATATATATATATATATATATATATATATATATATATATATATATATATATATATTTATGGTTCTTGTTTCATTCAGAAGGAGCTGATTTTGATGAGCGCAACTTTTTCGGGGTATTCGGGAATCTAATCTTAACTGTGTATGTAAAATTATTTAATCGTTTGCATTTTTTATTTCAACCTCACACATACAGTGGTATTTTAATTTATCCATCACTCCTCTTGAGATGTTTTCCATTGCTGTGCTCTACAAAGATGAATGAAGTATCATTATTATTATTATATCAAAAGTCTGCCCTTCTACACTCGTATAGATTTCAATATTTAATCTTGATTTTTATCAGATTGTGGCAGATGACTAAGCCACAAAGAAAAGATAATTATTCAATTGTTCATTTGAGTATGGCACATGGTGCAAATGCGATCGGATACTATAGGCAACACCCAAATTATAATCCTATTTTTGCTACCAAGTACCCTAGAAAAAAAAAACTATCTACGCGCCTGACTAATGGACTAACCCAGGTAAACGTACCGGCGGTACTAAAGAGGTCTAAGGCAAAAAAAGCGAAGACAGTGAAAATCGCTCTGTCCTTCATAATATCTCTCGAAGGTGCATAACCTATCTCTCTCTCTAATGTATTTCGTATGGTGCTGTATGGAATACTATCATTGAGGACTAGTCCATTATTTGTGGCAAAGTGGCGTTCATGTATACACAAAACGTTAGAGGTTAGAGTGAAAGCGTCTTGTGTACGCATACGTCGCTTTCATGGTGGCGACTTTAAAGTAAAAGATGAAAGAGAACGTTTAGTCTACGTACCATGTATATGGCGTTTATACATTAACATTGTGACATCTCTGTTAAGGTAAATCAAAAGAAAACCTAAAAGTCAACATTTACTGTATGAACCAGGCATTGTTATTCGTGTATGCGTCTGATGAATAAATGAATATGTTTACACTTACTGCTTTTTTTGCACCCTTCTCTTTCCTTGAAGCCTCTTCTAGAATGTCCAAACATGCTGCTACTATACGTTTTCTTCGCCTTTGTGTTTGTAGAATTTTTACAACTCGTTTCAGATATCCCTTCTTCGCCAAATTTTTCAACTTTTTGGTGCAAACTTCGAAGTTAGGTCGCCACATTCCTATATTGGTATGTGAAGTTTAGTTTGAATTCAGTTATCAAGTTTTCAAAACCTTTGACACGGTAGAACTCCGGGCTACACACTTATAACTGAATATTATTTGTATTAAACTGTTGGTACCATACTCTTTACCTGATCTTCTTCTATTACAAAACAAAGATCAGGGGCCCCAACGTTCGTATTGTTCGTTATATGGGGCGTATTCTCGACAGGGGAGTTTTTAGAATATACATTTCGTTTTCGAATTACATTCCGAAGCCACACTACTTTTAAATGAAAGTATTAGTTCCTCCTAAAGAACTAATAGTGTTATTTTCAAAAATGACACTTGACTTGACGCACCTGTTTTTGTCTGTTTATTAGCCAAATTAGCTTTTATATAAATCAAATTTCACAATGTATACTGTTCTCATGTTGTCGATAATTCCTGTCTACTGACGAGCGAGCACTCTGAAGATGACGAAAGTCGAAAGCGCTTTGCAATAGAATAGAAAGAAATTCCAAAGAACGACGGCCTTCAAGCCCGAAGAAAAGTAGTTATACACTCAGAATCAGCTGGAAGTGGGACCATCTTCCAGAAAAAAATTAATTAATATCAAAACAATTTGACGTTGTTTGTAATGGCTGACAATTGGCCCCCCAACTAGTGATGAAATTGAGAAGAATTGAGAAGTACTCCACGATACGTAAAAATTACGTAGTGTCGCCATATAATTGTAAACAATATGGCATCAGTTGCAACATCGAGAAGGTGAAATCGGGCCTTAGGCTTAGGTATTTAGCCCAGAATCATATTCATGTTTTACACCCGAATTCGAAAGTCCACGTTGAAATTTGTTGCTGCAATATCTCGCAGCAACATGTCGCTAAAAGAAATGTCATCAATTTGTCATTATAAAAAATAGCACTGAATGTTACGAAGACAAACCTTAATTTCGAGTTGTTAGTCGAAATTGAGAAAAAAATAATGCGCACGTTTTATGCTTTCGTAGATTTCATTGTAGTTGTAGTAAACTATTTCTACGAGTGTTGAAAAGTTTATATATCATTATTATGATTTTGAACAATTGATATGACACTTTACCAACCTCCGTTACTCAGGGCCGGCATAAGGTGATTTAGAGTTTCATAAATACGATAAATTGTATTTTCGACAACCTATTCATCTAAATATGACTCTTTAGACAAGGTCACTATTTTTCAGTCACAAAGGAGTTTAAAAAAATATCTAACCTCACCTAATATTCAGAAAAAGTGCATTCGTTACCCTGGTATATCCTTCGGCTCCTGCTGCAAAAGTCATATATAGGTACTCATCGAAAAGTGACGTTCTGTACTCGTCCCATATTATACTATTACTATACTATATTCATTTTCTTGATTCCTTCAGTCTCGAAATATGATTAAAATCTTCAAAACTACAAATTTTTACAATGGTATCGCCACGCATTTGTAGTTGGCGGCAAAAAATTTGCCTCGGAAACTTATCACCAAAAATGAATCATGCAACTCAAAGAATTTGCGTGAAATTGCATCGGGCATTCAGGTGCTGGTGTCACCATTTTCTGATATTTCCGGTAGGGGTCGTATCAGAAGGATAGAATGAAGAATAATAATGAACCACTATTATGGTCTTTGAATTTTCAGAAAGAGGTGTTGTAATACAAAAACATTTATCGAAGTGATTAGTACCTTGAATCTCCCTTATAAATACACAAGTGTTTCATTAATATGTGTTCGCAGGTTATGGAAAATGAGTTTTCAATACATAAATACCCTTCATTCAGCTCCATAGCTAATTTGTACATCAAAAACTTTTTCTAGAGATCAATTACCCTAACACCAAACTGATATTTTTGTATCCGACGCACGAGTTGCTAACAAAGTTAGCATCAGAATAAGAAAATTTATCAATTTTCTTCTCCTATCATTTATGCTACGCTAAATATCACTTTCACATCAATGTTTCTCTCTGAAGCCAGATTGATAATCAGAGATTGATTTAGTGAATTAGTGATTTCTTACATTTTGAACAGCCCATTTCAGTACACGCTAATGGCTGTTTACAAGTATTATATATTTCAGAATTTCATTGAAGATACCCTCGAAGAATTTCTTACCGGTTTTATTCCTTTTTTTTTCTCATTCCTTTCTGTAGAGAGCAACAAAAACAATACAAACAGCTAATATCACTCCTTCATTTATGTATGGCCCTTTTAATTAATATATTATGAAAAATCAGATGAAAAGTGTGAAATGGATTCGAACCAACAGCAGCGATACAAAATCTCTTATTTTAGAGAATATACAACAGACAGTTGTGTGCTGTCATTCTCCTTCAAGACAGAAGTGGCTAGATTAAGTGGAGAAATAAAACAAAAATCTGACTCAATTTCATTAATATCGAGTATCAGAGAGAAATTGCTTAAATTATCACAAGATAATGGGGAAGAGAAAATTAATAACAGTGTGAATTTAATACCTGTATCCTTGAAAAGAGCTAAAAAATCTATAACGGGTTTTATGAAATTGAAAGATTTTTCTTCTTCGCTTGGTGCTGCAAAAGAAAAAGTTATACTTGATGTTATATTTGATCAAAAATATACTGTGTCGCTTAATGTACCTCTTATCAAAAAAATGAATGGTCATCACCTGAATTTGCAGATACCACAATATCATTTCACTTATTTCTTTATATAAAATTTTTTTTACTCATTTCATATTCGATATCTCGATTTTTTTGTAACATCATTATTTTCTTTGATCAATCAATCTTCAATTTCATTATTGACCAAAAAAAAAATATTTTGATGTGATTTTCTCACTTGATTTGTATTATTATCCTTTTGTTCTTAGCGACAGGTTTCAATATAGTTAGTAATATAGACAATGGAAGTGCGAACCTATTATTACCATTCAGCAAGAAACATTGTCAACCACATTCAAGTAAACAAAAAAATGAAGTTACCACCCATGTAATATGCCAACTTCATTGCACAACCAATAAGATTTAGTAACTTTTTCACCGATGAAAAAACTCCACTTTAAATAATTTGATTATTTTTTGAAGCTGGTTTGTATTCCCTTCAACAGTGAAAAGATTGAATAAGGACCAAGAGCAGAAGAAGTTTCAGAATAAAAGGTATAAATTATGCAAGAGGTTTCCAGTTTTCTATTCGAAAAGAGGCATTATTTCACTAAAAAAAAATTTGAAGGTCTTAAGTGAGTATATACTTTATTCAAATCAGAAGGGTCGAAACAATTGGAGATTATTTTTTGTATCTTGCTAATAATTTTCTATCGAAAGAGATCCTTGTCCTTGAATACTTCTCTAACATTGTCCTTGCCCATTTCCCTCACAGTCCTGATTTCGCTTTCCAGGCTTCTGGCGAGGCTTTTTTTGCTTTTATTTTTGTACTTGCTCTCGTCTTCTTTCTTCAAAAAAACTGGAAAACAATCCTTCTTCGTCGAAGTGGAAGGCTTGTCTAACAAATGGGTCTCAAGGAATATCTGCCTTTTTAATTCCATTTTATCCTTATATCGCTCATAATGGCTTGATATGCAAAGGGTGTAAATGAAAAGATTTACCCCATTCACCAATGCTATCACTAAATTAATTGTGTTGAACGGATAGTCTGCAGAAAACACCATAACAATCAGTAACATGCCAGCTACAAGGTATAAAAAAATGTCTAGGCTTGTGTCTCTTTTAAATCTGTTCTGTAAAAATATTTGGTGGGTTACCCTCGCAATGATGATGCATAGTACCAGAGTACAAAGTACAAACATACCGGCTTCAATGTTTTTATACATCATTTGGTTGAAATGTATTTCCCTTCCAATCATAACTCCATTTGCTAGGCTCAATAACAGAATCATCGACGCAATTAATATTCCACAAATTTTTGGAGAACAAGTCATTTTGGTGTTTTCATTGTCATTTTTGATGTTTACACCAATGTTGTATCCAAGGTAATATGTCTAGAAACACTGGTGCTTCGACTATTGTTTATAGTCGATTTTATAGTGAAATGGGATAATAGGCCAACCAGGGAATGTAATACCGGGGTACGGGATCCTGGAGAGAATTAAAACGGGATTCTGAGAAGTCAATCCCGGGATTTTCGGGATCTCAAAATAAGTATATTTTCGGTTATAATTGCACGAGTGCATAAAAATTACCGATAATTTTGCAAGAAAGCGTGATATCTAAAAATTGAAAGAGTTTATTTTCATATTTTGGCCAAAGTGCCCGAGTCCGAAGAACGAGGGCTCTTTTACAAAATATGAAAATAACCGAATGCAATTTGTATAAGATATCAAGCTTGAATGCAAAATTATCTGGTCATTTTCATGCACGAATGTATTTAATTGGAATATTTCACGAATAAAGAAATTCTCAAGGAAATGTTATTTTTTGTTCATTTATACTTTCCTCTATAGATTGTATGGAGTACTCACCTAAACGCGAAATGTCTTTCTGACATTTATTTGTGTTGTTTACTGACTTCTAGCGATACGGTTTCAAATGTGTTGTTATGGTGACTTGATACAATGCAATTACCGCTGTAATTTTTCGATAATTGCATTGCTCTTATGGGACATTTTATATATGAGGGAAATATTCTCAAGAAATATTTACATGAGAATATTAATGAGATCTAACAACATTAAAACTACCCCAGTAACAAAAAATAGATCATATGTCAGTCAGAAGATAGAACAGGTTCATTATTATCTAGTGCGTAGTCGCATACGTCAAACTAAATATATTTTTTGAAATCGATATATTGCCAATTCGCAATAACTTCATAAAATATGAATTGCTATTCCATTTTATTAATGGTTTTATTTCTTAGCAGTGCCGTAAATCATATATTTCAATAATGATTTTATAGTCATTTCTCTAACTAGTGCGGAAAGCACCACTTCCACACGTGTCAGGTGATAGTTTATTACATACCGAGGAAAAAAATGAATCATTTTTCTCAAAAATAGTAGACAACAAGAGTGGATTTGGTGGCCATATCGCCCGAGGACGAAGTTTAGGCATGATGCCATAGGCGAGGGAAGGAAATAAACAATTGAATTCAATATTGAACGATACAAATTAAATTAATGATATCAGCTTAAAAAAAGACAGAAAATAAAATAATGATCTACAAGGGTGAGATACAACCTGTCTTGGAATAAAGTTCACCAAAACATTCAACTTCTTGACTATATTCAGAGAAAGGCAATCCGTTTTGTTGGTGATTCTTCGCTCACAGACTCGCTCACTTCATTGGAGCATCGTAGAAGGGTCGGAGAGTTGTCTCTCTTCTATAGATATTTTCACGGTCGGTTCTCTTCTGAATTGTTATCAATCTTTCCACCCTTGGCAATATCTTCACGGATGACTCGACTTTGTTTTGAGCTTGGAGACCTGTCGAACCTCTCTTGCTCAGGAGCTGAAATTTGGAATTCCTCGTCGAGAGAGGTTTTTCCCGAGGCTTACAATCGCGTAAATCTGCATATTAAAAAAACATCATAGATAGACAGATCATAACGATTCAGCTGACTGGAACTTATGCGTAAACAATAAAGGAATGAACATATTATATTCACGAGTGGGAGTAGGAAAAATAAATTACTTACCATGACACACGGCCGAGGTGAGCAAATTTTCGGGAGAAATAGGTAACTTTTGCCGGGGGCTGGATGCTTTTTAATTCAGAACCATAACCATAAGTTTCAACACATTTTTCAAGTAGGCATTGCACATAAACGAATTTCATGACGCTCCCACAAATGTCAATATTGTCATTCTATGTAACGTCATTTTCCCACGTAGAGGTCAAAATATTATCCGCAAGAATTATTTTCATTACATTATCATAAAGAAAAGTAGAAAACTGATAAGATAATAGAAGCGTTGATACAGATCATTAATGCAATTATTTTAATTTCATTATTCGCACTTGAAAGTTGGAAATTACCTTTTCATTTCATTGTATCCTTGTTGAAATCAGCAAATTCGGTGCAAATTGCCAACCTGAAATATTATGAAAAAGCCTACCATCAGCGAAATGAAATTTTGCCGCAAATAAATACTATTCGAATGAAAAAATATAGAAAATAAATATATCCATTTTTCCTAAAACTGGTATATCTGATTGGCTATAAACACTTGGGTTTTGACTTATTGACACGTGCGCCACTGAACTATATAGTTCAGTAACGTGTTCTCACATTTTGTTCGGGTTCTTTCGTTACTGTATAATTGGATATACTTTACTTTTCGGCAAAATTTCATTTTTCTGATGGTAGACATTTTCACGAATATTTCAGGCTGGCAACTTTATTGTTTTTATGTCAAAATTTATATGTACATAGGTAGGTTATACATTATATTGTTGTTGATTGAAAACAACCGTAGACAATAAGCAAAGGCCAATACGTTTCGAAGAACGGGGTGCCATTCCGAACTCAGAAAATGTCTTAGCCTCAGATTTTACAAAATAGATGCATATAGAACAAAACTGTCGAGTCCCAAGCGCTAATTCATAATTGTAATGTAATTATATTACAATATAATGTATGAACAGGTAACTTTTTTCATGAAAATGTAATGTCAATGTAACTACAACGATCATTGAAACATCGTAGAAGGGTCGGAGACTTATTGTCTCTCTTCTATAGATACTTTCACGGTCGATGCTCTTCCGAATTGTTATCAATCGTTCCCCCCTTGGCAATATCTACACGGATGCCTCGACGAGTACAGAATTCCCACCCTTTTGTTGTAAACTTGGGGACCTGTCGAACCTCTCTTGCTCAGGGATCTTTTTTCAGTAAAAAAGCTGAGCTTTAAAACTCCTTGCCGAGAGAGGTTTTTCCTGAGGCTTTCAAACTTCAAGAATTCAAAGTAAATGTTAATTCGTATTTCCTGTCCCATGATTCACGCGGTGTTCTTTGAACATTACAGGGCTTCCCTGTCGTGTGAATCTGCATATAAAAAAAATTCATGAATCCGCCTTCAAATGTTTAAAAATTTAGCTTCCTTTGTTTTGATAAAAGCGTTCGGCAAATCAATCGTATTTCATGAATTTCAGTCATATTTCACGAGGATTGCTGTAAATAAGCAAAGTTTGGATTACTTATTGAAATATTAACGGCATTTTCGATAATAAAAATGGACTGGCTTTGATGCTAAATTTGAAAAAGGCATGATAATATTGACAAAAAGATTCTTTGACTCGTTTTGGAACAGATTTCTCCATTTGCTCTTGAACATTACCACCCTTGGCAAACTTTCCACAAGTTTTCAGTGTTCTATCAGATAACTTATCAAAAGACAGAGGAGTTCGCAGATCTCTAGGCTCACCTTTGAAATATCTAAAATTAATTTATTTTTCACTAATTTATTCGAAATTACAATATTTAATCAGCATATGGGGTACTGCGTCGAATACCATTCTGAAGCCACTGAAGTCTTTACAGAATAAAGCAATTAAATATGCATTTTTCATTTACATTATTTGGAACCAACAAGGAATATTTATAAACCATATCGTCTCCTCGACATCAATTCTATTTATAAACTGAAAATATGTACTATTTTGCTTTCTATTGTGACTAATAAGAAACATTGTATTAGGAAATTTTTTAAATCTAACAGTGTATATAACCACAAAACAAGGCAGTTCAATAATTTCTTAACAAAAAATCTCAAGACGGAATTTTCCAGAAAATCTATTTTCTATAAAGGTGTTATCACATATAATGGATCACCCACTGGAATATAATGTTTTTCTCAAATGATCAAATTCAAATTTGCTATGAAGCATTATTTGCTAGAATAACTTTTTTTGAAAAATTGTTTAATTTTTTTTTGTTTTCGAGTAATAAACAATTCTGATTGAGCTTTTTAATAAATGTATTATATAAATATTCTCTATATATCAACTGGGAATTAAAAAAGAAGAAGAAAAAGAATGAATGAAGATGAAGTAGTCGTTGGATCGACCAAGATGAAAATGTTCAATACAAACCGACATAAAATTTCTAAAGAGCAGCACTCATGAAAATAATGGTGAAAGGGAATTTTCAGCTCGATTTCAATTATTTGCGTTGCACGGGAAAAAGAAAAACAAATAAATTTTCTGTAATTTTAATACAAAAAAAATGTTTTTGAATACAACTTCCGCACAGAATTAGATAACAAAATATATCTACTTTTGAGTGCAGAGAACACTGATAAACCTTCCCTGAGGCGCACTCAAATATCACAAGATCAGATTACAAATAAATTTGTTTATTAAAATGTCTGGCAATTCAATGAAAACACTGCGAGAGCGATCGAAACGGTAACAGTAAATGCAACTCTCTGTACAAGACATATATTTCATTCACAGACCGGTACGAAGTAAACTATCGCAGGATCAAGAAGTTTACTTCGAGCGTATCCAGTTCTAAGAACGGACAACTACTATGCGCTAATATCCTAACTCTTTTCACTTCCTATTGGCTTATTGGATGGGCTACTATCGTCTTTGTTTGTCGATTCTTTAGCTGCTTGCTCGACGTCTTTTGTTGGCTCTTCCACTCTGACGTGAATCTCCGAACCTTCAATCGATTTTGGTACAATGGGTATGTAAGAATCTTCCTTCTCCGAGTGATAGATACTCTTTGATTCCTTCTTCTCCTGTTCCGATTGCCACTCCACCTGAAAATGACAGATCAGTTATTTCTCAAAAGTTTTATTCTCTTTATCATATGTACCTTTTGTCTGTGTTGCTTCACGTGATCCTCCACTTTGTCCAAAACCATTTTCTCAGTGAGAACTCCGTCTTCAGAAGCATAAGCCGCAGCTTGCCAAGCTACTCCTAGTTTGGCAATCTCTCTTCCAGACATGCCCTCCGTCATTCGAGCCATTTTGCTACACAGAGCGCTATAATCGAAGTTGTCCACCTTCAACCTCCTGAAAATTAAATAATCTTTAAAACCTTTTTACCCATTTGGTGTCCAAGGAGTCTCTCTATTAATCTAAATCAATCATGTAATATCAAGACTACAACCTCACTCCACTTCAGGTAAATTTTTTGAGTATCCTCTCACTCTTCTCTATTTGTCTATTTGGTTATTATATTTTCACTTTAATCTCCCTAGAGCATGAATTATTTCCGGCATTAATTCAAGAAAGGCCAGGTAGATTTGTTGAGAGAATTTCATGTTAGCACTAAATTGATATTGATATAAGCAGCCATCAAAGCGTTGAGTTCCTATTGCATCAATTCGAAGATGGTTTGGGAATGCCTAGACAAACTCAACGAGCTAGGCAGGAACAACAAGGTGACCCTACTCTGGGTGCCAGGGCACGTCGGAGTGGAGGGGAATGAACAAGCAGACATCCTGGCACGAAAAGGTGCATCAACACCACTGATCGGGCCAGAACCATTCTGCGGACTTGGAAACTCTTACTTCCAAGAAGAACTCAATAAAACGGAAGAAGCAATGAGAGCAACACACTGGGAAAGACTTCCGGGGCTGCGGCAGGCCAAAGATCTCCTCGGAAACTACAACCGAGCAAGATCGAAGACACTGATTAACCTCAGCAAAACTAGTCTAAAGGCAATCACGGGATTTCTAACGGGGCATTGCAGACTCAAAGAACACCTAAGGAAGCTAGGCTTAGAGGAGGACAGCACCTGCAGGTTCTGCGGAGAACATCCAGAAACACCCCATCACATCCTAATGGAGTGTTTTGCTGTACATCACAAAAGATCGAATATACTGGGACCATTCCAGCTGACTGTGGGAGAAATACCACAAATAGATCCCCTCAAAATCCTTAAATTCCTGAAGGAATTGAGGCTTGAGGGGCTGCTATAAACGAGAACACCTTGAGATAGCAGAAGAAGATGGGGCACAATAGATCTAAGCAGGTCGCAGCGCATTTGTCACCATCCAACTCACCAATACCAATACCAAATTGATATTGATTATACATCGCAAGTTTTTCGGGCTTGAGGGCTTTTGAGTTTCGGAGCTTTCGGCTTCATCTGCGGCAGCCATCTTCAGCGGCGTAGTCTTAGTTGAACTCCTTCCTGTGAGTCTACTCACTTCAACTAAGACCACGCCGCCACATCCAGTTGCGCACTAATCTGGCAGTAGATTTCTTATGGCAGCTTTTCTCGCACTGAGCAATACATCATCATTTCCATGCCAAGTTGAAACAGACAAATTGTACATACAATATGATTCTAAATCATAGTTCTCCTAAGTGAAGTTTCGTGAAAGACGGGAATATTATTAAAAATAATTGACCCAGAGCCCATTCCAACCGGTAATGTTTGATTTGTTGTCTAATGTTCTAACCACTAGCATTGTTTATAGAGATATAGTTAATCAATGCCTGTGGAAAATGATTTGAAGTGTTTTTGTTACGCCATCTACAGTAAAATGTCGATATTTCTGTTTACTTGACAATGCACGACAAAGTTACAAAAAATAGGTGCAGATTTCTATCTGTCAGTTTGACTGAAATGTAGAAAGAAAGATCATGAAGCCTCAAAATAGAGTTGACGATAGAAGTTTATGAAGGAAATGAAAGTCTAGGCATTCAAAACATGAATGATCTACTACATTGACCAGAAATTCTACTTGTGTTTCTGAATTGATTGCCATCTTTTAGTATTATGTATAAGCAATCAAGAAAATGTGTGATCAAGCTACGAAGTCTGTAAGAGAAGCGAAAGAAAAGACATGACTTGGAAACGAAATCACTTGTGTGATCTACCAGTAGTATCCATCCCTTTTAATGATATCTCCATAAGGCTGATTAACTTAATTTATATAAACAATGTCACTAGGCTGACATTATTCGGTTTGTCAAATTCTGAGATAAAGCTGATACGCTAGGGCAAAAATCAATGCTTCATCTATTCCCAGATTTAAAACATACAGTTTCTCAAAACAAATATTCAATAATGCAACTTGGTTTATAAATCTTCAAACAAATTTTGCTATAAAATTTCAATAACAAAGTTGACAGCAATGATGTTTAAAGATAGGAAAATTTCCACAAATTAATTTTGTAGCTGGGTAGGGAAATATACAGATGCAAGCATTTCATTGCCTCTAATTCACAAGGAAAATTTCTCGAAAATTCATATTCACAGCATGAAATTTTTTGTATATTCCTTCAACATATTCACAATGACCCTCTCACTAGATACAGGAGAGAGAGGATGTGAATGAGTTAGAACATGTATGTAAGTTGCAAAATGAAATTTTCCATTTTGCTATGACCTAAGTTCTGAATGAAACTCCACAGGTGGGTATTCGGTTAAAATATGCGCCTAAACTTGCATTTTTTTGGAACTTATTCAAAATGGATTTGAATGATTAGAATTGAAGATGAAAGACCATTTGGGTGCCTGTTACGAAATGACGTTCAGAACGCACTTAGCATCAATTCAAGTTATCGTTTATCGACAGCAAACTAAAACATCTATGGTTCTGAAAACTCCTTGGATAGTATATAGTCATTGGATATAACTAAGGTGGCTATATACTGGTATTTTCACTCCATATAAAAGATTGTCTGCAAATCAGACGACCGATCTGGCCTACTTAAGAATTAATGACGTAGACCGTAGTAACAACTCAAAAAATTCGCCAGGTATCCCACTCTCGCAGTTGAGATGACAGTCATGTGCACGTCCTGTGTTGCCAAGTGGCTATGTCGTTGCGAATTCTGGTCTATGTGCTGAAAGAATCAGTTGATTGTTGATATTTTCATTCGAGCAATATAATATTGTGATATCAATTCAAAAGCTTGGTTTAGAAGTAGTATCACAATTCAGACAAATACACACTCTAGAATGTTGTTGCCAGCAAACTTCTCTTGTGTTTTTTTTATGATCACTACGAAATGTTTTAATGTTTATTGAATATACTAGAACGTGAGATTATTCTTGGAGGTAGGTCATTGAAGATGAAGTTTGTTTTCATCAAACATCAGATTGATCTCGCGTTCTATTCTCTATTCTAACCAAAAGTGATCTGTATTGGCAATAACGTGTTCTATCGATCGAGTGATCTTGAAATTTTTTACGAATTTCAACCACAAGCGCACCCTTAAGACGTAATTTTGAACAACTACACCCTGTCTACAGGTTTGTCTGAAACAATATCGCAAAACTGACAGCACCAGTATATAGCCATCTTAGATATAACCTTGTTTTTTCTAATAAGAAAGTATAGTGCCAAAGAGGATGATTATTGTTAAAATCCCCTCCCACGAGCTCCCATGACAAAAAACAGCTAGAAACCAAAGAGACGCACGAACCGAAATGAAAATCCGGATAAACATATACCTTTACCTTTTTCCCTCGGTAGCGGGCTCGAGCACGAACTTCTGGAAGTACAGACGGATCAGCCTCTCGCGCTCCTCCAATCCCGGCAAACCGAACTCCACCATTTCGTCGAGGCGATCGTTGACAGCCCAATCGAACTGCTCGGGCGTGTTCGACGCCAACACGAGCATGAACTTTTGGCTCTGCTCGCCGGTGCGGTACAGGAAGGCGTTCAGGGTAGCCCTCAAGTCTTCGGAGATGTTTTCCGAGGAGCGTTTCCGCAGAAAGGCGTCCGCTTCGTCGACGAACAGCAGCAAGCCTGGAAAAATCGACGTTTCACCATTGCTATAGACTGGATGGGTTTTAAACATTTTTTAAATCTATATTTGAATTTTTCCATTTTATTTCAATTTTTATTTTTCTATTTTATTTATATTTGTATTTCAATATTTGATTTTATAATATTTATATTTGTATTTTATTTATTGAGAAAAAAAATTTATAGCATTGTACAGGTAGAAACTCACATTTTTATTTATATTTTAATGAGGAATAAATATGATTTTTATTATTAATGTAATACGCAGTACATATTAAAATATCAGAAACAGGATATCTCCAATTAATATCAATTTATACAATGAAATAAGACACCACATTCCTCATAAATATCTGCTGAGTATTTACCATTGTCTCATAAATTCAAAATTACAATATTTGATAGCTATTTGGGGTTTGGGGTAACAACTCGAATGTAGCTATGTAGGAGTGGGAAAATATCACATAGCTGACCAAATATAAATTGGTCATAATTTTATTTATTTTCATTTAGTATCGACCTTTGGTGGGTGCAACTTATACTAATCTGTATCCATGTTTTTCAATAAATAAATATGTTATCTACCTTCTATTCAGTATTTCAACATTTCAACAGTCTCTTTCCATGTATTCTTTCTACTTAGATATATTTTGTTCAATTTCACTTTTTCTCTTCTTTGACTTGTCACGCGCATTTGATTGTCCAACTTACAACTTTATTGAAATCAAACTGTATAATTTGGGATTCAGGGGTGTATTTTTAGAATGGCTCATGAATTTTCTGACAGACTGTGAAATGTTTGTCAAGATAAAGAATGAAGTTTCGGAGCATTATAGAATAAATTCGGGTGTTCCCCAGGGTTCTGTGCTGGGACCACTAATTTTTCTTTCATTTGTCAATGACCTTCCAAATTATTTCAACATCAATAGCAATAACCTAACTCTCTTTGCTGACGATACCTCTTTAGCGATCTCAGCACGGAGTCAGAAAGAATTAGAATCAACAACAAAGAGGCTAATATCAGGTTTCTTAGACTGGTGCGGATTGAATAATCTTATTGTCAATTTGAACAAAACAAAATTAATTTATTTCAGTTGCATCAATAGTCTTCCCAAGCATTCATTTGTATTAGACATCAACGGAATGCAACTGGTTTCAACAAATTATACGAAATTCCTTGGAATTATGGTGGAAGACAGTTTGAGATGGTATGATCATATTGACGCCACCTGTAAAAGAATAAACCAAGCATATTATGCCATTTCCAGAATAAAAAACTCTATGCCCTTGAAGGCACTCCTGGAAGTTTATTACAGTCTAACATATAGTCACTTGAGTTACAATGTGGTACTTTGGGGTAGTGCTATGAACAAAGATAGGGTCTTTATTTCTCAAAAAAAATTATTAGGAATTTATTCAGTATCCCATGGCGGGATTCATGCAAACAATTTTTCATATCCCATGAAATCCTAACATTCCCTTGCATCTATATTTCAAATGTATGATATATATTCGGAAAAACATAGTTTGATTGACCAAAATTCTTTCTACCACAGCTACCCTACCAGAAATGATGAATTGTCAAGTATCCCTAGGCATAATATAAGAAATTCGAACAGTCCCACAGGTATATGGCAATAAGATTCTTCAATCTTCAATCACCTACCTAACCACTATAGAACCATGAACATCTCTACATTTAAAAGAGAAATTAAAGCTCTATTGCTATCTAAGGCTTATTACAGTATTAATGAATTTTTTTCGGACACTTTCGATTGATTGGGATCTGGAGTTCTCTTCCATTTTACAAAAATGATTTTCTGGAGATTCTTCTAAACCTTTTTATATACTTAAATATGTTTACCTTTTCATATACGTACATTTTTTACTTTATATATACGATTTTTGTGACGATCTTATTGATGTTGCTTTGACTGACAAAAAGAAAATGGCGCGAAAAATAGGTCTCATGTGCAGGCTTGGAGATAAAGTGTCCCATTTTACTAAATTAACAATTTACAAGTCAATTATTGCACCTCATATCGACTATTGTGGCACTTTACTAAGTTTCCTGAATAATGAACAGATTAATACACTTCAAAAGGTTCAAAATCGTGCAATGAGAGTGGTTTTGAATTGTAAAAGGCGTACACCTATCTCAACAATGCTAAACACACTGCAATTGATGAATGTTAAACAAAGAGTTGTATATAACACACTGATTTTTGTATACAAATTGAAAAATAATATGTTACCTTTCTACTTATCAAGTGAGCTGAATTATATTCAAGATATACATTGTCACAATACTAGAAGGCAAGCAGCAAATGATTTTTATATAAATTCTGAAAATGTTTCTTGTCATACTCTATTTACGAAAGGTCTAGTCTTGTTCAACAATTTGCCTTGTGAAATTAAAAGAAGTATGTCACTAGATAGTTTTAAAAATTCGTGTGTGTTATTCGTGAAAGAAAACTATTAGACGAGGAAGGAGAAACTTGTATATTATTCTGTGATAGCAATCTATTCATTTGTTTTTTATTATCTTGCTTTTATTTATTGACATATTATACTCTTATGTATATTGTAATGATTTGAAGAGCACTGTGCTAATAAAGTTTGATATACTGACATGTCCTATACGTTTTGTTAACGTCTTAAACGATAAATAAATATCATTATTATTATTATTATTATTATGTATTCAATATCACTACTTGGGATAACAAATGTTATTATTATTACATATACATTCAAATCTGTAGTAAAAATAATAAATGTCATAAAACTTCAAGCAATTCAACCTGGTCTGAATGGTATATCTTCACTGTATAAGTTTTTTCAGTGAAGTCCTTAATGAGGTCAACAAAACCTTCTGTCTTGGATCCAGAATCAATATTATTGAATTCAGTGCCAAGCTCAGATATATATCTAAGCTTTTTGTAATGTAGATAACAGAAGAGAATGGATTGATGGAAGATCATCATCATCATTATATAACTGTAAATACCTTTTCTTGTGCTATTTGCCCAGTCAAATACTTTGTGTACAGCTGTCACTCCGTCTCGTCCCATTGGCGCAATGTCTCCTCCAGTTAGAATGGCATAGTCCATGCCGGAATGTTTTGCCAGTTTCTAGAAAAGAGCACCTTCTATATTTCCTCTTTTCATAGGAATTGCAATTTCTTTTTTTTGATTCGGAGAAGAAAGACAAAAAAATCATCAGAAAGAATTTTTGGGCTGTCTGAAAAAATACCTTTGAGTACTTATATTTGAAAACATAACTATCCATTTGTAATCCTGAATTATAAACTTTTTCAAAATAATTCAACCACTCGGATTTTCACCATCTCAAAAGAGCACAGAAATATATAACAAAAACTTCAAAATATACCTACAAAACAACATTAGAATGGAATTTATTGAGTCATTAACTTTCACTTGAATTCAGATTGTGTTAAAAATTGACTATCAACAAATAAGATATTGTTTTTTAACTAGTCTGCATCAAATCACCTCTCTCAACAGATCAACATTCCTATACCTTTGCAAACATAGTTTTGCCTGTCCCTGGAGGCCCATGCATAAGAATGTTCCTATACATGCCCTTATTCTGTTTAGTGTTCTTTGTGGCTATTGCTACATCCCTCAACCTTTCCTCTAATTTCGGAGCCAAAACAATACCAGATAGGGCATCTTGATCTGAGTGTTTCAATTTCTTCAAAGTTTCGATCGGGTGTTTGACAGATTCCAGCAAGGAGAATCTAGATGTTTCTCTCACTAAAGAAGGCTTTCCTGAAAATCAAATTGTAAGCAACTCGTTTAGATACTCTGGAACCATATTACCTAGTCTTGACTCTATATATCGAGATGTAACACTCGTAGCTCCCTTGGCAGAATATACCCCAAGAGCTAATAAAGAAAGACCTCCAGCTGCTGTAAGAACCTTGTTCCAATCTGTGAGCAGGGCTTGAGCACCTGTACCTAGAACTGTACCTGCAGTCCTAAAATTTACAAAAAATCATAGTATGCATAAAAATGTTATTCCATTGCTTCTTGTTTCCATACTCACTTTATACTTTCTAAAACAGTTATTCGATTTTCTTCCGCTTTCAATCTGATTTGTTCTAAAGTCAAATCCCTATTTTCCCTATCAATTTTAGCTTTTGCTTTTAGCTCTGCCTCAACCTTTTTCATCTCGTTCTTATGCCTCAATTCCATTTCGTGTTCTATAGTGGCTTTTCTCATTGCCTCTTGTTTTGCTACAGATTCTTCTTGCCTTCTCAGATTCTCTTCATTCATCCTTTGCTGTTGACTGAGTTGATCATCGTATCTTTTTCTGGATAGCTGGTCTTGGTACTGAGCCCTAGCTTGATGTTGCCTTGTTTCCTCTTGCAGCAGTTTCCTTTTCTCTTCCGCCTCTGCCCTCTTTGCTTCAATTTGCATTTGGGCAATGTGTGCTTCATATTCCTTGATTTTAGCCTGCTGTTCTATTTGGCGTGTACTTTCTTGGAGTTTTGACAATTCCAAAGCTTCCTTTGCGTGCTCTAAGAAATACAAATTTGTATATTGTAGTGTTTTTTCAGAATAATGCAGGAGTCTTATATTAAAAATTGAAATTTGCATTTTTTGCTCGATTTTTTTTAACTAATTACTCGCCCTTTTGATTGATCGACAGGCTGAAATACCTTTCAACTTAATGAAAAGTCATGAAAAAGAAATTTTGTGTATTTCGAAAGCAAATATTTTGCGAAGTACTATTTTGCAAACTTTGTGGGTGGATTTATAAAAAACTTTGAGTCCTAATATTTAGGAAATTGAATTGAACTGGCCGATACTTGATGAAAATCCATATTAACAAAAATATATTACAGTTTCCTGTATGATTTTCACTTACAATGGGTTTACAAAACCGCGACACGTGTTTCGCTATAACAATAGCTTCTTCAAGCAAGATAAATAAAATGTTTTATTTATCTTGCTTGAAGAAGCTATTGTAATAGCGAAACACGTGTCGCGGTTTTGTAAACCCATTGTAAGTGAAAATCATACAGGAAACTGTAATATATTTTTGTTAATATTTAGGAGTTAACATTTAAGACAAATGGAACATAATAATAAAAAAAGCTGTTAGTGAAAAACACTTATAGATCAACATTTTACATTTGAGATTTAAGAAGATGGTCAACTACCAACTCAAGAATCTCTGGTAAATGAAATAGTATGTGTGCAAGAACTCATATATTTCGTTTTAAAACGTTGATGAGAGGTTATGTTTATTCAAGTGTATTCATATCTCTGCCTTCCTTATATATTCTCTAATGAAAACATGAAGAAATTGAAGATTCAGAAGAGCATTTTTATTGCTCTACTTATGTCAGTACTGATATTGACAGACGACAACTTATCTCTTAAATCCTATTTTTTTCATAACTGAGTACAGCATCCTGCTGTAAGTTTTAAGGTGATAAATATTCAATGTTAAATCTTCAAACTTTTCATAAATCCACCCTGTTGAGTGTGTTTATGATTTCAGTCTGCTACACTGTATCAAATTTCAATTCATGGATTACTTCCAACAACCAAAGCTAATTTATATTTTTCCAAAGGTTTCTCCAGCCCAGTTATGTAACTATTACAACCCCTTTCTTACTTGACCTCTCCAGTTCTCTTGCCGCTTGTGCAGCTCTTTCCAGGGCGGTGGAGTCAAATCTGTATGCTTCCATGGCTTTTCTTTCAGCCTTGGTTAGATTAGGCTCTTTTGGCCCACCATCATCTGAACCACCAGCTCCTCCGGGAGCACCCAATCCCATCTGAGACAAGTCAGGTACTTGGTCTTTATTTCGTCCATACCCAAATATCCACGACATATCTGTTTATTCTGAAGGAGTGTTTTGTCGATAAGTAGCGTTTTGGCTCAGACCTTTGGATGTTAAATGATAACCATAAATTTTGACTTTTGAGTTTGAGGTTAACAGAACACTCGCTGCATGTGCAACTTCTTCCTTTATGAAAATTTGACAGAATGGATACCGTGCAGGTTCTGTTGTCCCTGAACAAATTTTTAGATGAGCTTTGCTTTTTGTGAGACTGTGTTATTTAATGATTTTATATAAATTAACAAGAAAATTGGTGGATTATTTTCTACTGTGGTGAGTTGTGAGTTGGTTCACATATTAATCTCGCTACTCGTCCTTTATATCACTCAGTAGCCACAGCTTTGGAGTGATATATACATCTATTAACTTACCTAGAAGTATCTACTGATCCTCATCCTAGCCGAGCCGACCAACTCGATACAGCACTAATAGCCGCAGGCAGCCATTATTATAGCAGGAAGCCATGCTTCACCTTCTATATTGCAGGTATCCATAATTACCCCTTTGGTGTGCTATATTTCTCAGAGCATACAGAAATTAGAACAGATACTTTTGGCACTGAATCTGTTCTCAATAAGAAAAAGGTAATGAATCAGTAGAAAGGTGAGGCAGCAGACTCTGTAAGTTGTCTTTTTAGGTAAAGGTATTAGAGTGCCTAAATCAGAAAAATTCAGAGCCTAAATCATGGTTTTTTCTTTTAAATAATTGGCGATGCAAGACAAGCGATACGACATCTGGTGTACAAATCTGAACTATAACTAGTCAGTAGTTTGCTTTGTTCACATATGAGAAAGTGTTTTGATTTCATCATTTATTAGGCGGATTTTTAAACCATAAACTTCAGAATGTATAACTGCACCGGTCTAAACAAGAATGATTGAATTCAAATAACCACAACAAATGTTGACTACTGACTTTCTCTAGTTCGACTTTATCCGCACTGTCGCTTCGATTTTAAAACCTGATACCAATCATGATAAATATTGATGAGCCCTTTGAAAGTTATATGTTTTAACTTTTAACTGACAGGCTGTGTCAGGCCCAGAAAAATTCACAGGACATATTCATGGAGCCCCTCACCAGAAGACGTTTCATTTCTCCAATTCAGAACAATGATTTTCGCAAGCACCAATAAAACGTCCACTATAGACAAGATGGAAAGTGTCTATACGACTGCTATAGAAACAATGTTTAAATGAATATATCTTATATCTCAGGTGGTCTGGGCAGTGTAGAGGTTAGCACGTCCGCCTTTCAAGATTTTCAAATCCCCGCCAGGCCACCCTGCTGCGCAAACGCACATTAAAAGGTAAGGCCTCGTTAATCTATTGCTCGCACAAGAAAAAGTCAGCAAGCAATTTCTGGCGGAAAGGTGCTTAGTACTAATGAGTCAGTAGTGGGAGTATACTTGGGCTCAGCCATTTCGATTGGCCTTTACGCTTTATTTATCTATATATGGCCCTGCCGGCAAAAAGTTGTTTAAAATTTTAAATATCCTCGAGAAGTTAATGAGCTGCCAATCTTAGCCATGGTTGATTCAAAGAGACGAAAGACCAAAGTTCATTAGCTAGTTATAAGTATTTGCACAGGAAGACCCAAATATTTTCATGAGAACTGAAAGAAAACCACTTTTCTAGCAAAGTGTACTGAAATGGGACGTGATGTTTTCTATATAGAAAAGTTGGATCTCCAGAAGACTCTACTTACTACAGCAGTCTATGGAAATCTTTTCGTATTTTATACGTAACCCAAAACTTCGTATATACAGCTTATCCAATCTGAGTTGGCACGGAATCCATCATCCATCCCATATCAGGATGCTTAATGAACTTATATTTGCTAAAACTTCGAAGGGATCGCCATCTATATATTTTTTTTGAACTAACCGGACGGTGAACAACAAATATTATTTCTATGGAGTCTTATGAGTGTTGGATTTAAAATTATTATTTTGGAAATATTTATAACTTAATACAGTACAGAAGTGCGAATAGTGAAATGATTATGAAGTGTTGTTATGGTTTACAATCCAAAATGTAGCGAATTCATTGAAGTATTCCTACAAAATCGAGAAAAATGTGCTCGGTGTCAGAGTGCTCATTATATAATACTAGTACTATTTCACTACATAAATTCCCCATTAAAGACACAAAGCTTTGTCTCAGGAAAAAAAATTTATTGAAAATTAGTAAACCAATAACTAAAAATATGTTTGTAAGTAGCCTCCACTTTCTAGAGCGTCTGAAAATAAAGTTTAGTGGACGTTTCAGTTCCCACTTTGAAGCCATTTTCAAGACTATAATATAATATTTAATAATATATAGTTAAAGCAAAGTATGATTACATTTATGTAAATAAATCATAGCCCCTAGTCTGTTTTTTAACCTTTCACACTATCCCCCAATTAGTTAGCATAACTGCCAATTGTATCTCCTTGGTTAGACATATTTTTTTAAAAGCATGATTCATTCATGATTGGTGAGATTGGAACCTTTGGTGCGAGATCAGTTACTCTAACACTTGATATTATTAATTTTCTTCTGGAAATGATAACCTTGTCAAAGAATTGAATAGTTAGTCGAGTGATATCAGTTCAGCGTTAGGGTTGTTGATCTCCACGTTAGAAGTGGAGTACCCAGCCTATTTCTTCAGCTTTTTCTTTTGAAGAAACCTTATGTTCTGTAAGTTTTCTTCAAAATACTCAGTACTGAATTATACAATGTTAAAGTACAGAAAAAAGGTTTTGTAGCAAAACAAAAATCAGGTTTTTCTCATGATTTATTCGAATAGTAAAAATAAAACATTTTGTTGAAATACTATTCGGTGACATGTTTTATTGAATTTGATATATTGATCCTTTATTTATCACAAAAAGCTAATTACATGCAAAAATTTCTTGATAATCAACTTTTACTTCTATATATTTAGGAAATGACATTACCTACTCAATAACAAAATAATATAAGGGTTGCAATATGTTTGCACAGCCCAGATAAACCCGCTTTGCAGAAACATTGGCATTTCCATTCCTCATCAGCCAGCAATATATTGATTTCATGCGGATGCTCTACTAAAGCTAATGTTCGCAAACATAAGCTCCTTATTTTTATGGTTACTTTCTTCCACTCCCTATGCAATGATATGCCCTGCTTTGAACACAGCTTCACCCTCTTTCAACGGTCTAGTTCTGCTTTCCACGTAATCCAGAATATTACGTAGCTCCAATTCTATAAGACATTTTGATCTGGAATGTATGTTGGTGAAGTAGTTCAAATTATAACACTCACGAGTATAATAAGGCTGTAATACTAGCCAAACATGTAACTACCTCAGCACACAAAGCAACTGAAGACGTTTAAACAGTAATTTTCACTCAACAAGGCCTCAAGAATGCAAAACATGAACTAATAGTACCATTACTTCAAATGGCCAAAATGTGTTGTTCACCGTAAAGTGAAGCCATCTTGGATTTAGCAACGCCATCTATCGGTTGACGATTTTCGCCTATATCTCGTTATCATTTCCATGCCGAAATAAAATCAATAAGCTTGGGGTGAAAAACAAAATTAACTAAATACTGTTTTGTCACAGCAGACTTCAGAACATGCACAATATCAATGATTTAAACCGATTGCTACAGTAAATTACGAGAAGAAGAAATGTCAAAATATGGGTGATGGATGTCAATTCATGTCACTCATGTCAGTGTCATTCACAGACGTCACAGTTGTCACTGTCAGTTTATGACAGAAGCAAAAGAGTTGGGTTTACTCTTTACCTTTACGTCTATCCTATGTGTTTTAAGTCTCTAGTCGAAGTCTCTTTAAAGTATTGTTATAGTGAAAAAGAAGTGGAAACTAGACGTTGAGAGTCAAAAATTGTGATTTCTAATTAAATCGAAAGCAACATGATGACAGCAGACGATAAACTATTTTTTCACAAAACTGTTCAACATTTAGCAAGGTCCCTTGCTAATATTGAAGCTATTCCTTGGGAAAAAGTAAGCAGTGTAATTATGAATTTTTAATCTTCGCACTTTTCATTGGTGAATACTTTGCCTCTTCATTATTATTAGCGATTTCGTCATTTTTAGGTACAAACTTTGTTCTCACTGTGTCCTTCAGAACTACAAAATGGAACATTGGTGATTAACTGTCGACAACAAGATGCAGTAATCGCTTTAGGGGTATTTCTACTAGAATCAGGACTGCAACACAAATCTAAAATAATACCTTATTTACTTCACTTAGCCAGAGCATTAGAAAAAGCTTGTTGGCAGGATGAAATAAAATTAAATCCCAGTGACCGTATGATACACGTACTAGTTTACATCTAGGAAACTCATTTTCTTCATTTTCAGGTATCCCCATTGCAGAAAAATTCAGTTTCTGCTTACACACTCTGTTATCTGATATTGCAGTAAAATGCGAAGAGTCAAGGAAACGTGATTATAGACACACAAGTAGAATGTTTGGTTTCACTGACAAATCTAGTCATAAAAATGCAAGACCCCAACAACAGAAAGAGTTCAAGTAAACTTTTTTTATGTAAAACCATTTTACCAGTATTAATAGGTCTTGCAAGAGCCTTGGGAAGATTTTGCACATGTGATCCACCTCTTATATGCCGGCTATTCCCCAAACCAGAACCCCCATTGAGTCAAGCTGCAGCTATAGATCGAAATGCTTATAAGAGAAGCTTCAGTAGCTTTCGAAATATTATTCCAAGGAGTTTGTCAGGAAATCTACATGCTGCTGTAGATATATTAGCTGTAACAGCGGTAATACCATAATTAAAAACAGCTTCAATTTTTTTCTGTGTATCTTACCATAGTCATCAATATGATGAAACAAAGTTTTGCTTTTCAGGGTACTTATGATACTGCTGATGTTGCTTTCAACTCAAATTCATTGAAACGCAGTGGATGTCTACACAGTTCTGTAGGTAACTATGATCCCAAAACGTACTTTTTCTCAAAATTTGGATCCAGTTTCAATCAGTTTCCTCAATTACGAATAAACGATGTTAACGACAAGAAACCCCAGATAACCTTCCCTCAGGAACATTTGTCTACCATTTTAACATTGAGCAAAAAACTTTTGACTAAAGAAATGTTGACATTGCTCGATGAAGAGTCGATGGAAATCAGTTCAACTGGGAAAATATTAATTTTCCCATATAAAACTTTCTCAGAGACCATAAATCTGGTGATGGTTACACTTATGAGAGAGCTGTTGCACCCCCAAAAAGATCTATCAGTACCTTTCACAAAAGATGTCCAGGAGTTTGTTAAAGGTATGTAATAATTGCTTAGAAAAGACCTCCAACATGTATGCTATGATTAATAACAGTTGAAATCTTTGATTTGAAGGTTTGTATCTCAATGGTCAAACTGAGCTTCAAAGTAGGAACCATGATGCCAGTGAAAGGGAAGATAGAGAAAGCAACTATGCCCTGGTGAATAAATTCAAAGTAAATGTTATGGCAAATGCAGCTTGTGTTGATCTACTAGTATGGGCAATAGGAGATGAGACTGGTAAGTTGTATCCATGAAAATACTTGAACCATCTCTCTATATATATTCTGCTGATTCAAATACTGGCCAAAATTCTTTCGGCCTGCTTGTCTGTCCGGTACACAGGGTCATTGGGTTGAAGGAAGTTTTACTTTATTACAGTGACTTTTCACAGCCTTGAGCTGGATGAATAATTTAGACTTGTATATTCCAGTTTCAATTGAATGACTCTCAAGCTATTATTTCAAAATTGGCTTTATTCAAGTTTAATTGCTTGAGATATGTTCCTCTATTTCTGCACCCTTTATAGAACATTTTTTTGATATAGTATTATTGATTTCAGTTGACTCGGAGTATAATTTCTCAACTTTAGTTCAATCTCTGATGATTGTGATAGGTGATTAAAGGAGGTGTTTTTATTTCATTTTCAATAGATAACTTAGATGTTTTGGTTTTTTGTTTTTTTTGCAGTACTGTGCACTAGTGTCCTTTGATTGTTATTCATGAATATATAGTTTGTCAATTTTGTAGTTGAGTTTTGGCATCTTTAACAATCATTAATTTAATTTCTAGAGACACAAATGATGATGGAGCCAAAGGATGGTAAAATCATCTGTACCTAGAAATAATAGCCCATCAACACACTTTTTTTTTTCTAAAAACCAAAAAACATTTTTGTTTCGTTAATAATATATGAATAGCCAAATCTTAATGACCGTACAAATTATTCAAATAATTGTTTTGTGCATTTTAATCATATTGGTTATCCTAGTATGGAAATTATAGACATCTTATATATGATTAATGCTAACATTTTGTGAATTTAGAGACAGGTTTTTCATTTGGTACAATAAACAACCCTTTTCATAACCAGTTCAAAGGAGAACATGGTGAAAATTCATTTTGTTTTTGAGGCATGTTGAAGTTTGCTTACCTTTCATTCTTCATTTATGACTGACTTTCCCTAAATTAACTCGAATTAATGTAACTTGCTTTATTTTTCATACAAATCTCATCTCGTGCATTATGAGACTAATATTATTTCTATAAGTAAATATTATATGAAATTAGAAATGGAAATAATAATAATAATGATGTCAATTAAAAGTCTGTGCTTAAATTATACCTCGTCTAAAGGTCACTTACACTTTCACTATGAAAGATAAACCTGTTATTTTGAGTGGACTTTTCATGCACCGTCATTTTCACTTTAATTTTGACTTTAGAAAATCCAGCTCTCTGAAGTGGAAGTGTAATTTGCTTCTGCGCACGCGTAAATTGCAGAACGAGTGACCTACCAACGGAGGAGGCTGATTTTAATCTCTCATATCTGTTTCAAACAATCACTTTTATGATCAATGAAGAACATCTTATATGCAAAAGTCTATCAGATTACTGAGAATACTACCCAAAAAATGCATTACTTATTATGGATTTTAAGTTTCCTAAAAGAGCATTGTAACATGTGTAAAACATGTTAATGAACTTGAATGCTCTTTTTGTGACACAAGAGTGATTTGTTTCAGAATAAGTACTCTTATTCAGGACTTGGTCATTTCAATATCATTTTTTATTGTGAGTTGTTTGAATTCTCATTACATTCTGGTGGTGTGTATTGTGTGTGTGAAAGAGTTGTTGAACTTGAAAGTACAAGATCGAAATATATTCCAGGTGCCGACAGCCTATGTGGCAGACTGACCGAGAAAATTAATTCAAATCACGGCTACAAACTAGTTCTAGCGCATATGCCCTTGTTGATGGTTTGTCTAGAAGGATTGGGAAAACTGGCCCAAAAATTTCCTAATATTGCATCAACTTCCATATATTGTCTTAGAGATTTTCTCATAACCCCTTCGCCTATTCTCTCTAAATTACATAAACAAGCCAACGAGAAAGGAAGCAAGGAACACGTGAAAATAACAGGTTAGTCATTTGTAAGATGAAACTGGTTTGATACATTTGAATTTGCTTAATCATATGTGTGTAATTTAAACAGATATGTGTTATTCGCCAATATAACAGTATGCATCTGTAATTAACGATATAATTACATTTTTCATCAAGTGGATTTTTATGTAAACATATATCAACAAGCGCAACGTAAAATTTTCCGTGTGTGCTAAAAGCACAATTTCGGTGCGCTAAATAAGCATGTAAATATAGTGTTATCAAATGAAAACATTATTATTAAAAAGTTTCAGTTCATCTGAATTTATAGGCAAACCACTACAGATAATTGAAATTGTACTTACTTTTTTGATAATTTATTCGAATTATATATTTGAGCATCTGAATGAAAAATTGTTATTTCAGCGTTTCTCCATGATGTGTTCTGTATTTTGGTGAATAACAAATTTCAATATGAAGCATTGTCTATATGATATTCTAACCAGTGTGAGAAATTGTCTGAATTTATTCCGTAACAAGTCTGGTTTTTGCACGTATTCATTTCTGGGGGCACACGGAACACGGTCTACCGAATTCCTTGAAAGAATATGGAAAATTTCGTTTCGAAAATAATTTAAAAGTACATTTGATATCATAATTTTTTTTCTTTTTATTGCCATATAAAGATCTGATTCAATTTCTCATTTTTTTGTATTCTATTCTACTTTTATTGTATGGCATCAGTTTAATTTGCCCTACAATGAGCATGTATATGTTTCTTGGGAAATAAATCGTTATTTTTATTTCCAGCATCAAGTTTTATGTGCTGAAGGAATATCTTCAGTCCACCCTTATGCATATCTGTTTATAATTGTATCCTAGTAAAGATTCGTTCTTTTTCGAAATAACTAATCAAAGATGCCGTCTTACTATTCAGCTCGTTATACATTGAATGAATAATGCGAACCTATCAAAAATCTTTTACATAACATTGTATTAACACCCTGTTTCGATTATGCAGTTTCTCGCGGCATTCGTAGACATTATAACTAATGGACTGGTCACTGGACCTAAGAGAGAGAGGACTGCGAGTGAGCAAGATAGAATACTTGAAGTATAAACCTCTAAGCGAACTCCTTCCTCAATTAGGCATTCCAGATACTTGTGAAATGACGAAATTAAGGTGGCTATATGACGAAATGAACCAATACGGCGGCATCTCCCCCCCAGAAACTTTCGTTTGTTTTTCTCCAAGAAGTGTGATTTCCATGGTAACAGTGGTGTTTGCCACCCAGACATCACGTGATCTGGAATGCCTAATGTAGCAGATAAAGAGAGGTTAAGATGGATAGAGTAATTCGAAATATAGAATGATCATTCTGTCCCTCACAATATCACTTCAATGTGCATATCCTTTCTCTCTCTATTGTATTCCTCATCGTCTTATATGGAAAACTGTCACATAAAGGCCAGTCCATTAGTTTATAATGTCTAGGGCGGCTACTTGTCGCTGCGAGAAATGTCATCTATCTGTCGGTTTGCCTTGGCAATATCATGAAATAGCAGTAAATTTTACCGAAGTGAACGCCTACATTATCCAGTCTCAGATGATTTATGGAATTCTTAGTGGGGGGGGGGGGGTGTAAATGATACTTATTTGAAACCATTAGAAATTCTTCAAAAATATTTTCTAAAAATTATATATGAAAAAAATATTAGATATTCTTTTGACCTACTCTATGAAGAGAGTAATAAGATGGAATGATTATTCTCTTCAAAAATAGAAATGAAATCAAATACAATGTGCATCACTACTAAACATAGGACACATAAAGATAAAATAACTCTGGACACAAAAGTACATGAAACAATTGGCCAAAAAAAAATATGCATTCACTTGTTCATATCTATATGACATTGTACCACAGGAAATTAAAACGAAAGATTATTTATATCCTACAAAAAAAATCTGAAGGAATGGATACTTCTTTCTAATAGAAAACTATTTCATGATATATTGAAAACAAACTAATTACACCTATGTTTCAATCCTAATAATTTTTTCGCATTTCTTACATGAGTAATACGAGTATCCCACCACAAACTTCGTGGGATTATACATTTAGTTTATTAATGAGTTTGATTTTTGATATTGTACCTATACCTCTTTTTGAATTGTTTAATGAACATTATTATTATTATTCATTTATAATAGTTGTAATTGTGATAAATTCCCTTATTTTCTTGAATTCTTCAGCGACGAAAATCATTTGAATTTTTCGAAACATATCGCACCAATGAAGAGTCATACAACTTGAGAAAATTACATGATTTCATGCAATTTTCTGGAGTTGCAGCGACAAATTGCATCGTCGAAACAGGCCTTGAGATTTTTCAGTTCAGCGCACTATCTCATTACAGCACAAGGCAAAGACCTGAAAGCAGAGACGTCCAAATCCGCCTTGTCACCGGTCCAATCTGCGTTCGAAAAATTGAGAGACGCCGCCATCGAAAATCTTTGTTATGCGCTAAGCGCAGCTCACGCCTTGGATCCAGATTGCGTTAGGGCTCTCGTCGCTTCGGTCTCCAATCGTCTCTTCACGGCCGAAAAAAGTGACAGGTATTTTACAGGATCGTTCTCGTGCCCACATATAACGGAAACAAGTTTCGATAAGTAACAGCATACTTGTATAAAACGAACTGTACGATAGTATTTCATGAAGTGGGGAAAACAGTTATAACTACAAATGCAGGATACTATATTATCGACTTGTTGGAAGCTAATTTTCCATACTTGGATAAATCGAATACGAGATTAATAAAATCCCTGGTGAAATCACTGATTCGATATTGTTTCGTCAAAACCTCTAGACAAGATCATTGCTTAAGGAGTATACTCAGCCAACCTTATTGGTTTATTATTGGATAAGGTGGGGTTCGTTAGTAGATGGTGCCAGGGCAGTGGTGCCTAAAAAAGTACAATAATGAGATGAGATTGATTACTTATACAAAATGCCGAAAGGTAGCAATCAATTCAGAAAGAGAAGTGGATTTTTGTGTCATTATCGTAGATCATTCATATTTTGAAGATTATTTCAATGCCCAAACTTTCATATCCTGCATAAACTTCTCTTGTCAACTCTATTTTGAAGCTTCATTAAATTTCTTTAAATATTTCAGTCAAACTGACACAAATCTGCACCTACGTCAGAGAAGGAAAATCGGATGTCGAATGAACGGAAATATTGACATTTTACTGTAGATGGCGTAATGAAAACGCTTCAAATCCTCTTTGCACAGGAATTGGCAAACTATCCAATCTTTTAACAATGACAGAATTCATCAGATTATGGGGGTTTACAGAAAATTCGGTAGATGGTGTGAGAATCGAATTCCGTCATCTTCTGACATTTGCATTACAATTTATCTGAAGATTACTTGGCTGACGCCATATGTAAACAAATTTCACGAATGTGAAGTTTAGTTTCGCCAATGTCTATTAACAAGCCGTAGGTCTAGTCTTTTTTTACGAAAACATTAACATTGTAACGATATCCATTTTATTTCACCAGGATTTCTCTACATTTCGATCGAATCTAACAACATCAAAATTACCACACATTTTTTGTGCAAAAGATACTTTTCTTTGAGATATATATTGCTACGATATTTCCTTGCGAAATCTTACTTCTGACACCATTGTTACGATATATCCTTGGGTTCGATGATAAAAACACCAAAAACAATAAACTTCTTTTATTATAACTCTCTATCACAATACAATACAACACAATCACTTAAATCGCTCCGATAACTTTCCAGTGCTCGGTACTAAAACTCGCTGTACTAAAACTTCTGCTGTCGAAGTGATCGGCTCCCGCTTATATAGGCGCTCATACAGTGGAGAATCATCCAGACAAATCTTGAAAATCGAATATTCTGGGTGAGCCGCGATCACGCCGGTATAATCTTTCCTGGAACCGTCGCACCAATTCGCATCCATAGTCGGCAGGGCCGGCGCCAGCACATTTCGTTACAATATGGTTTCACGAAACCTAAGAGCACTTACATATGACTCAGTTTCTTCACTCGTGAATCTCGTGATTTTTATGAATATAGTTTCTTTAGCTAACCTGAATTCTTAAGTCATCTTTCAGTACGTGACACCGTAAATTCTGAGGAAAAATATAGTTCACACATATAAGATGTAGTTGTAAATTTGGTCTCTGAATGGATCTTTACAAGTACTGTTTGAAAGTCACTATTCTGTGGTGAATGAATTTTTTCTTCGAAGTTTTTTGGGTTGTGAACCTACCACAATATGAAAAAATTATAATGTAAAAGGGCAGACCTTCTATTCTACATCGAAATGTTGCTGCCTTAATTAAAATAATAATAATAATCCCTTAGAGACGTTTACAACGTATAGGATATGCCCAAAAAATTGACAATAATAACAGATTAAAAAATTTCTTAGCCGAAAAAATTGATAAGAATTGATACAATACAATACATATACAATATAAAGCCAAAGTTTAAAATTCAAAAGGGAACAGTTGTAAGTATTTGTAAAAATTGAATGTCAGCCCAGATGGTATGAGAGAAATTCCATGACACTGTAGTAGCCCTTGGCAAGGAGTAATGTTTTAACATCTTTTTTGAATGCTATAATGCTACCGTTTTTTAAGCGTTCGGGTAGGTGGTTGAATAATTTGATTCTCATGTATTCAGGTGACTGTTCAAATTTGGAAGTTTTGTGCTTAGGAACAATTAACAGATCAGCATGTCGTGTTGAGTAGCTATGATAGGAAGAATTTTTGCTATAGTCCATTATACTTTCTCTGACATATAATAGTAACTTGAATATATAGATAGATGGAAATGTTGAAATTTTGTGATTAATGAAGTGTATCTTACAGGACTCCCTCCAAGGAATACCAAATAGTTTCCTTATCACTTTTTTTGGGCAATAAAAACCCTGTCTTTATCCACAGCATTTCCCCAAAGAACTATATTATAGCCTAGATGGCTATATACCAGACTATAATACACATCGAGAAGGGCATGTAGAGGCAAACAATTCCTGATTCTAGAGATTGCCTAATACGCTCGATTTATTTTTTTGCATGTTGCTGTGACATGATCGGACCATCTCAAACAGCTATCTACATGAATACCAAGAAATTTCGTACAGCTTGTACTCATGAGTGCAACTCCATTGATTTCTAACTCAAGTGAATGATTTTGCAGGTCATTGATTAGGTTGAAATAGATTAATTTTGTTTTGTTCAAGTTCACTATCAGATTATTCACTCTGCACTATTTTAAGAATTTTGATATCAATTCCCCTGTTTTTTACTGTAGTTCTTCTCTACTATTTGCTGAGACAGATAAAAAAAAGTGTCGTCAGCAAAAAGAGTTCGTCAGCCAAAAGAGTGAGAGCATTTTCATAGGTTTCAAAGGAATTAGGCAGATCATTAATAAATGAAAGAAAAATGAGTGGTCCCAGCACAGAGCCTTGAGGAACCCCAGAACTTAGCTCATGACAGTGCGCAAAACAGTTCCTTCTGAATGAAATCGTCCTATTAGTCAGCAACTTCTCTTTGCCTGTCAATGGAGATCACACAGTAGAATGTGATGACATTCAAATGATAAAGGAAAGCAATAATAACATGACACGAAAGTTGAAGGAATCTGCTTTCATCATGTAGTCTGAGGATACTTTGTTCTTATAAGTCGGACATAGCTACCCCTCTTGAAAGACAAAATAATATGTAAACTATCAAATCTTTGACAAATATAAATTTTTATGAAGGATGACTAATAGAATGTGTTCCACTTTGAAGGAACTGTTTTTCGATTAATACAGCAACTTTTCTGGTATAGATTCCAATATTCATTCTTATTTTTTCAGATTGTGGTAGGTTGAGAACTTGTCTTTGTTAATCTTAGTTAACATTTCGGAAACAAACCAAATCCGCTTTCGTTTTCAAAACTTGTCCATAAAAATTCTTCTTCCATGTTCGTTTTATATAATGTATAGAAGAGAAATATTTATAAATAAGTTTTGAAAATAAGATGAGTATCTTCACAAATATTCCTTTTTATATTTTTTCATAGGCAACTTTGAGAGTTATACGAGTTGCTAACTAAAGGCCAATTGCACGGCTTCACTGCAATTGGGAAGAATTTCTACCGATGAGGGCGCTGATGTTTGTTCAAAAATGTCGGCAACAAACCGTAATCAACTGATCGTAATCTGTCAAAAGCATATGTTTACTATTGTTTACGTTGTATTTTATATTGTACCTTGTGTTTTTCGAATTTTGGCAAAGTTCTGTGTAAAACAAATGTAGACTAATCATTGTGTGAATGTGTTAGAGAAGTGTACCATAATTTCACATTCAGAAGTTTGTTTTTGTTTTACGTGATAGTTCAAATATTTTCCGATAGAGGCGTATCTGGATGATGAACTTCCCAATTGTGGTTTATCTAAGCTAAGTTTTATTGCTATGAATTTGACAAAGAAAACAGTATAAAATAATACAACAAACTTCATTCTTTCCACAAAGATACCCAAGTTTCTAAGTTTCATTGTTCCTTAGCAATTGCCCTAATATGGCATATTCCATTCAGAAGAAACTGTTTCTTCTACACTTGTAAATATTTCAATAATAATTTTTAATATCTTCATATTGTGGTAGGTTAAGCATTCAAAAAACTACAAAGAAAAATCTTCATAGTTTTTAGTACTGTTACTCTCGATCCACGTGGTTTTTTACTCTAAGCCTGCAATTTTTTTGGTGAGAAGGCGGCTGTTACAATTCTCAATTGATTTTCTGTATCCTGTATACAATCAAAACAAATTTGCAGTGAATCGACACTCATATCCACGAACATTGTCATAATGTTGGGCCACGTGGCCATTTCGATGAAAGGCACTCCGAAGACTACGGATACCATCCTCCATTTCTTTCAGCAGAGATTCTGTAGGGTGCCTTCCGCTTTGGATACGTTGATAGTGGACCAGCTCGGGTGTATGATAATAGCGCAGTGCGAACCACACGTTTACGAAGTCATCATGAAAATGTTCACCATGATCACCGTAGAAAGTGGCAGTGCGGCTTATGGCAATTCGGTTAGCGAAAAGGCGCAATACAGGTGAGAAGTCACTGGAGAAAATAGGAGTTGGGCATATTTCAGTGTTTGATTTCCATTTTCATACATATTTACCAAATTTTGACCGTCTATTGTTAATTTACTAACATACAATACGTAGCTCAGAAAATACTTTCCTTGGCCGTTGCCAAGAAAACAATGAAAGTATCTTTAGATATGCATCTCTCTTGGAGCAAAGCTGATGTGATGTTTCCAATTTTTTTATCAATCAATCAACAATCGTTTATTCCCAAGAAACTACGAGTTTATACAGGGAATATTTACAATAATATAATTAGAGCTACATTTCTCAGAACTGTGAAAAATTAAAATTCAATTGAGAAGATGATGTTTCAACGCAGTTCTAAATTTAATTGAATTGGAAAAATTCCTAATTCCTGATGGTAATTGATAATATGTAACAACACCTTCATAGTAAATAGATTTTCGAGCAAACTTTTGTTGACAGATCGTTGAACTGCCTTGTTTTATGATCATGTATATTGTCACATCTCGAAAATTTCATTACAGAATGTTAATTATTATTTAAAATCGCTTGTAAAATGGTGCATACTTTCAACTTATAAGTTGAATTGATGCCAAGAAGGTTTTTTGACTTGTAAAGATTTTTTGTCGGTTCTAAATAAGGTAGATGGAAAATACATTTGAGTGCTTTGTTTTGTAACGAGTTCAGAGGTTTGAGATTAATATTAGAAATGGTACCCCAAATACTAATTTAATATTGAATTTTTGAGAAAATAAGGGAAAAATAAATCAATTTCAAATATTTCAATGGAATATAGTTCCTAATCTTATGTAAAACTCCAATAATTGGTGACACACTCTTCCAGATTGAATCAATATAAATTTTCCATTAAATGGTCTCATCGACATAAAATCCTAGAAATCTTATATAATTTGATTTTTTCATTTCCAAATGTTAAAAATTTTAATGGCGAAGAGATCTTTTTCTTATCAATATACATAAAAGATGATTTTTCAAAATTCAATGTTAATTTATGGGCCTTAATCCAGTTGAATATTTGCTTCAAATAAATTTTCATTTGATGTTTAATTCCCTGAAAATCTCTATCGAAATATATTAATGTGGTGTCATCAGCAAATAATATTAATTTTCCATGTATTTATAATTCATAAATTGAATTTATAAATGCCCGTACAACAGTTTTTGGATCCAATGAAATTTTCGAGATGAGACAAGATACATGATCATAAAACAAGGCAGTTCAACGATCTGTCAACAAAAAATCTCAAAACAGAGTTTGCTCGAAAATCTATCTACTATAAGGGTGTTGTTACATATAATCAATTACCATCAGAAATTAGGAATTTTTCCAATTCAATTAAATTTAGAACTGCTTTTAAACATCATCTCAATTGAATTTTAATTTTTCACAGTTCTGATAAATGTAGTTCTAGTTATATTTTTGTAAATATTCCCCGTATAAACTGTAGTTTCTTGGGAATTAACGATTGTTGATTGATTGCTGTTTTCTGTAAAATATATTTTGTTAGTTTGTTTGGTGTATAGCGTTTACAATGTTCTCCACGAGCAGAAAATGAGTGCAAAAATTTTGAAGAAATTCTGATGACGAATGTCCTCAATTCCTGTTTATGTAAATATTCAAAAAAAGATGATTCAACTGTATAAATTTGCAAATTGATTGGTAATAGTAGTGTGTCTGGCTTGTTTCAGGCATGTATCAAGGCCGGTGATGAACGCTCTGGCAAACATAGCCGATAACATACAGGGTGAACCCCAAATGATTGAACTATTAGGACGATTACTCGAACTTTTCGTACAATTAGGTCTGGAAGGAAAAAGAGCCAGCGACAAATCACCAGGTAACTAACGATTCGATTCACAATTCCAGCCATTTGAATATAAAAGATTGTTTCATTCAAGGTGCGATGAAGGCATCGAGTTCGGCAGGGAACCTGGGCGTTTTAATACCGGTTATAGCAATTTTACTTAGGCGGTTGCCCCCTATAAAGAATCCCAAACCCCGAATCCACAAGTTGTTCAGAGATTTTTGGTTGTATTGTGTGATAATGGGTTTCACAGCTTTTGATTCAGGTATGTACTCATTATGGAGATTCCAAAAGGAGTATTGAAACAAAAATTTTGTAATTGATATTTAAATTTTTTTGAAAATGTTATGTATTGTATGAATTTTCAGTTATCTGTTTACTTTTCAAGGCTTATGGCCGCCGGATTGGTACGACGGAGTGAAAGAGATTGCTGTGAAGTCCCCAGCTTTAGTGTCTCCAACATCGAGCAGGTCCGAAATGCGAGAGTTGCAATACACTAGTGCAGTTAGGAATGATAGCGTTTCAGTAAACGAACTTCATGAGTTGAGGACGCAGATATTAGATCTGCTGAAACACCCCGCAGATGCTACGGCATACATTAACAAGCTGTCGTTTGCTCAGTGCACGTTTTTGTTGAGCGTCTTCTGGGTAGAAACATTGAGGTTAGTAAAAATGCGACTAATTCGTTGAATAGATTGCTTTGAGGTTATGTAATTTGACAACCAAATGGAATGAAAGTAGACATTTTATGAGTAATTCGGAATTTTTTTTGCAACAAAACTTCATAAAATCAATATAGTTGCCATATATTGTTAAAAAGTAATATCGACTTTGCACATTGCAAAAAATATTATTATATTATCGAGGTCTAGCCTTCTGCTACTCATACCTCTTATCTTGGTTGAACATTTCCATAATTTCTGATATAATTTTTCAGCCACGTCACGAAGTAATGATCTTGATTGACTGCCAGTTATATTCTACTCGAGGTCTCAACTTTTCAATGACATGGGGTACAGCAAGACAATCTTTTTGCCGTACATAGTTTTTCCATATCACCTGTTCACCTTTCTTCATAATTCGATAGAGACCCAAGACCATAATTAAAAACGGGAAAGAGATTATATAATCCCTGAGTTTTTGAAAGTTTCGATTGCAGTATTTACTCTACATGATTCGATATTTTTTCAGTGGTTAATGAGACAAAACAGTGCTCGATATTTTCCCAACACCTGATTACTAGTTTTTTCACTTGGTTAATACTTTGTGTGGTTGTCATTCTTTTATTCGAATTTGTTTTCGGTTCAGTATTACAGAAGTACTTGATGATTTAAGTACATCGACAAAACAATATGGGTTTATTCCTACTCTCAGTATCTGAACATCAATATTTACCACGTGACTGGGGTATTTCTCAGGCTCATCGGCATTCTTTTGAATCTAAAATCTGCTACGTTACTGGGGCATTTTCTAGGCTCATCGGCATTTTTTTGCATTGAAATAACACCTTTTAGCACTAAAATATCACACGAAAGTTTTTACACAAACAATTTACCAGCGACCGGACTTGATATGTCCGGTGCTTCAAAGTAAAAACATTAGATATATCGATTTTGTTAGTATGTCGAATAGATTACTATCTCGAAGCAATTTGAATCCAGGGAAGCGATGAACACGAACCTACATTTTCATTCACGCATGGGATATTCAAACGTAAAATATTATCATTGCTTAGGGTGAACCTAATATAATAATTGATGACATGCCGTCTTGTTGCCATGTGATAATAATAAATTAATAATGTCAACTTTCCTCCTTTCCAAAAAAATATACTTATATCGTCGAGGCTCAGCCTCCTGCTACTCGTGCCTTTTACCGTGGTCAGAAAATCATGATCCTGATTCACTGCCAGTTCACCATATTCTATGTGAAGTCTGAACTTTTTAATGACAATGGGGTACAGCCAGAAAATAATAATTTGTTGTACTGGCTAAAACAGTGCCACTCGATATTTTCCCAATAAATGATTACTAGTATTATCACTTGGTTAATGGCTTATGTGGTTTGGCATTATTTTGAATTGAAATCGCTTTCGGTTCAGCACCACAGAAGTACTCGATTGTTAAGGTCCATCGTTCAATTCGACAAAACGGTATGGCTCTTTATATCCACTCCCTATATCTGAACATACATATTTACCACTTGATTGGAGTATTTCTCAGGCTCATCGACATTCTTTGGAGTCGAAAATGTCTGCTATGTTACTGGAGCATTTCCTAGGCTCAAAGGCATTCTTTGGAATCGAAATAGCCCAATAAAATCACACAAAAGTTTATATACCAAGATAATTTACCAGCAAACGGACTTGATATATCCGGTGCTTCCATGTAAAAGCATTCTGCACCTTCTATTTACTAATATACCCCCAGCCAGATATACCGATTTTGTTAACGTATTGAACAGATAACTGTTTTGAAGCAATTTGAATATAAGAAACCGATGGAACGGATCACAACCAATATATTTCTTTTTAGTACATATATCAAGGTTTGCAAAATTTGTCATGAGATATTATGAAAATTCTGTTATCATTTACGGTGAATCCAATAAAATGATTGATGACATGGCGTCAGAATAACGATGAAATTTCATCATGACGACCCCCTATTAACTGCTATGAATTTGTTTCAGAGTTCAATATTCCGGTGAGCCCAGCTTAGTCCCTATAATATCCGATTACTTGAGCGACTCTGCACTCCAAAAAGACAAAGCTGGCATGTGGACCTGTGTTTCGTCTGTGAGCGAAAGAGTTTTCGAAAAGTTCCTGGAAGTAATGAAGGACAAACCTAAAAACGAAGACAGGGAGGTGGACCTCGAACAACACGCTCAGTTTCTCTTGGTGAATTTCAATCACCAACACAAACAAATCCGGCGAGTTTCGGACAAGTTTCTGGCTAGTTTGGTGGATAGATTTCCGCACCTGCTCTGGAGTAGGAGGTGAATATTTCGTGAGTAACACGAAGACGATTTGAAGCTGAATTTCTTCTTTTAGGGTTCTTTGGACGATGTTGGACATTCTACAAGTTCTCTCCTATTCGTTGCAGATCGATCCGAATCAAGAGACTCCTACGTTGAGAATTCCACAGACTCCGTATTCAATACAGTTGATGGATACATTGGAGGCAAGAGAGGTGAGATATAACTCAACAAGTTAGAATAATTGTTTCGTTCTCGAAGGCGGATTCAGTCTTCATGATTTCACATAAAAAAGGTTCGTCAAATTCTGTCATGACGCTGTAGCGTTATGCATCAACAAAAATCAATTCATTTGACAAGTCAGGAAACTAATTGATTTTGAAACTATGGAAATTACAAGTATACCAAATTGGATTGTTGCCATAGCAACAGATCTAAATGCAAGCGTTTCGTTGGGTCAAATTCACTGGCATGATCGCCCTATTCCACAACGAACATGGAAACAGATTCATCAACTCACAATTTGTTATCGTTCATGAAAGTCTATTCAAATATTTCCAAAAGAATACACTTTTCGCTTTACAATATTATTTATTCTATTGCTGTCCATAATAGTAGGGTATTTATGAATCTAAGCCTGAAAGATCATTCAAATATTTCTAAAAGAACACACTTTTTACTTGTCGGTTCTTTACAATATTGTTTATTCTATAACTGTCTATAATAGTAGGGTATTTACATAAGCCTGACTGCATAGTTTTGAGATTATAGAGCATATATAAAAAAATACAATCGAAACGATTATTTAAAAATTCTGATATATCGCAAAAGTATTTTTTTATCAGAGCATCGTCAAAGATTTTGCCGCAAATTCGGAGCGCATAATAAGGGAGGCTATGAAATGGGCTCCGCAGTGGACGAGATCACACGTTCAAGAGTACATCAATCAGATACCCATATCTGGCATGTGGCACCACACCGGTTTGTCGATGGCACTCGAGTCGGTGCTCCAGTGGGGACCTCCGAACCTGTACAGCGCCCCCTTGAGTACGAATACTTTGGAGAAGAGGCCGAAGTGCGTCAAAAGCGATTCGTCGAAGCTCATATCCACTTCTGCGATGAGGTCCAAATATATCGGAGAGGTAAGCTTTCGTTTGGGATATATCTGTGTTGAAAATTTCGAAAGATCCTTCAATCAGTGATCAATAAGAGATTAGGTGTTTGTGAAAACTGAGATGTCTGAAAACTCTGGTGTTGGGGCTCATACCTCTAGAAGTTTTGGGTGAAATGTGCCATTCACAGGAAAATAGATCGAAACAGAAAGAAGGTGTAAATATTACGAGTAACGTGTGCTTCACTGGTTTTATGTACAAAAAAAGGTGAAATATGCAAGTCTTCACGAATTTGAAAGGCGACAACTTCTGAACCAAGGGAAAGCTTAGCGTTTTGTCTTCTTATTGTATTCTACTCATCGGAATACAAGTTTTTGCGAAAGTATTTTTATAACATTGTCATGACGATACGTAATAATAAACTTTACCTCGAATCAAAACGCGAAGATTACAGTCTTCAAAATCTAACGAATTTCAAAATCGATTTTAAACATATTTCCATTATGCTTCGAAATCATTGCGTGAAAAATTATCTGAATATTACTATTCTTCAGTACTGCTCATGAATGGAAAGTAATAACTGTAGCTTTAGATTATATAATAGTTAATAAGTTAATAGTTAATAATAGATTATAGAATAGTGCCTATCATGAATATGATACCAGAAAAAAAACGATTTTCACCTCGATCATATGCAAAGATTGCAGCATAAAAAGTCTCCATTGTATGCTGGAGCACACCTGTTCAACCTGCTACCTGAAGAGTTGAAACTGACGACTAATCTGAAAAGTTTCAAGCTATCTCTGAAAAAGTTTCTCATTCACCACGCTTTTTATTCGCTAGGCGAGTATATCCAACTTCTTCACTGAAATGTTGTATTTTTATCCACTTCTCTCTATAGGAACTTGTGTATAATTACTTTTAAATTTTTTAAATTTTTCACTCCTAATTGTGAACTTTATTATGTTTTTAAAATGTTTGTATTGTATAACCTGAAAGAGATTTTTTTCTCGTAATCTGTACTGACTTATCTTATGTTGTAAACCAACCACAAGAGATGAAATAAATATCTATCTATCTATTTACCCACAATAAAAAAGCTGGAATATCTCATGTGTCACTAGCTCACAAGATTCAAATCACCAATCATAAGCATCACTGAAGAAGAAGAAGAAGTAAATTATAACTAATAAAATATGAATACTAGCCTCAACAGACTTTTTTGAATCAGTTTCTATTTTTTTTTATTTTTGACTTTCTATTTTACTATAAGTATCATTGTTATATTATTTATTTTAATTCTATTCCCTAACATAAACATCACTATTGTTTCTTGGGATAAATAAAGGAATAGTTCAAAAATAACGATAAACTCAAAACTACGACGAACAATAAGAGACCTCAGATTCGGCTGAAAGTGGAACATCATCAATGATAATTATATAACCTAATTATATAACCTAATAATACATTGACAATTGTCGCTTGTACTTTGACGAACATCATTATTCTAGTAGTTTTTTTTCAGTTTTTTCGAAAAAATTGAATACAACTATGTGAATTATTCAAGGTAATCGGAATGCAGACCATATTTGCCAAAGATGACGGTAAATCTCTCGTAGACATTATCCTGAAGAAAGTCTGGAGTGCTTGCAGAGAAAGATCCGACGCTTTACACAGAGACGCTCTCTGGCAGGCGACAGCATTGATGATCTCCACTACGGATCTGAATAGGAACCTTCTTCACTGCATCGCCTGGTCACAAGTAAGGAAAGTTTGCACCGTGTCGGTTCTGGTTCGTTTTCAACGATATTTCAGGTCGAATTGTTTACTGTCGAAGCCATGCGAACGGCTGTGGAATGTTGGCAATGGCTGATAACCTCGAAACCCGAGTTGGAGGTGAGATTCTTGCAGGAGATGGTTTCTGCTTGGAAATGCACGGTGCAAAAACGATTGGGTCTCTTTTCCGTTTCCAAACCTCAAACTAGTCCGTTAGCAGCACATGAAGGTAAATTATGTCAGTTGTGAGACTTTTATAAATTGATGTTTTTTTCTCTCATTTTTTTGGGTTCTTAACCTACCACAACCTGAATAAATAGGAATTAATAAAAAAAGGGGAATAAACGGTTCAGTTAAAAACTTGTGAGAAAATCAGAGATAAGAATTGCATGTTTTATAGATTTGTAGATTTCAACAAATTGACATTGAAAAATGAAGTAATCTACTCAACTGCAGTGAAAGATTTCATGAAATAAATTTCATCGAGAATCCATTTTTCATTATGTAGTTTGAAAGATAATAATGACTTGATCATTTTTATATGATTTGGAAATAAATCATTGTAGAATGGCAATGAATATTTGAAATCTCCCTGAGACATTGTTGTTTCAACTCAATTTTTCAATGTGATATTGTTTTTATTTCTTGTATTATAGATATGATTCTTGAAATTTATATTAAATGTGTGTTTATGGATATAAATCATGATATTATATCCGAATAATTGTCTTATGTCCATTTTCTACGTTTCTATCTACAGATTTTCACTTGGATTCAAATAACACTTATTATATATAATTTTCAAAATCCGTGTCTGAAGAACTCCAAGATTTCTAAGGTGGAATTTCATGGCTCCTCACCAAGCCAGGATCCCATAATTCAATTGGGACTGGATTAGTAAAAAATAAAGAATGTTAAGGCTCGTAAATGTTTTGAGATACTAGAATTTTTATAATAAACTTCGTAATTTCCTCAAAAGGAACGCTGTGTTTAACCCATTTCAGATATACTTTGTTCAACCATCCTTTGCCGTTACGTCATAATCGGTGACGTATTCTGCTGTTTTACGTTTGTCTTATATTAGTTGAATGTTATTTCACACTCATCCTCAAAATTATTATTAGTATGTACCTACCTGCAGAATACATCGCATACACTCGTCTTCTTATTGCATGTTGATGTATGATATACCTATATCGATGATCCTCGACCAGAAACATGTCCGACAGGAACTTTTATTTTGTAGTCTTTATCTGTTTCCATTCCACTAGTAGCTAGTTTTTGAACACTTCTAATAGATATTTCTAGAGCATCAGCAACACGCTATAGAATTCAATGAAATCAAATCAATAAAACCTTACATTTTGCATAACATAGGTAGATACATACGTTGTAGACTGCATTTAACGGAAAAAGCGGCACTCCAGCATCTCTCTCGGCATCTCTTTAACTTGAAAAGTAGTCAATCAACTTCAAAATTGAGTTTTGCTTTTTCTCATTACACCGGGAAGGCATTTTGACAATGAAAAATTAACTAAAAAAGGCGAAAATGAACAAAAATACTGAACAAATCAAACTATGACAGCTGAACTGTCAAAAATGACAAATAAAATTCACATCACATAAGACGTACGTTAATGACGTCATAATTCCGTCTCATCTATTTCATGAATGAGAGATAAAGTTGGACAACGTATGACGTAACGGCAAAGGATGGTTGAACAAAGTATATTTGTCAATCATAACCCCTTAGTACTCAATACTATTAGTTTTTTCAGTACTAGTTTTAATATGAAGACTCCAATATTAACTCTTATTTTTTTCAGATTGTAGTAGGTTAAGAATACAAAATAACTAAGAAGAAAGAATTCATCCACCACAAAAAATTAATTTTAAACAGTACTAAGTTAATGTTATTTTTACAGGATGCTACTTGGAACCCGATCCACCATTCGTGAAGCCGCACGGTATATGGGTGCAATTCATTTGTGAACTTGTCGAAACCATAAAATATAGCAGTTATGAAAAAGTTGAGATGATCGCTAGCTTGATACATCATTCTTTGGCAATGTATGTTGGCTCCGATCCACCATCACAAACCAGACATGTTTCAGCTATTGGAATAAGGTTCAAGTAAGTTATTACGATAGATAAAGAATGTTTAGATGTTATTTATCTAAAATTCCTGTTTTTATATCACTCCTTTATAAATTTCAATAACGATTTCCTACCGCATAGTAACGGCTGCTTCCATCAATTCATTAGATGTTATCCTGTTTGATTCGTTTGTTACAGGCTCCTGTCTTGTGGTTTGTCTTTGTTACAAGGTGACATACTACCGAAGAGTCTTGCTAAGAATGTTCTGAGAGAAAGGATATATTGTAGCTGTTTGGATTATTTCTGTAAGCCAGTGACTTGTCCAATTCAGAACCCAGGGGAACTCAGAGAAGATATAACAACATTGGTGAGGTTTTGGCAAACCTTACACTCAGACAAGAAGTACCTGAAAGCTAGTGATGTCGGAGGTGAGTTGAAAGTTGGAGTATAATATCAGTACTCAATTATCGAATAATAAAACATTGTAAAAGAGATTATAATATGTTAGTATTTTGGTATATATCGCATTTTTTTAAGTAAGTATTTACTACCCAAGCTTTGTCAACAAGATTATGATAATAAAGCATATTATTATTATTATTTTACTGACTGAAGATCATCATTTTTTATTTATTTATTTTTTTTTATTTATTCAAAATACAGCTTCCAGACAGAACAGGGTTCCGGTATGAGGAAGTAAAAAAAAACATCATAAAATTATGTACTATAAATAATAAATTGGAGTATAATATTCATTTGATAATTTGGTGAACATCATTATGCAAGCAAATATTTTTTAAGTTCTTCTGAAAAAATATGAATGAATTTGGATGATTTTATTTTTTCTGGTAGTTCATTGGAAGTTATTAATGCTGATGAAATGGGGTTATTTTTTCCTTTATTGGAATGAATCATGTTTAAATGAAAGTAATTTGATATTCTGGTATTATGGCCATGTAAATCATAAATTTTTAACAGTTTTATATTACATTTCTGAAGATTTTTTGTTAATTTATATATATACATAGATTTTTCATAATCAATTAGATGATCCAAAGTCATATTATCTGTTACTTTATATAAATCTGCAGAAGGAGTATCCCACGGTTTTCTGAATATAACCTTTATTGCTTCTGTTCATTGAATGATATATTATATTTTTTGTTTTTTAGAGCATGAAGACCAAACTGTAATGAGATATCTGATATGAGAAGCAATGAAGGCATTATATATTAGAATCTGAAAGTTTTTGTTCAAAATGTGAATTCTTCTAATGGCCCCCAGGAATGGAACAATAGATTTCTTTATTTTCTCAATATGATTTTCAAAATTTAATTTTGTGTCAATTAATAAACCTAAATATTTATGGTGAGGAACTTCGGCTATCAGTTCATTATCCATCTTCAAGTTTAATTTTATATTCTTCATGTTTTTTTGTTTAAAAATCATAAATTTTTTTTTTCCGAATTGACAGTTAGGTTAATGTTACACGCCCATTTTTCAATAAGGTCGATATCATATTTCAATGAATTTTCCAAAATGTCAAAATCTTTCCCAAAGTGAAACAATCATCTGCAAAAGAAAAGTGCATTCCATATAAATTGAGTCTTTTAATATTGTCAATATAAATTAAAAAAATTGGAGACAAAACTGAGCCTTGAGGGACGCCAATTTTAGAAAGTTTCTCATTACTTTTATATTTGTTGATTTGTATGTACTGTTTGCGATTTTGAAAATAGTTTTGGAATAAATTGAATGCATGACCTCTTATACCATAACTGTATAATATATCCATTAAAATATTATGGTCGACAGTGTCAAAGGCTTTTTTCAAATCAAAAAATGTTGTTACTACATAATCATTATCATCTAATCTTTCATAAATTTTATTCATGAGATCAGTTATTATAGATTGGGTATTCGTATTTGGTTGGAAAGCATATTGAAAATTGTCTATCTTAATATTGGCAGTGATGAAATTTGTTAGTTGAATTTTGAGAATTTTTTTATGTCTTTCAAATTTTTTGTTGTAATCTGATATTCACCTGGCGCTGAATTGAATTTGAGAGACATTATATCACATCGTGAATGTCTTCTTCTGATATGGGTTTTAAAAATAATGATTTGGGAGTTGTGATGAATGTATCGAAATTATTCTGGATTATTTTCATTTTTTTGACAAGTTATTCCCAATTGGTGTCAGGTGTGGGGTTTTCTGAAAATTATTGAATTTCACTTCCAGATTTGGACTTGGGCCCATCAACTCCACTTTCATCAATAAACAATAACGAACTGGCAAAGCCTAGTGATTTTAATAAGCCAAATACGGGCTGGATAAACACCGTACCCCTATCGAATAGTACCGCGACTTTGAGTAGAAGATCAGCAAAGTCTAAGAGGGTGCCTGTTGCTGATAACTTTGTCAAGTGCTATTTGAAAAAGAGGAATTTGATCCTGGAGTTGATGGTGAGGTTAAAAAAAAAATGTGTATATAATATCACAACTGTCGTAATTCTTTTATTGATTGGAATTTCTTCTGTTAGGCTGTAGAAATAGAATTTTTGGTGGTATGGCATAATCCAACTTTCCGTCCGGAACTTTCGATACCAGGAGAAGAAAATCTAGCTTCATGGCGAGCAAAAACGATTACCGATAAGCAATGGCATGACTATACCCGATTGGCTTGGGATATATCGCCTACTCTCGCTGTGTACTTACCAACAAGGTCTATATTCTTGTGTTGTATCGTTTGAAATTTTACATTCCGTTCTGGATGCCAAATCTATATTAACTATTTATGCTCTTTAGATTCAGAACAAATGATGCGATCATTAGCGAAATAAAAACTCTAGTCCAGATGAATCCCACTTGCGTATCTCATATTCCGGAGGCTCTACAATATTTGGCTACAACTGAAGCCATTTTGAATGATAGTACTAAATTGGGACACATGTTGACCTGGAGTAAAATTACTCCCATTCAGGCAAGTTTCCGCTATATTCATTGTGGCCAACATAAGAAGTGCAATTTTTTTGCAGGCATTAGCATACTTCAGTAGACAGTTTCCGTCTCATCCTATATCAGCCCAATATGCTGTTCGAGTACTCAGTTCTTACCCAGCTGATGCTGTTTTGTTTTACATTCCTCAATTGGTGCAGGCTTTGCGACATGACAAGGTATAATAATAGAGGTTTTATTTTCAGAATTATTTTTATTACCTATTTTTTTTTTCATTATTTTTTTGATTATTTTTATTATTTTTTTTTATTATTATTTTTTATTATTTTTTATCTTAATCCCAATTGATTTTGATACTTTTTTGAAATAGTTTTCTGTTCGGTATGTAACAAAATTCTCGAAATTTTATTGCTCCCAAGAAATAACAGATATTTATAATAGAAAACAATTTGTTTTCAAGTGATATACAACAACAAAAAATAGGAACAGTATAAAAAAACTCATACAGACTAGTCGTAAGTGGATAAGATGAAATGAAATGTTGATGAAAAAGTAATTTAAATTCGAGATAAGTTTCTCCTAAATGAATTAGAATGGTTTGTGTTTTTCAATATTTTGACAAGTTTTTATAAGAGATGACACCCTTTTATAAAATATATTCTTTTTACAATGATTTTTCTAACTTTTGCCTAAGAAAAGTCATATGCTTTTATTGTTGAATAATTATGATCATTTATGGTTATTTTGAGAGAATAAATAAATAATGAAAGTTTGTATTCAAAAAGTGAAACAATATCTCAAACTCCTCTAGATTTATGAATATTGACTTTCGTCAAGTTTATTCAAAATTCATAAGAGCATATACATCCACATGATGAAGTTTTTATTCTTCAAGTTGGCTTTCAGCTCAGAACTTTACTGGTTTGTATGTGAAACGAAAAGGTTATGATTTCGTAATAGTCATAGTGAGGTAAAAATTATTACTCTCAGAAATATCTCATAATCTCTCATCACTGTTTAATCTACAATCTGAACTTCTAGATGGGTTATGTGACTGAATTCATCAGATATATCGCAAAGAAGTCCCAAATCGTTGCACATCAACTTATATGGAATATGAAAACGAATATGTTCATCGATGAAGATATGCTGCAAAAGGATCGTAAGTAATGATATTACCCACACACATTTCATTAGCTGCAAAAGAAAAACGAACTTCCATTTAGTTATATTTTGGTTGGTTTTATGGTTGTTAGCTGTAGTCTGCAGGTTTATAGTGCTTTCATGTAAAAGATAGAGTTCCCGTAAACAAATACACGTGATGGGTTGAGTAGATCATTGCAGAACTTGAAACTACTGAAAAGAGGTGTTTGGTGTTTTCATCGAATTTAACCACGAAATCCCAAATTTTATATCGACTCCTTTGCTTTTTCAGGCTGGAAAAAGTAACGAACAATATTAAAAACACATACAAGTGTCATTATTATTAATACTATTCAGTACTAGACTGTGACAGTTTAATACGTCCTAATCACGCTAGATACATTGTTTACGGGCGCTCTATCTTTAACGTGAATACACTATAGACGAAACGTCGGGTCCAAAATCCTGCAGTAATTTATGAAAGTAAAAAGCTATATAGCCACATACCGTACGAACTTAGGAAGAAGAAAAGCCATAAAATTTCAGAAATCTTGTCATGACATGTGAACTCAAGTTCAAAATTGGTGGATTTGTGTTTTTCATTTTTTAAAAGAACTAGGAATATACAAACAATTTTTCAACAAACTCTCAAGTCTGCATGTTGAATTTTATTTTATATTGATATATTTTATCTACATAATAATAATTCATTAGATATTTCGAATCAGTGGAAGGTATTAAAATGAATTTTCACTTTTCGAATTTCAGATGTCTTGTATGAAGCTTTGGAATCTCTCACTATCAGTATAGTTGGCGATTTATCTGGTCCTGCGAAACTCTTTTACGAAAGAGAGTTTGACTTTTTCGATAAAATCACGAATATTTCCGGCGAAATTCGACCGTTTCCCAAGGGAGCGGGAAGGAAAAAAGCTTGTTTGGAAGCTTTGAGTAAAATAAAGGTTCTAAGATCATCCCAAATTTAGACTGATATCTAAAGTTATGTATTTCAAGGTTCAACCTGGATGTTACCTTCCCAGTAATCCTGAAGCTATGGTCCTAGACATAGACTACAAAAGCGGTACGCCTATGCAAAGTGCCGCCAAAGCCCCGTATCTTGCTAGGTTCAAGGTAGCCCGGTGCGGTATCAACGAACTCGAAAATATTGCGATGGCAGTGTCCAATAATCAAGTAAGTATTTTAAGTAAGTAAATATTACAAATGCTAATATAACGCAAATCTGCTTGGTACCACCAGTAACAAATATCAAACGTGTCGCTAATCATAATAAAAAGCAATTGTAGTCTCAATGAATGACCCAAGATTTATTTGCGAATTACCTAAACGAAAGAATACAACAAGTTGATATTGATGACACATTTAGTGATCCAAATTTTTTTAAATATGGTGCACCACAGGGTACAGTTTTAGGTCCCTTGTTACTCAATATTCACGTAAACGATCTTTTTTTACTCAAATCCAAAGGAAAAATTCATGCGTTCGCTGATGACACTGTTATATTCTAGTCTGCTAAAAATTGGACAGAGTAGTACAAGAAGATTTTAAAAATGTTAAAAAATGGTTCGATAACAATTTATTAACAATAAATTTCGATAAAACAAAATATCTTCCCTTTTCTACTTACGAAAATTCAGTACCAAATTGGAGCCCTATTAAAATTACTAATACTGTACAAATCATGTATAGTGACTGTATCAAATACCTTGGCATAATGATAGATAGACATCTGAAATGGGATCAGCAAATATATTTTATAGTGAAAAAACTTCGAATTCTTCTTCCCAAATTTCGTCAATTGAAAGGATTTTTAACAATACCACAATTTGAAATTCTATATATTGACTTAATTCAATCCCAAATAAGTTATGGAATATTAGGCTGGGGCGCGGTGTCAAAAATATATAAACATAAACTGGAAATGATACAAAAAAGATTTCTGAAAATAATTTACAATAAGGGCTGGAAATATTCGACTGAATTATTATTCAAAGAAAGTGAAAAAATGGATATAAATCAATTATATATTTATAGAATGATGATTTACATTCATAAAAATAAAAAAAAATATAAATTATAATGAACATAAATATGAAACTCGAAATAAAACTGTAATTACATCTAAAAAGAAAATTAAAAAGAAAATTGCACAAAGAAACTACGAATTTATAATACCATATCTTTATAACAAAATTTCACATGAAATCAAAAAAATTAAATCATTATCATAATTTAAACAAAAAAGTAAAATATGGATTATCAAGACCTTTCGAATTTATTTTGACACATTTCTGAATAGTTTATGAAATTGGTTTCTTTAAATTGGTGATTATCTAGGTATGTAACTTCAAATGTATTGATAGTAAATTGTTATTAGCTTCAGTTAACCTTACAAGTTCCCTTCGTAAGGTTTGTTTTTCAGTTTATTCATAGAAATGTATATTCATAAAATTTTCGAATTGTAATTATTATTAAACTTATATTATTATTATTAATTATTAATATTAATATAATATTTTGCGAGGGAGTTGCTGCAAGTAGTTGTGCGCAGGGCTCTTAACTGAGAGGTCTAGGGGGTGCCCTAATGGGAATTTTCTTTTGTCGTATTGAAAAATGACTCTGGCACTTCCCTAGTTGACGAGTCCGCGAATAACCATGCTTCTCCTAGAGAATGACATAGAGTTGACGTTTGGTATAAAATACCGTTACGATATTTCGTTTCGATTAAATAATACTCCGAATAACACTCAACTTTTTTTATTATCTTCACTTCAAAATACACCTACTGAACTGACTTATAATTTCCCTAAAACACTTAGATTTCTCAACTGGGTAAAACATCTAACACTTTTTTCTGAAAACTGCACTTTCAATGAATTGCATTCCTTTTACACTCGTCTAGTCGCACCTGGGCGACGGAAATCTTCGTATCGAGACGTCTGGCGTTATCTAAATACGTCGACCGATCCAAGTAAAGATTCGCTCGTTGAATTATGTGAATTTGCCTTTTTATGAGGCTCAGCGGCGGCGTAAGGGGGTTTATTTCGATTCCGTAACAATACCGTAAATAACCATTTACTACGACATTCTGCAACAGTTGGACACCAGGGGGAATTACACAGTACCTCAGAATTGGTGTAAACCTATCATTTTATCAAAAAGAATAAAACTATTGCGACACATGAAGGTAGTGAGGATTTTTTTCATTCAATCATTTATGATCAGTATTTTTACGAATTATGATTAGTTCCAAAAAAGATTATTTAAGAAAGGGACCTCTATTCAAATGATAACCTGATCGCATAAAAAAATGTTTTATTCGATTGGATAAAAATAGATGTGTATCACATATTTAGAGACCGAATAAGCCTAAATACCGACCTTAGAAAGAACTCGTGACGAGACCTGTGGAGCAGGCAGATTGAGGGCCCGGCGTCAAGTCACAATTCCTTCAACTGTAACAACACCTATAGATAGATAGATAGATAGATCTTTATTTCCAACAGGTATGCACCCAATTATAGGAAAAGTAGTGAAAATTCTTAAAATAACAAAAAACAAATTGAATATTAAATCAGATTATCTAAATAACAATCATTCATTTTGTGTTCTATCAATTATACAGGAAAAAATATGTTCGAGAGAACTGTTATTTAGGTCACACAAATCACAAATGAGATTGAAATTCCAGCACATCAAAGACACAGGTGATCTACGCATAACATTAGTTCGAGAAGCATCACAATAAAATGTCATCTCATATCTGAAGTTCAAACGGGGTATGAGATAGTTAATTTTTTGTAAGAGTGAGGAACAAAGAATATTATTGTTCATCAAATTATAAAGAAAAGACCTCAGTGTGAAGTCACATTAACTTTTCGAAAATGGATCCAAAATCGAAGCCGAAACGTCGTCAAACACAAAACTCTAGACGCGGGTCAACCCGAACTCAACGACATTTATGTGAATTTAAAAAAAGTCGAAGTTGGCCTTCGTTGATTTATTCGTTTGGATCGAAGACTTTGATGTAACACCAAAATGGTATCACTCGCACTCGACGCGTGTTTCCTTAACAAGGATAGCATCTTCACGATTATTGATTTTCCAAAATTTGGCATGCAAACGATTCAATCCTGTCGCAAAAAAGTCTCGCCTATCTACAAGAATTTTCATTTGACAACATTATGCAATGAAACGAATACAACATGCCAATAATGTCCGAAGTGTCATAACAAATGTCAATAAATTCTATTTTTCACAGAACCGAGAACAACTAAGTTTTGGACCCGAAATGTGGCAAGCTGCGATTTTCAAAGTGGGAGATGACGTAAGACAGGATATGCTTGCGCTCCAGGTGATTGGTATTTTCAAAAACATTTTCCAAACTGTTGGATTGGAGTTGTATCTGTTTCCGTACAGAGTTGTGGCTACCGCACCCGGGGTTAGTATTTTTTTCAATGAAATCGAAAGTTGAATTTACTGTTGATGTCTAGAAACCCTGGTGTTTACTTATACCTGTGAAAGTTTGGGATAAACTTGGCGAAATCCGATTGCTTGATTTTTGGTGAATATGTGAGCGATTGGAGGGTTCCGTACAATACACACAGATGTCGCCCACACGCTCTTGCCAGTCTTCTCTCAAGCTAATTTTGCACTAAGTGAAAATATGCACTCGTGTTTTTTCATTTCGATTTGATTGGTTAGTGAGAAGAGGTCACAACATAAACGATAATGGGTGGCCAATCGAATACAAGTTTCGGACCATGTTTAATTTCGAGCATTTCTAAAGTTAGGTAATTTTTACTTGAATAATGAAACTTTTTCTTTTTTGAGAACACCTCGAAGAGGCATCGATCGCCAAAGTATACTGTTATCAGTGAAGAGTGAGTTGACTTATTTTTATTTACTGTTAAAGATCAGCATTTCGCAGAAATTAATCTTCACAAACAAATTGGAGTCATCAAAAAGCAATTTTTGGACAATATGATGCTTCGGTAGAACTGATACTGTTGTTTATCTTGAACATCAAAACTAAAGCGAAGCAAAAAATGGGATTTTTCCAGGGTTGGGCTGATTAAAATCAAGTGCTTAAAATCACGATTAAAATCATGATTTATATGGCTTGATTTTTAAAATTAAAATCATGATTTGAATCAATTTCTGTTTTTTTTTTATTCAGAACCAGATAACAACATAATATAAAAGTTTTCTCGAAGATCAAAAGGAGTATCTGCTTTTAGCAAAAACAACAAAAAGGAAGTACATAATTCCAAATTCTTGAACTAAACATAACACCTAAATTTTATTACTGTATATTTTCAGTCTATTCATTTTCGTTATACAATTTAAACAAAAACACGATTTCTCCTCCTTTTTCTATGGCTAATCTGTTTCCAATATCCGAGTGTACAACTAGCGAAATGCGTGAAATTGTTGGGCAACGTCAATTTATAGGTTGAGAAGGAAAACAAGCCTCGACAGGAATATTCTTGCAAAAAGCACAACGTACGCGTTCGTTCCTCACTCGGAACTGTATAGCGAGTGTATAGGACAGAAGGAAAACAAATCGCGACAAGAATTTTCTTGCAAGAAGCGCGACAAATGCGTTGTCACAAGTTTTTGAGCTGCAAATTCTATTAAAATTTTTTAGACGTATACATTTAAATAATCAACAATAATTTCAAATAATCAAAATGTTCAAATTTTATATTCAATATAATCGTGATTTTTTTTCATTCAATGATTTTTTATTTTTTTAATAAAAATCAGATTTTGACCCACCCTGGATTTTTCGCAAAGTGTTCAACAAACGTTTGAAAAACATATTTTATTTCAATAAGAATCTTCATCCACCTTTTATTACTTCCAGATAGTCCAGATAGTTTTCATTACATCGCCTGATAAACAAAACCTCAAGCTTAGAAGTTCATTCAGAATATTGATTTCCAAAAGGTGAATTTTAGTCCCTTAGGTACAGAATGGAGTTGTACATCTTTATTTGTAGGCCTAAATCACAAAAACATCACATTTTCTAATAATCTCAGACAAAACGACAATAATACAAATCCGACACTATATTACAATGAAACAAGTTTCAAAATAATGTTTATAATTAAACGAACACGATAAAAATATAGTCACACATCAATTCAAAATGTTGAAGTGACAGTGTGACCATTGACTTGACATCAAATTTGAACAATGGGACCATAACGCCCCCTACCGAAAAGAAAGTGGAAACCTCCAAAAGCGTCGATTGTTCCTTTCGCCACAAAAATCTAAATAAAATCTAATCAGTGAAATCACCAAGGTTTTTAGGTATCTTAAATTCACTTCATTACTTGATTCTCATATCTAATTTTTTTGTATTTTTGAAATAGTGTGGAGTCATCGAATGCGTTCCTAACGCCAAATCCCGCGATCAGCTTGGCAGGCAAACGGACATAGGAATGTACGAGTACTTCTTGAAAAAGTACGGCGACGAAAGCACCAAAGAGTTTCAGAACGCTAGGAGAAATTTCATCGTTTCGATGGCCGCCTATAGCGTCGTCGGATTTCTTCTGCAAATCAAGGACAGACACAACGGCAACATCATGTTGGATGCGGATGGTCACATTATACATATCGGTATTTCCAAGTTTGTTTTTTCCTGAGAATATCCTGATGTTCAAATCTAGTGATGTCTGAATATTTTCATCCTCTATCAAACATTCTATAATAGTTATTAATGATATAAGTGTTAAAAGTACATTTTAAAGGCACGCATGTGAAGGTTTGCAGAATGAGCGAAGCGAATTCTGCAATTCACATGAGTGCCTTAAAAGGTACTTTTAACACGTATATCATACAATATTTTTTCTACAAACGTTCAAATAAAGTAATTATACAGTTTGAATTAAATTTTAACGGTGCAGCGAACATTACCAACAACATCAATCCAACAACAAACATCCGAAGGAATTGTGGCCTCAACTTCGACTGGAAATTCAATTCTTTCTACGCATCATTCTTCCTTAGCCATGGAAAATGGTAAAACAGCAGTGCAAGAAATTAATTTGTCAAATTGCACAAATTGTACTATTAATATTAATGTTAATAAATAAAATCTAAATATATTGACGTTTGCTTTCAAAATCTGACAATTCACTTTTGACAGCAGTGCCATAAACATTTTAAGGCACTCAGTGCCATAAAGTGATTTTAAGGCACTCAGTGCCATAAAGTGATTTTTAGGCACTCAGTGCCATAAAGTGATTTTAAGGCACTCAGTGCTGTTTTACCATTTTCCATGGATAAGGAAGAATGATGCGTAGAAAGAATTGAATTTCCAGTCGAAGTTGAGGCCACAATTTCTTCGGATGTTTGTTGTTGGATTTATGTTGTTGGTAATGTTCGCTGCACCGTTAAAATTTAATTCAAACTGTATAATTACTTTATATGAACGTTTGTAAAAAAAATATTGTATGATATACATGCTAAAAGTACCTTTTAAGGCACTCATGTGAATTGCAGAATTCGCTTCGCTCATTCTGCAAACCTTCACATGCGTGCCTTAAAAATGTACTTTTAACACTTATATCATAAATAACTATTTTGGTATACTCTCTTAACATCATATAATGAAGGATGGAAAAATGGAAATGGAGAAAATTTATTTCGTAGTTCATATGAGTCAACTTGAAGAATATATTTCGTGTTGACTGTTCACTTTTCACGAGAGATCTGTTGGGACCAAAAGGACCATATTTCGTATGAGTTGCGTAAATTTTGACGCCACTTCATGGGTTGGTAGAAATATTTTCGAACCTATCAGAGCAGGGCATTGTCACACGTCAACCGCCAATTCTCAGAATGTTTTATATTATCCATGTTCTGAAAATATTTCAAGAAGGTCTCTATAAACATTTGCAGAGCACAGAATATTTGTATGATATTGTCATAATATCATAAGGATATTCAAATGATACTGATGAATATACTTTGAACCCTCACAAGGTCAGTATATACTATGTATATACCAGAATATTTTAATAATGATAATTTTTATTGCTCCCAAGAAATAACAATGATTCATGATAGGGAATTTTCAATTCAAGCAGTTGAATGCAGTTTGTAAAAAGAAATTTTTATCAAAAAAATCATAAACACACCTTTTAAATTGAATTGCACTAAAATATGTAACACAAAACTTAGTCTCGGTATGGGGATCGGCAAAAAAATGTTTACTGAAACCATTGAAAACTTTACATAACAAAATCATTAAATGTACCTATACTCAAACTTGATTATAAACAACCTACAGTAAATTTATATAAACCGAAACATCTGGATATCAATCGACTTAATAAATTAAAAATTTGTACTTTTATTCATCTGGTAAAAAATTGGAAAATCTCAAATTTGGTTTTCATTCCAATTAATGATCAACATAATCATTTGTTACTAATTCCTTATTGTAAATTGTTCTTTAATAAATTGGATATATTATTATTATTATTATTCAACAAGGAATTCAGATAATTTGGCAACTATGAAAATGAAAACAAATGTGGGACAGCAATCAATTTATTCCAAAGGAGAATTACATTATAATGAACTACCAAAATTATCAAAAACTTATGGTAAACTAAGATTTAAGGTAGAATTGAAATATTATTTATTATCATGATTTTTTTTTATATTGATATATTTCTGAGAAATGTTTTAGATATATTTGATCAGGATAATGAATTGATGTTTAGTTTTATTGTAAGATTGTATTGTTTTTTTCCCTATCATAAACTTATGTTTCTTGGGTAAATGAATAAATAAAAGATATCATGGTAGTAAACACTTTTTCATTTTTTTTTTAATGAAAATACATTACACAATACCTTCAATGATTTTGGTAAGCAGTTATAATAGCAGATGACACCTCCGTATAAAATTGATTTTTTATGGAAATTTGTTTTGAAGTTTGCTGAAGAAAAATCAATTGCTCTTTTTGAATAATCGTGATCAATCAAGAACAGTTTTAGATTTGAATCCTTGATGTTGTTTTTGAGAAGATGAATGAATAGTTGAAAATGGAAATATTTCTGGAAATCCTCTAGGTTTATGAAGGTTGACAGTTGCTTCTTTATGGTCTAGATTGAATATACATTTTAGCATTTTATTTTGAGGAGTTTGAAGTGGCTTTATATTCGATTTATTGGCTTTTCCCCAAATCGAGATTAAATATTGGATTCTGGAATAAACTAAAGAGAAATAAATCACTTTATTATTTGAAACGAATATTTCTAGAACATTTATGGAATATTTGCAACATGTTATGAGAGTATTCTGAAATTCAAATATTCTCACAGGACATCCTATGAACGTTCTATGGATATTATTTGCTCTCTGGAAGGGCTAATTGTGCTCTTTTACAGATTTTGGTTTCATGTTTGAATCGTCTCCAGGAGGTAACTTGGGATTTGAACCTGACATTAAATTGACCGATGAAATGGTCATGATAATGGGTGGGAAAATGGAAGCAGCGCCTTTCAAATGGTTCTCCGACCTCTGCGTTCAAGCATATCTTGCAGTGAGGTATGAAATTTCTATTGGACCAATAATTGCATATTTTCACTCAAATAATACAAATCTGAGTGAATTCCTCACAATTCCTTGAGAAGAAATGACAGAAATAACAGAAACTACTTTCTAAAAATACTTATACAGTGTCCTATAAGAGTTTCACTATAATAAGGTTTGAAAAACCGACAAACGTGTTTCGTTATACAATAGCTTTTTTAATTAAAGCAAACACCTTTGCTTGAAAACTTTATGAGGTGAAACACGTATCGCATTTTGTAAATCTTATAGAAAAGTTATAGAAGCACACAAAAGGACTGAAAACTCTTTGGACAATAACAGAACCTTGATAATAAATACGGGAATTAGGAGGAGAGAGGTAAAGACATCACAAACTATATAATTTGAAAATTTATTTTTTCAGGCCATACCACGAAGCCATCATCTCGCTGGTTTCTCTCATGCTGGATACTGGCCTGCCCTGTTTCAGAGGGCAGACCATAAAGTTGTTGAGAGGTAGATTTAATCCTGGAGCTACGGACAAAGAAGCAGCAACATACATGTTACAAATCATCAGAAATAGCTTCCTCAACTTCAGAACTCGGACTTACGACATGATACAGTACTATCAAAACCAAATTCCGTATTAATTATCGGAAATATACGATATCGAAAGCATTTCTCGGGTCTGTACAACGCTCGTAGAAAATACTGGATAGAAGTATCGTCAAGATCTTCTAGGTGAATAGTTATTTCAACTATTTTTGAGACTCGGATATTGTGTCAGCATTTTTATTTTGTACACATTTTACATTCCTTGATACATATCTCTTACTTACATTTGAAATACAGGGTGTTCGTAAAGAGGCTGCCGCAGAATACCCTCAACGCCCTCTAGGAACTTTTCATTCCTTCAATGAAGTTAGTATGAGCTTTGTCATGAGTAAATTGATATGAAGTAACGAATCCTTTGCTGAATCATGCCAGTATAAACGCTATAAGCAGAAATATAGAACAGGTTAGAAGTCTGTAGTTGGGTTCCAAGGTTCAAGTTGGAAATTGTAAACATGTCAACAGATTTTTATTCTGCATTGCATAAAAAATGCATTATGTTTGAACGACTTTAGGGACTTTCCATGGATCACTATTTAACCTAAGTCAGTTTCTCACCCTGGATGATTGTTGTAAGTATTGAAAACATTCACTGAATCTAAAAATGCTGCTTTTTCCTGAAAACATGGGAAAAAAGTGTTATTTTTCTAAAACGGCTTTACAAAGCCAAGATCGTTCTTTGATTTATTTCTCTTATGGATATTTAGAAATTTGTTGATTGCTTTAATCTGTAATAATATTTCATGTGAATTCGCATTAGTAATAACTCCAAAATTCCCAAAAAGTGTCAGTTAATGTAGATTTGTGTCTCATGACAAACAACGATTTTAAACTCACGACTATTATCAACATGCAATGAATTGAACGCCATAAATTATTACAATGGCAAGGTCAAACAAGATGGCGCAGTCAGGGAATAGCCGCAATTTGGTTTATCTCTTTGTTAATTTGATACAAAACTGGTACGTTCTACTTTGTTGCTTGGACAGTTCAGACACAACTCTTTCACTACCGTAATTTTCATTCCTAGAGCTGGTATAACGGGTTCTAAATGCTCTTGATCGATTTTAAGCTTTTTTCCCGTATCAACCATTGCCAATAAAGCAACATATTCATCTACAACCCGTTTCATAACACCTTTTCGCTCTTTGCTCAAAGCATCTTGGTATTTCTTTATTCACTTTTTTCAAATTCCAACAAAATAATGAGTTAAAATTTTTCACGCCAAGTTTGTTTGACCCACAGAACTCAAAAGTGTTCCGTGGTCTCCACCTATCGCAATAAATGTTTTTTCAACTTAACTTTGAAATTGAATTTTCCAAATTTTTTTATTGCATCAGGTAATCCATTATATAACACTATTCCGTTGTAATAAATTGATTGTTGTCCTATGTTTGATCTGAATTTCATTGTCAATAAATTATTTGAACATCTGGTTGAATGGTCATGTTGGTCACTATCAATTTTGAAGATGAGATTAGAATGTTTCAATTGATTTCTAACCAAATGAATGAACGTGCAGAGATTTAGCGTATGTATCGAAGATATATCTAACAGATGATTGGGTTTGTACAAATTTTTTGTCGGTTCTCTATAATCAAATTCATACATACATTTAATTAATTTATTCTGTAAAGCTTTCAGAGGTCTTAATAAGGTTTTTGTTGCTGATCCCCAAACCGGAATTAGGTATTGAAATCTAGAATATACCACAGAAAAATAAATTAATTTCAAATATTTCAAAGGCAGAAAATTTCGCAATTTAAAAAATACTCCTATAATTGGAGAGATCTGTTTTCTCAGAATTTCCAAATGTTTACTACATGTCAAATGTTCATCTATGTATATGCCCAGAAATCTCACAATAGAAGAATATTTGATTATTTTATTATCTATTTTGATGGGATGGTCAGATTGTGATAAAGTCGATTTTTTAGAGATAAACATAAATGAAGATTTCTCGAAATTCAACGATAGTTTGTGACTTATCAACCAAGATGATATTTTTTGAAGATCTTTTAACATATCAACTTCAATTTCATGTTTATTATTTGCCCCCTATATTACTGATGTATCGTCTGCGAACATTTTGATTTTTCCTTTCAAATCTAAATTGGAGAGACAATTTACATACACGAGAAAAAGAACCGGTCCAAGAATGGATCCTTGAGGAACACCACATAAGACAGTTTTGAGTTAACTGGTTCTTTTCTCCATGTAGACAAATTGCTCTCTATCTAACAAATAATTTTGAAACCAGGCATGAACTATTCCCCTTACCCCTATTTGATATAATATACTCAATAAAATTTCCCTAGTATTCCTATTATGCTTCTTGGGATATTGGAATTATGTAAATAAATTATAAGTATTCTTTCACTACAAAGAAACAATTCAGTATTTGACGTGTTGAATTTCTCCCAATCATCATTAATGCAAAATGTACCCACATCATTCAAGTTACATGGTTTATGAAAATATATGGTCATTTTATTTTATTATAATTTGCACTGTGGTCCGCTGACGACTGAATTTTGAATGATGATTTAGTTTGATTGCAAATCAAGGAATTATTCTCATAAAATGAATGTTTCAAAAATTTGTTTATTGTATTGTGTACAGTTGATATATTTTATGTGATGCATTTGTTATTTCTTCCAGAAGTTTATCCTAGTCATTAGTGGTTAATTGATGTAAAGTGTAGATAAAGGTACTTAGTATTCTTGTGGTGAGATATATGATATAAAATTCTGAGTGTTTCTCAATGATATTTCCTATTCGTTTATTTTTTTACAGGTGAACTGGCTTTATATCAAGTACTATTTTTTAATAGGTGTTTCTTCAACTAATTTTTGTTTTGACTTATAAATATATCATGTAATAAAGTTTTCATATAGCCAATATAGTTTTTTTTGTTTATATGGTGTCTTAAATGACATCAGTGACTGCTTTGGCATTCAGAATCTCAATCCAGTATCCATCTGGATCTGTAATGAAAGCAATTCCTTTCATTTTTCCATCATTAGGCTTTTTCACAAAATTTACACCAAGTTTCTCAAACCTCTCGCAGGCTTTGTAGACATCTGGCACTGTTAAACCGATGTGACCTGAAATTTGTATGAAAATTTATCATCTTATGTAAATTATGTTGGAAGTGAGAATAAAATCAAACATTATCGTCCTTTTGGTCAATTGATATAAAACATTAATTCAGCATCCATAGAATATTATTCAATACACTAATTCTGAGGTCTAGTACATACCAAATCCTTTTGGTTCCTGATTTCCATTGTGGGGTTTATAATTCTCATCATTTTCTGTTCCCCAATTACTTGAAAAATTAAGATTATTCAAAATTTTTCATTTGAAAAATGTATACTAACTGTGTTAGCTCCACTGTAGCTTTCCTTCCAAGAGTCCAACCGATGCGTTCCTTAGAAGTCACATCGCCTGGAATATCTTTTGGGTCCTCATAACCCATGAAGTAAATGGAAAATTTCATGGAGGGAAAATCTAACTTTGACAAGAGCTGCATCCCAAGTACTTTTGAGTAAAACGGTAAAGATATTCTGGGGTCTTTGATTCTATACATTGTTTGTTGAAAAATGAAATCCTTGAAAAGTATAATACCTATGTGAACAATCAGTATATTTTAAAAAATGCCGAAAATACCTTCGTTTCTTCCGGCGGCTGCTCACAAAGTTTTAGAGCTTCTTCCTTGGAAATAGGAATGTCTTTAGGATCACCCATATTTATTTAGCTAAGAATGGAAATGGCAATAGAATTAATATCACAAAGTTTTAACTTTTAACAAAAAATAACATAACCAAAGATTTTATCAATGACAAATTTGTATGAATATGACATTTTGGGTTTCTGTGTATAGACCGCGGGCATATCTGACAGATGACGGTATAAATGATAGTTGTAATTCTAGCCTGCTGGACAAATAAACGGATCTACAGATGCTTATTGTGCATTTGTGTCATATTTAAAAATATTTTTTCTCGATAATAACTCAATTTTGAGCGATTGTGATGTTTCAATCCATCGATTCCATTCTATTTCAGACAATAGAAATAATTTCAATCCTCTGCTTGCTGTTAAAATAGACGTGAATTGTGGATTCAATCAACTAGAAGAGCAGATTCAAGTAATGATAAGTTGAAATGGGCAACGGTATATTCACACATTTCGTATCTCAGAATTGCAAATATTATCTCATTAAATTACCATTGCTGTTTATGGAAATACGATTTCTTTGTCCAGCAGGCTGATGCAGGTGACGTTACATGCCTGTGGTCTATATGAGCGGTACTATTTCTTCTCTATTGGCCGAACACATTCAAGAGAGAGAGAGAGAGAGAGAACCACTCTGGTCAACAACAAAGTATATCGGATATACGCCTACGATTTACATCAATATGGATATCAAGCATATGAATAACATTCAAAATTCTAGTGATGGGGGACTCGCACAGATTTTTGTAGCCGATACTTGATTCTTAAAAGTACTCGAACTCGAGACCAAACGAAAAAAAAACGAGTACTCTTGTAGGGAGCATCTCGTTTATTTACGATCGGCAACATTTATTCAATGATATCTGCGAACAAGAAAAAACAACTTGTACTTTTATTAATTTCAAACTACACTGTATTTTGTGTTGCAGCCGTACGGTTGCTTCGCTCGTCGTTATATCGAATATAATGTATTGGTCGATGCTAATCATGTTCTTCAACTTTTTCGTTAATCACGAAAAATATAAGCACAGCTTCGGATGTCTTTGATTGCATTGGAATATCCGAACTAAACCCAACGTTCGTATGAAACCCAACTCTATCAATGTTTTTCAATTATGGTTGGCAACACTTGATACCGAACACCAATACAAGGTCAGAAAAAGCCGCTTCCGCCGTTCATTCTTCCATTTTGGTCCGTGGTTCGTTGCTGGCAAGTATCGTGTAGTGTGTGTATGTGATATTTTTCTTGTCTTCACTCCAGTTCTGTTTAAAAAAACTAAAGGTATGTTTTAAATTGCTCCCCCAAGTTGGCTCTAGAAATTTTTCTCTCTTCACATGATAATTTGTGAAGTGTGCGCTGTTTATGAAAAATAAATGAGATGAGAAATGGTGGCACTGACGCGCAAGTAATTTTGCCGCTGTGTGGTTTTCTTTTTAGCGAATAACACAACGAACAAATTGATTTTTTCGAAAGTGTTACTGGATATTCTTTGGTTACATTTCCAGCTATCGGGCTCTTCCTAATTTTTAATGTAAACATTTTCAGATTGATAATGGCTGACGCTCCCGAAGCCGTAGCTGCAGAAACCGGTGGTGCTCCTCCATCCGGTCCTCCACAAAGAGGTGGGGGATTCAGAGGTCGTGGCGGACCTGGAGGGCGTGGGGGGCCCGGTGGACCAGGAGGCCCAGGGGGGCTCAGGGGACGCGGCGGCTTCAGAGGCCGGTAAGTTAATGACCTATAATCTGGCAAAGCCTTTTATGAAATATGGAAGTAAAACAATCTCGTGGAGTCATTTGGTTATTTGAAAGAATATTAGAGGAGTGGAGTTCAACAAATTTCAATTATCTCTTGGGGATTGTAGATCCAATTTCAAAAATGATTAATCTTTATTCTGATATTCCAAACAGCATTCACTGCAGTCCAATTGTTTTCAATATTTTAGTGAAGTTTTCATGTAAATCACATTTTTTGTATATTCCACAATGCCATCACTAATAGTTTGTTTACAAACAGATGGAGTTGTAGAACAGTGTGATCTGCTTGTGATTTTTCATAGGTCCACATTTTTTTATCACTGATTTTCACCTTTGTCGTGTTCATTCAGACAAATTCATTCTGTCCGGGAAATTGCTCTGCATATTCAGTTGATTAGTGCTTGGTATTGATTTGAAGATAAACTCCAGTACCAAATATCATAAAATACATTCTTCTTGAACAGGTAGCTGGTATAAAGTGCAAATAAGTTTTGATATTAACAATTTTGGTTCATCATTATCTTTCAAAACAGTATACACGTTTATCGAGAATCATGCAGATTAGCATTCCAAAATATGAAAATACTCACCTTATCCGGAATATATATTTATGAAATGTGTATATATGTGTACAAACATGACTATGAAACTAGATGTAAGCATTTGCTGTTACCTGATCTTCATAGTTTATCATTTTATCAGAAAAATCTGCATTATATGGGCTGTAAAATATTTAACTCATTATCTGAAGAAATACAGAATACTTCAACTTCTCTGAATTGTAAAGAAAATTTTTCACCTTGTATTTTCCTTATACCTTAACTATTTTTGATATTTTTCTTATTGTGCTTTACCAATTTTTTTATATGTATGTATTTCTATATCTCATGTTTTACACTTTGGACGTTTTCTTTTATTGCACTATATATACTTCACTGTATTATATAATTATTCGGCACCACTTTAGGATTTGGGCCCACGCCCCCCCGGGGGGGTTATACATGGTTGGAAAGCCCTTGAGGAGAGGAACACATTGGTGCAGGTCAGTGGGCGCGCAAACGCCTCCTTGAGAAATTATGAGCAAAAATCACTTACTTATAGGGTTTTTCTATTGATTTCCAATAGGAAAAAGGGTTAATTGAATACTGGTTAGGTTAGGTTGGGTAAGGTTAGGTTCAGTATTCAATTAACCCTTTTTCCTATTGGAAATCAATAGAAAAACCCTATAAGTAAGTGATTTTAGCTCATAATTTCTCAGGGAGGCGTTTGCGCGCCCACTGACCTGCACCAATGTGTTCCTCTCCTCAAGGGCTTTCCAACCATGTATAACCCCCCCGAAGGGGCGTGGGCCCAAATCCTAAAGTGCAGCCAGTTATTCCTCAGCGTTCCCATATTTAACTTCTCCAACTAGAAATGTTGTCACTCTTTGATTTCTGTGGTAATCTATGTCTTCAATCATTTTATCAACTGCTACAACTACTAATTTCATCTTTTGAAGATGATAATTTCTGTGAAAGAATCCTAAAAACGTTATTCACATAAATTCAATATTAAACTGAGAATTGCTGAAAATATATCGTGTTTGTATATTTTTGTTCCTTGTTTAATTAAAATAGAGCCTTTTCACAAAAAAAACTAGGGACCAGATAAGTTGTTCTGAACAATTGCTCAGTTAGTTTTGTGTGAAATTGTGAAATGAACACTTGTTGAACAGTTGAACATTTATTTTGAACCCAATCAAGTAAATATCGAAGGAATTGTTCTAAATACCTGCTACAACATTATTTTTTCATTCTCTTACAATTTACAATATGTCCTATATATCTTTTTGGATAACCAGAGCGTTTCTGTCTCTCTCTTGAATAGACCCTGCAAGTATCTCAGAGGGAGAGAACTGTCTGGTTAACCAAAACTATAAGGAAGATATCCTAAATATTTCCATCAATAAATAGTAGAGTTTGAGCTTGGAATTCCGAACTTGAATGTCTAAGAATTTCTGTGGACAGTTTAAAAGTGCAAAATGCGGGGCATACATAAAAATTTTTTCAGAAAATATTTCATTACTGTCTTTGCATTTTGTGAGAAGGGGGTTTTAAAGGTCTTCGAATGAGAATTTATGGAAATGCTTTTGCAGAGGTGGTCCTGGAGGACCTCCAGGACGTGGTGGTCCCATGATGCGAGGACGTGGGGGCCCTAGGGGAGCCCCAAGGGGACGCTTCCCACCAGGTGGACCAGGTAAGTCCCATGAATACTGCTAGCTATTACTATTTGGATATATTGGGAGTGCCGCTGAAGGCCAAGTCGAGGATCTCTTTTGGTTACGATTGGAGTAAGCTTCCAACTAGAGCGGTGTCTTTTTTTGTTTTTTTTGGGAGGGGGGATTTGGGGGGGGGGTGTGTGGGTGTTTGGTTTTGTTTGCCCGCCGCGGCGGCCGGGGCCGGGCCGGGGCCCGCCCCGGGGGGGGGGGGGGGGTGGGGGTTCGGGGGCGGGGCCCCCGGGGGGGGGGGGGGGCCCGGCGCGGCCCGGGGCCCGGGGCCGCCGGGGCCGGGGGGGGGGCCCCCGCCCCGGGGGGGCGGGGCGGGGGCCCCGGGGGGCGCGGCCCCCCCGGGGGGGGGGGCCGCCCAGTAAAAAGACGCAAACCAAAGGGGTTTCCCATCTGGTTCAGTGAAGAAGTGAAACAATTGAATATTGACAAGAAAGCAGCACATAAAAAGTATAAAACAACTAAATCTGATGCTGATTATAAGATATTCTCAGCAATCCGTGCTCGTTGTAAAGAGGCTAGTCAATTATGCTATGAGAAATACCTTGCGAAACAATACGGTGTTGACTCTTCCTGTGATGACTCTGACAATGCAGCTAGCGACAAGTCAGACGATGATAATGATAATTCCAGTGAAGGTAATTCCTAAGTTCTCTCTTGCAGGTGTTAAAACTGGAAGAAGTTTTCTCAAATTTGTATCTGGGCAAAAACCCATTGGGTGTAAAATGATCATGAACTAAAGAGGTTGCCCTTTCATAATATCAGTGAAGTTAATCTATATTTGATTTGGACCACGATACACTCATAACGGTATGCTACTCGTTAGTTCCAAACGCGTCCAGTTCGCGCAGATGACGTGAGTGCGAAGCATATCGGGGTTGTAACTTCGTAGACTTGCCTAAATTCAATTTGAATTTCTCACAAGTTCTCTGTTGTGGTGTGAAGTTTAAGAATTATTACCAAATTATTTTCAAGAGTGGTTTTCGAACATTTTTTGTCAATTTAGTGTCGTATTCGAAGCTTCAATAATCAAACAAACATATGAGTAGGTAGGTATATAACTAAGAATCCCTGGTTGTGCGGTTTTTGGTTGTAATAATTACAACAGAGTGACAAAAGGGACCAATATTAAGTATTTTCGATTCCCAAAGAGCAAAGAACTAACGGAAACCGAATTTCAGAAAATGCATGGAAATACGTTATCCAGAAAAAAGGTATCTTCAAAACTATAACGCAGAGAACCATAGAAAAAATAGAAAACCCAATACCATACGATGCATTACATTGTTTGTGTAGAACAAGGACCTATATAACATTGCGGGAGATTAACAAACAAATAGGTTTCCATAATTTGAAAAAGTAGAAAGTACCCAACAAAATTGTGATGATTTAATGAGAAGAATTATACCTTGGTTCTCAACAAATAAATTATATGTCAATTCTGGCAAAACAAATTTTTCAATATTTCACTCCAGACAAAAAAAGATTGAAAACATAGAAATTAAAATGGGAGAAGTGAATCTGAAACAATGTGAAAACATAAAGTTTTTAGGCATAACTATGAATGATACACTAGACTGGGAAATTCATATCAGGAACACAATGTCTAAATTAAATAGCAAAATATATCAACTGAAATGCTTAAAAAAAGTTTTAAACCTGTCTGTGTTGAAAAATTTTTATTATGCTGAAATTCAGTCACGACTCACATATGGGATCTTATTATGGGGTTCAGCATCAGCAGCTCAGAAATTATTTACACTACAGAAAAAATGCCTTAGAACATTACTGAATAGGAGTCAGAGAGAATCATGTAGACCATTATTTGCCAAGCTGAAAATACTTCCTCTCCCTTGCCTATATATTCTAGAAATATCGTGTTACATTTTTAAAAATAAAAAAAGCATAAGCTCTCATAGTGAAGACCACAGTTATTCAACGAGATTTAACCACCATCTGAAAACACCACAAAATAATCTGAATGTTACCCTGAAGGGACCCTTCTCCAATGGTGTGAGGATTTACAATAAGCTCCCGGCGACAATTAAGAAGGAAATTACTTGCTTCAAATTCAGAAAACATCTCAAAACGTTTCTGTTGTCAAAAATGTTTTACAACACCGAAGAATTTTTTGACAGCTAGATAGATATATTTTATATAATTCACTATTTTAAATTGTCAATTTAAATGTGACTTAACTATATGTAATGTGACGTGTTTTATACCACCTTCATTGTGGTCTTTAAAAACCAATAAATTTTACTTTACTTTACTTTTACTTTGAAAAAAAACATAAGTTCGTAATTCAACGAAAGAAAACTCGATGAATTACCAAAATAGCTTCTCATTTTGTAGCTCGTTGTCATATGTCTTGTTACTTCAAATAATTAGAATATGGAAAATTTGACTCATGTGCAAAAAATTTTTTTTTTGAAAACAAAAGTACTTCAAAAAATATGTATTTTATTACCTAGCCGATTGAATTTGTCAAAAATATTGTCAAAAGTCGGAAATATCATCACAGTATGTATCACCCTCGGTTTCATGAATAGGGTGAGAAAATGAATCATAATTTTAGTATTCAGTAGACTCAGGAAACAAATATACCTATTTCTGAAAAAATCAACATGTATGTATTTATGCATGAAGACTAATAATTCCATTTTTATGCGAAAAATGCCTGGAGATATTCGACCGAATCTCATTCTCCTTCTAATGAATTGTGCGTTGTCCGGCTCCGTGCTTCGCAGTGACGTCACAAGTCAGGACAGAGAGATGCGCGTCGGCATACCGTTATGAGTGTATCGTGATTTGGACAATATTGTTAAACTGGGAAAATGAACTTGGTGGAAGCAGAAATTCATTAAGTCTTCTCAAGTAATGAACAGAAATTTGAATAAAAACCCAGTAAAATAGCTGTTATTCAACACTGCATTGAAATGAAACGTTGTAAAAGTGATAGCTTTTTGCTGGTCACTATATGAATAACATCCAAAAATCATTCTTCAGGAAGAGCTGCTTTAACTTTTCAAAATTGAACTGAATAATCTTCTAGTAAGATTGTGTTAAACACGAAGAAAGTGACGAAGGATTGAATCAAACTTCATCATGAGTTTTGAATATTCTTTTATTGAAACCACAAACTAATTACTCTTCATAACCAAAATTGCCATTTTCATATTCTGAATTTTTTTTTATTTCCTCAGTATAAATTTTGTAGATTAGCTTATGCAGATTGATAAAGTTGACCTACTTTCAAATTCCCTTATAAAGTTCAGAATTTTCCATGGAAGTAACAAATATTCACTGAAGTTCTCATCATTTTACTCTACAAGAATTATTCGTTCAACGGGTGGTCCCAATAGGGAAAAAATTAAAATTTGAAGCAGTGAATTTTATATGAAAAAAATTAACTAGACTAAATTTAGGTCAAATGAAACATACCAAAACAAGTTTCTCCCAAGCAGTGCTATTTTTGCGCAAAATGCCATTAATACGTTTTTGACTGCAAGGAACAAAGCATATGCAGCGAGCATAATGGAATGGCTGTTTTTTCGTGATTTTGTATCAATTTGCATGAAATTGTTTGAGTGATAAAAATCAAACGCTGATTGTGAATTCAATGACATTTATGGAATAGAAAAAGTCTAAAAAGGAGAAAACAAAGTTCTCTATGATCTGAACCATTACATATATTTCGATATTCATGTTGTCTCGGCATATATAACACTTATATGTTTGACCTGTCAAATGTATTGTGTTTCGTGGATTTGAGCTGTAACTTTCTAAAAAATATTTAATTTTCCACTTCATTAAAACCTACATGTGTTTTATCATTTAGAATATCTTGGTCAATGACAAACAAATTAACTTGGATGACTTCTGCTAGATGCATGTTATTTCTGATTGGGGTAACCCGTTGAAATTGTAACATGAATTCTAACGATTCTATTATGTTGATGCTCTTCTTATTATAGACAAAACTAGTAAAAGTGATTCTATGGATTCTTTGCTATATTTTGGGAAAGCCATTTTTCACTTGAAGCTTAGGCAATTCAATCATATATGTCTGTAAATGCTTTTCTAAAGTTCAATAAATTGTGTAAATGAAAAAAAGATACTGAATTTTCAGGTCTAGATTTCTGAAAGGTGATTTTCAAATTGTAGAGATTTAATAAAAACCACTTGCTACTCGTATCAGTTGATTGTTACTTCAAGGTTTCATTTCCAATTGGACATCAAAACATACAGTAAATGACATGGTGTTTTTGGGTTATTCGATATTGGCGCACCCATAGGATCCGCAGACTTTTCTTCCTACAAATCAAAAAGAGGAATTAGCTGCAGGAAATATTGAGCATAACACCCTATTTAATTATACAGCATTTTTAGGGGATAATAAATAAATTAAAGTGATAAGCTATAAGAAGTTCAATCTTCACTTCTCAATAGGAACGTTTATGCAATTATCTTAAGAAAGTTGGATAATTTCCATCTCTTATTACTTGAAGTTCATTACTTGGAACTGCTGGTTAAATCCGTTGTTCGGTACATGAGATTCATATCTGAAAAGGATAGGATAGGCGCTCAAAAAGGTTAATTCTTTTTTCTTATAATGATTCTCAACCAAACTATTGAATAACTTTAACTCCATTGAAGCCTGCCAAAGAAACTGATTGTTGAAGAACTGAAATAAATTAAAACAACCTAAATAAGAAAAATGAAATGTGCAGTTACTCTAATCTTAAAATATATGCAATAGAAATAATTGCAGAAAGAAAATGAGCAGACATCAAACAAAAAATAATGAAATAAAACTTGTCAAAAAGTCACTAGATTGAAAAAACAAAATTAAAAAGAACAGATATTGAACTAAACAATAGGCAATCAAAAAAATTCAAAAATTGGCGTAATCTAGAGTTATGTAATTTAGCGGTAATTGAAGAGAAAGTAATAAAGTATGAAAAATAAAAATATTGAGAAAAGGGTAGAATGAAACAAAATCAAATAGAAACAGTTGTGACTATGCTTTTCATGCACTTCAATTAGCACTTCATGCTATTTCTAATTATTTCAGATTTAATGCCACTCAATCCCTAAAAATTTCTTTTACAATTTCCTTGAAAAATAATTTCAAAACTTAATTGAGGGAGGGAAACTGCATATTTTATTGTTGAATAAAGATACTAATGCCTAACTTTGTATTTTTTTTAAGTTTATTTTATATTTAAGGTTATATATTGTTGTATAACATTGTTCATTTTGACTGTTGAAAGAGAAAAATATTTTCATATCTCAATTTTGATATTTTCAATAAAATATCCCGTCCGACATTGGATAATAAGAAGATCAGATATTTTCACTTTGAATTCTTCATCATTTGTTGAAGAGGTATGAGAAATAAAATTTAAAAAAATTCAATTTGGTAGTTATGATAATTTTTGTATAAAAAATACATGAAACTTCATTGCTTTATTACACCAATGGATCCTTTCCAGTAATGAAATATACTTTCATTTTTTACCTTACACTTGATTTTTCATATAATTTGATCCAATCCATTCAAATTATTATCCTTGAATATACTCGTCAGAATCTTCGAAATTCTAATTATTCTGGCTTCAGACTTGACCCCCTCAGAAAAAAATTGGGTGCGTCATTGTATTCAATACATTTTGTGCTCTTTTATACGACAAAACTATTCCAAATAATTGATCTTTGGAGAAGGTTCCTTCCAGGGTGGACCCCCAGGCGGACCCGGCGGTGACGGCCCTGGACCGCGCGGCGGCGGTCGTGGAATGGGACGCGGAGGGCCCGGTTTCAGGGGCGGCCGAGGCGGACCCGGAGGAGTCGAAAGGGGCGGCATGGGCGCCCGTGGAGGTATGGGCGGTATGGGGGGCAGAGGCGCTCCCAGGGGCGGAAGGCCGTTCGGCGCTCCCCGAGGCGGTCGCGGGGGACCGGGAGGCCCCTCCAGCGGTTTCGGCGCTCAGAAGAGAGGACCCGGACAGTACGAATCCAACCAGGGAGGACCTGGAGGTCCAGGGGGACCAAAGAGACCAAGGTTCGATAACGGACAAGGCCAGAACGGCTACGGGCAAGGGTGAGTGCGAATGGAATTTTTTTCTAGTCTATAGGCTGTTTTTCATATTTGAGGATTGCAATTTTTTACCAGCATGACACTTATTAATTTTGTCGTGTATACAAAAAGTTGCCAGAGTAAATCTTCCCTTATTTGCAACTCTTGCTTACGAATTACTAAGCACGTTACTAAACGGGACGAACAATTATAATTTCGAGAAATTGTTTATATGTATCTTCATAGATTTAATTTATGGAATATAATATCTATACCAGGTGACCCACAACCAATTTAGCCCCCTGTATCTTCGTTGATATTCACGTACAATTTAGCAAGTATGAAACCATATATGACAACTCCGGTTTGACCAGAAGCACGTCCATTTTTCAAATTTCAAGTAGAAAGTATTTTTTTTTAGTTACGATTGGAACTTTCAACCTTCTTTGTTAGCATTTTGAAGAAATCAGTGAATAAGTATAATTATAAATAATCAAAAATAACGTTTATTTCCCAAGAAACAAAGTTTTTAGAAGGGAAAAAAATTGATGTTGAAAAATGAACTAATTTGTATAAAAATATTGTGTGGAAACTTTGATTTTCCATAGCATTCTTTTATGAAAATGTTCCTTTACGAGTGGCATATAAAAAGTTTTTTTATAATATATCAATTATATAAATATATTGTGAATTGGAAGTATGATTGTGATATATCATTGGAAAAGTAATTCTATACTCAAACGTAATTACCGAATTTGAAATATCTAATATCTAAACAAAATAACAACTAAGATCAGGGTGGGGCAAAATCTGATTTTTAATAAAAAAATCAAAAATCATTGTTTTTTTTTTAATCATGATTTATTTGATTTTTTGTTTTTTTTTAATTTGAATATTAAATTTGAACATTTTGATTCTTTGAAATTATTGTTAATTGTTTTAATGTATAAGTCTAAAAATGTTAATACAATTTGCGGCTCAAAAAATTGTGACAACGCATTTGTCGCGCTACTTGCAAGAAAATTATTTGTTTTCTTTCTGTCCTATACACTCGCTATACAGTGCCGAGTGAGGCTCGAACGCGTTTGTTTTTTGCAAGAATATTCCTGTCGATGCTTGTTTTTCTTCTCAACCTATAAATTGACGTTGCCCAACAATTTCACGCATTTCGCTAGTTGTATATCGGATATTAGAAACAGATTAGGCACAGAAAAAGAGGAAAACTCGTGTTTTTGTTTAAATTGTATAACGAAAATGAATAGACTGAAAATATACAGTAATAAAATTTAGGTGTTACGTTTAGTGGAATTATGTACTTCTTTTTTGTTGTTTTTGCTAAAAGCAGATACTCCTTTTGATCTTCGAGAAAACTTTTATATTATGTTGTTGAAATTGATTTAAATCATGATTTTAATCGTGATTTTAATCACTTGATTTTAATCAGCCCAACCCTGGCTAAGATACAGGGGAGTATAGATTTGGTCGCACGGACTATCAATTATGAGAATGAACTGCTCTTTTCGAAAATTAGAGCCCTCTGGAGACTGCCTTATCAAATTTTCACAATGATAAGTATTAGAGGTGACACGGTGGTTCAATTGAATAGTTGATAGTCCATCGTGATCGAGTCCTCTGATTGTAACCTGGACGGCTGTTGTCTCGTTCACACTCCATTGTTATTTTCCACATATGAAAATACCTTCGCTTTTCTCCTTAACGACGTTTCGTTTTCATCTTCAGTGGCGGATACGGCCAGCAATCGTACAGCAGCCAGGGATACGGCGGCGGTCAATCGTACGGCGGCGGCCAGGGTTACAACCAATATGGCGGCGAGGCTGCCGGTGGCGGCGGCTACGAGAGCGGCGGTTACTCGACGTCCTACAACTCGGGGGCCGGCGGCTACGGTGGCGGCGGCGGCCAAGACTACGCCGGCGGGTACGGCGCTTCTCAGGGTTCGGGGTACGGCGCGCAGGGATACAGCAGCGGCCAGCAGGGGTACAGCAGCCAGGCGGGCGGCGGGTACGAGGACAGGAGCGGCGGTTACGGATCGGCGGGAGGATACGGCGGTAAGTGATTTTTTTTTTAGTTGACATTTTTTCTCTGCGAAAGTTAATGTTTTGGATGGAAAATGTGATACGATGATTCGATTCAAGATGCATATAACCCTGGTGCGTCGACTGATATGCTTTTGTTTAGTCAAATCCTCTAGATCTGAGAAACCGAAGCCAGAGCTTATATTTTTTGACGGTAGGCAGTGACACAGGTAGTGATACAAATGCGATTTTCTTAGGCTACATTTCCAACCAGGCGGCAGCTTACGAGTGAATGTCGATACCGACGGTCTCATTGGCTGAATCCTCACGGGATTTTTCGTCACCAATAGAAACATCAGTATACAAAATATGTAAGGCCAAGTTCGTCTAATAGAAACCTATCAATTTTTTTGAAAAGTTTGACACTTCGATTTGAATTTGAAAAACCAGTTAATATTGTGAAACTTTTTCATTTCAATAGATTACTAGAATGTCAGGGTCGAGCCACAAGAAGTATAGATATTCGAGGTGAATTCTCCATCCAGAGAGATCTAAACAAAATTCCTTAATGAAACGTCAGGAGCTTCACTGAAACTTCCGAATCCGAACGTTCAGATTTCTCGTCACATCCTAGATATATACTCGCTATGATTTTGATAGAATAGGTATACCTTGAACAACTCATATCGATTTGAAATTATATACATCATTTGATGAGTGCACCATTCAATTCACTAATCCCTTGTACGAAACTCATAATAAATCGCTCGCATAACATGTATTACTTCCCTCATATCATCGGCTCGTAATCACGTTACAATTACCTTTCATTTTTTGAACACTATGAATAAAGAGGAAAAATTACTTACCTATCTTCGGTTCCTCAGATATCCACTATACTTTCCAGTTTCACTCACAACCATTGATTAGGAACATTTAAAATCACATTCACAGAGATTTTAATTCATATTTCATCAACTTGAAAGCAAAAGGAAAAAGCATCAAGTTATGATTCATGACATAACCTATAAATTTGATTTAATCGAAAGGCGGGACCGTTGACGTTCACGGCATCACAGATTAAAATTTAAGTGGATCAGGGTAGGCTTCGAAACCAGATTCGTGAGGTGCGCCTCTGGTGACAAACTCTCGAAGGGATTTCTTCAGTTATATTTCTTCAGTTATATTTCTTCAAAATCAAGAATGCCAGATAGAGAGTTTATGACTACGATTTTTCACATATAAGTCGACGCACCAGGGTTATATGCATCTTGATTCGATTCTTGTAGTTGATAGCAAACAAGCAAAATTAGCATATACAAATACAGGGTGTTCCTTATATAATATGGGAATATTTGCATATAATAATTTGGTATTATTTAGACAATGGACAAAAAAATTTCTGTTATGAAAATATGAGATGTTGAGGTTTTAAGACTATTTCGAAGGTTATAGCTGAACGCATGGCACTGTGGAATCTGAGAATTCTATTTATATTGAAAATGTTCAGTTTTATTGAGTGTAAATTTTTATTCAAGTTAGATTGTGATCACTTTAATAACATTTTCCAATTATTTCACGTACCACTCAAAAATGACGTGTCATAGAAAAAAACTTAGGGGTGTATATATTCATTCCAAATTATACAAGAAGTTCGATAATGGATTTCCTTTTAAAAAATCATGGGCGTATCATTGTTTTCTTCAAAAAAATCAAAAACAATTCCTGTACCCATACCACTGTTGGAGTGAAAAATAATTTTATTGAAAAATATAAATTTTCATCAACTGTCACTGCTTACCAAATATCACGAAAATATTAAATAGTTTCAATTTTGTTCTAACTTTACGCTTCATATTTTTGTAATTGACCATTTTTGCAACATAGTTTATATTACAACATTTCACTTCCTTATTTGAAAAAAATTTAAGATCCTGTCAAATTCAAACGATATCTGAAAGAACTGAAAAAATGACATTTGATGCCTGTTTATGTTTTCATTTTCTACTACTCTGAAGCTTTTGGAAAACATTTTTTCATCAGTAATGATTAATATTGGTTTTAATTTTTTTCAACTATTCAAGCTGATCTGTCTTTTTTTTTGTTTTATTACATTATTTTAGTATGTCCCTATTATAAACATTTAAGTTCCTTGAGATGAATAAAGATAATAATATAGCAACCTATCATTATTTTTCATGTAGATCTGCCGTCCATGAACATTTGCATATCATTGAGAAATACCCTGTTTACAAATTATCATAACTATCATAACATATGAACCCGATAAAATCTCTGGAGTTAATTTCTCTTATTACATAATATAAAAGTACATTTATGCAACAGTCATTACCACTTTCTTACTTATTTTCACAAAGAAAATATTGCCGATATTATATAGCACTTACTTTAGGAGATGTTTAAAAATCAACCCCTTTCATTGTTGGGTCTTGTTCTAGTTTTGTCTTTTGTTTCAAGTCACAAATTACACTTTCACTTCGTTGGATTTTGAATGAAAGTGAAAATATTGGTATCTCAAGAAACCGTTACAGTTCAAATCAGGGGTATACCAATATCAAATCAAATTAAAAAGTGTTAGTGAACATTACTGTTGCATAAATCCACCTTCCGAATCATACCATTCAGCAAGAAACATTGCCAACTAGATTCAAGCAAACATCATTGAATTCGAACCAATATGGTTCAAAACGAAATCAAGTACAAAATGACTTTTCAATATTTTTCCAACCACTGCCAACCTAAATTTGCCAATTTTAAACCTTCTGCTATTTATCATATGATATAAAATATTGAGTATGAAAAATATGGAACCCCTATTATTCCAAGGAAAATAGTAATTGGATTATTAGTGTAACATGGTTTGAAACAAACCACCTTGTACCACATGGCGATAAAAAAAATTGTTTAATAAAGTTGACAGTTTATTTTGTTTCAACAAAATCTTGGCAAAGTACTGGATTCATTTTGATTTTGCTTGTTTGATTGTACTGTTGATTCATTGGTATCACATTTTTCCGATCCTCAAAGTTCTTGTTTTACTTTTATCATGAATACTTGGAAATTCTAGTGCATTTTGCAATAAATTCAAAAGTTGAGAATATATTGCCCAAATCAGATAACTAATGGTATATTGGAAAAAGAAAATATGGCAAAGACCAAATCTATCTATGAAACCGAATATAGCACATCTACAACAATAATTATCCAGCCGAAAATGGTCTGAATATTGGAATGCTGCAAGTCCTAAATTAAAGTGGAACATATTCATAATTATCTAGAATAACATTTTGAACTGTTCAACTTGGAACATTTGAAATTCTCTAGTGAAATCTATTAAGAGAACCAATACCTGAACAAACTGAAACAAGAAAATACAGTTTACAAACATTTACATAATGAACTGATCAATCTTAAACTTCCAAATATTCAGAGGTTCAAACCTCAGTGTTAAGTTTTTTGTTTTGAGTAGTGAATCTACATGATCACCAAATATTTATAAGTATATAAATAATGACTAGCCTCGTTTTGTTTTTATTTTAGGATATTGAGCAAGAGACAATACCCTTCTCGTTAAGACTTAACCAACAGTGTGTGCGTGTGTCCCAAATTAGGCAGTTTTCAAAGTGTATTATATAAGGAAATTCAGAAAAACTTTAATTCGATTCAACCGAGCCGTTCAAACCGTCACTGCTATAATTCAATGTTGAAATGACTACAATGCCACGGAGATGAGCAACACAACCAAAAGTAGACACAGTTTTATGAAAATAGTTCAGGATTTTGGGTTGTTTTTGTGACAACTTCTCGAATGAAAACTGTGAGGTTTGGGTTTGTTGATGAAGCAAATAGGAATTCCATCACTTTTAGATATTTGATTTTATCCACGCTGCTCTTCATACATGTTAGAGGAACATTACAGCTACATAAAAGCAACCTTGGATCTCCTAATATATGATTGTAGGGAAACGGAAAATTTGCAAATATATATTTGGAATAACTGAATTTCCATATGTTTGACAACATGAAAATGTAAAAGATCTGACGGAGAAGTGGACACAGGAACCATTTTTTATAGTTTATTGCAAGCAATTGTATATCTGTAATGTGACAAGTAAAAAATTCAATTTGTGGAATTGTTAAAGGAATAATATTACTTTAAATCCAGTTATAACTTTTTTGTGTATTGCAAGACCTGAATTAAATAACACATCAATGGAAATTTTACGAAAACTGCTTTACTCCCAAGTATTTTTTAATCCACCTGTATTTGTATTAGTGTCGATAGAAATAGATGTGAACATGAGCAAAAATTTTTGACCATGCTCTTGACGTGGAGACGGAAACAGTTTCACGTTTGAAGCGTTTTTGAAAATAGTGTGGATGTTTTTTCATTTAATGAATGGACTTTAATTTTTTCTACTTGTAGTTAGGTTAAGTTTTATTCAGTTGAGATAAGTGTCGTACAAGAGCTGGGTAGATTTCAAGCTGGTACACTTAGGAGATTACCCAATGCCTCCTACCTTGAATTATTGATTATAATTTGTAAATAGACAATGTTTGAGTTTCAATCTGAAAACGCTGTAGGTACTACTATAGTGATTCAAAGATGTGATACGTATAAATGAATAAAAAATGAATTGATCAATTCAAAACAAAAGTTTTTTTATTACTAATAGCGCCTGAGAATAACCTGCAATACACCTGAGACCTTGGGGTCGTAAAAAAATGTTAACAACACGTGAATAATGATGATAGATGTTGGTAATACATCTCTGACATGTTGAAAGAAACGAAGATCAAACCCAATTTTCAAAAAACTGTTCTTTCAAGCGTGTTTGGATTGTTCTTTCAGTTTGACCTAGGTCAAATTCTAGGTAAAACCTAAGGCATCATCCACATGACAGTGTATGTACACTTTACCTATCTCACACCAAAATTTTTTCACCTAAAGGAAATTGGGACATTTTGTATTAAAATTATTACAAGGCATATTCTGCCTATTTCTTTTTCACTGGTTTACAAGTGAGGAAAACGTAATATCAGTAAAGGCAGTCTTTTGGAATCAAAAGTACTCCTTGTCAAGGCAAAGGTGGAAGAAGGAACATTTTACTCTTCTGAAACTATTTAATATGTTATGAATAAATCAGTGGAAGAGTTTACAATTTCTTCCTGTATATTTGAACATACAGCTTTTCAGACATGGTTCTAGTATGTAAAAAAAAAAATCTGTAAGAGTATGTAACTTGACATAGAAAAAATTATTTGTTTGAAGTGTTCAAACTGCTGCTATATCATATCTATCCAAAGGATTATTCACTGGTCCTTTAATGGACGTCATTTATCTTGTTGAAATGTATAATATTCGATGGCAAAGCAAATATGAGATGAAATTATTTCAAAGATGTCAGTCACCTAACTGAAACAACAAACTGAAGAGAGAATAACCCTTATGTAGTATTTAGGTTGAAGAGGTATGGCTAAGCAGTTTCGGCTCATTGCACTGGATCATCAAATATCAAGTCGCTTCGTATATTTCAGGATCATATCATAATACACGCAAAACAAAATTTGATGAAAATCTTGACTGGGATGAATGCAAAAATCCAATAAAAAAGAAAGTGGATGATATCTATTTTAAGAATAGATCATCAATATGAAATATGAAAATCCATTGATATCTGGGCAGGAACGAAGTTTTTTTGCTATCACTGAAATAGATATAACGTTCATTTTTTCTGCAACATGAAATTCAAAGTGAATAATCACAACGCCAAAATATTCAAAATACCGATGGATTTTACTACTGAACCAATAAAATAAATTCCTCAATATTGAAAACAGAGGATTCTTAAAATGTAAGTATGAAAAGTCAAATAATCCTTTTTTATTTTGACTTCAAAATTGAAGTTCAAATTTTTTTCTTGTGCATTGTGTTTGACAGGGTGTCCATTATGATGTGTCGAAGCGATGAACAAGGGCTCAAAATATTTATAAAACATTTTGAATATTTAACTACTTGAGACATGGACCCCCTGTGCTTCGCATGTTTTCTCTTTTAATAATGTTCTTAGGATTATGATTAATATAAGTTTCAATATTTAAATCAATATGGATATCAGAGTATATCAATTATGTTGTTACCTGATAAAGATACTGAATGTATGAAAATTTAAGCTGTGGTGGATTAATTATTCAATTGACATGCAAAAATGTCTGAAAACACAATATTTCAAATGAAAAATGGAAGATACTCCCCTAACTGATGATATTTAATACAAGAGTACTTCTACATGGAGGTTAATTATAGAGTTATATTTTGACGTCTAAGGACTTGATGCAGCACAGTTATCTGAATTTATATATAGATATAAGCTATTGTAAATACCTCTAAAGCAAATGTAGATGTGCATAGAAATCATTTTGAAACGATTATTTAATAATGCACAATAACCTTAGCTCCTCTGTATTTTCTTCATTTTCATTATCGCATATAGTATAGTGGGTTCGAACGGTAATATTCAGTTCTGTTTTTAGGTTGAGCTGTGAAAGGACTTCGAGGGATATGATGGTATCGTATTCTTCGCTGAGAACTAATCTGGTAAATTGGTTTGATGATGATACTTGGGATGATGTGTTGATGTAACGTCATACTTAATTATGTACCAAGGGTTGTTATGCTAGGTCGTTATTGCATCAACAATACAATCTTTTTTTATTTTAATCGAAAACTTCATTCAATATCAACTAGAGTTTATAGGGGATATTAATAACTGAAACGTTAACATGCAGAAAAATGTGCCTTTATGCCGGCATGGGCCATAGGAGAACACAAATACACAAATATTAAAATTTATCCACCAATATAAACAGGGTTAGGCTGATTAAAATTATGATTTAAATCGCTTGATTTTTAAAATTGAAATCATGATTTGAATCATTTTTTTTTATTCAGAACCAGATAACATAACATAAAAGTTTTCTCGAAGATCAAAAGGAGTATCTGCTTTTAGCAAAAACAACAATAAATAGAAGTACATAATTCCACTAAACGTAACACCTAAGTTTTTTTACTGTATATTTTCAGTCTATTCATTTTCGTTATACAATTTAAACAAAAACACGAGTTTTCCTCCTTTTTCTATGCCTAATCTGTTTCTAATATCCGAGTGTAAAACTAGCGAAATGCATGAATGTTGGGCAACGTCAATATATAGGTTGAGAAGGAATACAAGCCTCGACAGGAATATTCTTGCAAAAAGCACGACAAACGCGTTCGTGTTCGTGCCTCACTCGGCACTGTATAGCGAGTGTATAGGACAGAAGGAAAACAAATCGCGACAAGAATTTTCTTGCAAGAAGCGCGACAAATGCGTTGTCACAAGTTTTTGAGCCGCAAATTATATTAAAATGTTTAGACTTGTACAGTAAAATAATTAACAATAATTTCGAAGAATCAAAATGTTCAAATTTTATATTCAAATTAAAAAAATCAAAAGAATAAAAAAATCATGATTTTTTGATGTTCATCAAAGTACAAGCAACAATTGTTAATGTATTATTTGGTTCATAATTATCAATTTTAGTATTTTAACTTCCTTATACCAGAACCCCATTCTGTTTGGAAGCTGTCAGTTGAAATAAATAAAAAATAAATTAAATTATATACCGTGTGTCACAGACTCATGGTACACCCCCGTTTTCTCCTTTGTTTTTCTAGCAATATATTTTTGAGATTCGGAACATCGAATAAGCTCACTGAACAGCATTTCTCGACATATCTGAAAGAAAAAAACAACTTCCAATTTTTCCGGAAATGACATCAACTTTCGATTCTTGAATGGGACACCCTGTATATTGTTACATGATCGGCTAGGGATGATCATGAGGAATCCAACGATACCAGGTTTGATGATGGTATCTCCAATGACTGCGGAGATATCGCCATTTATATTATCCATAAGCTCAATGAGTGGGAGAGAGAATTGGATTGACGCGCCAGTAAAGTTTCTCTCTCCTACTCGTTGCGCTTATGGATAATATAAATGGCGATATCTCCGCAGTCATTGGAGATACCATCATCAAACCTGGTATCGTTGGATTCCTCATGATCATCCCTAGCCGATCATGTAACAATATACAGGGTGTCCCATTCAAGAATCGAAAGTTGATGTCATTTCCGGAAAAATTGGAAGTTGTTTTTTTCTTTCAGATATGTCGAGAAATGCTGTTCAGTGAGCTTATTCGATGTTCCGAATCTCAAAAATATAGCTAGAAAAACAAAGGAGAAAACGGGGGTGTACCATGAGTCTGTGACACACGGTATAACAGGAAGAGTAAGGGCCTAAGTGTACTACCCTGTGGCACTCCATTATCACTAATAATTTCGGATATTATTGACCTTAGTTGTTTTTTATCACTTACTTAGTCTTTGAACCATTTCAGTACTGTGCCGGTTATTCCATAATATTATGAACTTAAAAGTAATATCTCTTTCAGTCTCGGAAGGCGCGTCGCGAATCTTAGAATACAGCTCCAATTGATTCGTTTTTCTCTATCCACATTTTCTAGTGAAATAAAAGATTTTGAGCAATGAAAGCAATCTTGATCTAGATAACCTAACATTTTTTTTACAGATCCCAAGAATCATTAAATGTGAATGCTTTCCTTTACAGGATAATTTATGAATCTTGATTTTGTTATTGAAAACAATAAAAGTTGATATTTACGTTGTGTTATTTTTACCGAAATCCTCACTCAATTCTAAACCGAATTGTGTTTTCAATGTTTGGCAGCGTTTCACTCCTGCCCTCTGAGTTGAAAGATCACTTACCAAATGAACTGAAGGGCTTCATTGGGATTAATGTTTTGGTAGTATATATTATGTAGGGTGATTCAAGGAGGCATTTAACATATCTAAACAATTGATTAACAGATACTATGGTAAAGAGATGCCAAGACCCGGTTTCGTAAAAGTTCACAAAACTTCTAACACCGAATGTAAAAATTCAAAGAAACTTTTGCTAAGCAAACTATGGTATTGAGGTAAAAAGCCATCGCTCAAAGAGGTATAAGAGGGTGCCTGCGGCGCTCTGGACCGTCAATGCCTTGCCCTAACACCTCTAATGGTTTCATGTGAAATGAGAATATAATAGAACAATTGTCTATCAAAATGAGTAACTGAAATGGGAAGCTGCATTTTTATCAGGTTCACTTGAATTGGATTTGATTATTGGAAAATGTCAATGAAATACTGTTAAGTGTTTTGTCATCTAGCAATTCGAAAAAAAATCCTAAGAATGAATTCTGGTCATTCTTGAACTCATATTTTTGATATTTGCCAGAGTTAGTTTTTCATTCAAGTAATCAGCAGGAGATATCTCGAATGGTCTTTCATTTTCTAATCAAATCTTTTGAATAAGCTCCATAAAAATGCAACTTTAGGGGCATTTTTAACGGAATACCCACTTCATTCAGAACTTTGTCCTAGCAAAATGGAAAATTTATTCGCAACTTGCATATGCTATGAATATGAATTTTCGAGAAAATTTTCTTGTGAATTAGAGCCGATAAAATGCTTGCATTTAGACCTGTTGCTATGGCAAATATCTTGTTTTCCTGTATATTTCCCTGCTCAACTACAAAATTGAGTGGAAATTTTCCAATCTTGAAACATCATTGCCGTCAACTTTGTTATTGAAATTTCAAAGCAAAATTTGATTGAAGATTTGTAAACCAAGTTGCATTGAATATTTGTCTAATCTGGGAATAGATGAATTTATTTTTGTCGTTGCTTTATCTCAGAATTCGCCAGCCGAATTATGTCGGGGAACAGCCAATGACATTGTTTATATAGATATTGGGAAGTTCATCATTTAGATACGCCTGTATCGGAAAATATTTGAACTATTTCATCACGTAAAACAAACTTCTGAATGTGAAATTATGGTACACTTTACACTTCTCTAACACATTCAAACAGTGATTAGTCTACAAATTTGTTCTTCACAGACACAGAACTTTGCCAAAATTCGAAAAACAAGGTACAATACAACGTAAACAACAGTAAACATGTGTTTTTGACAGATTACGATCAGCTGACTACGGTTTGTTGCCGACATTTTTGAACAGACATCAGCGCCCTCATCGGTAGAAATTCTTCCCAATAGTTGGTCAACCTTATGGAGCGATCATTTAAATAGATGGATACTACGGGTAGATACCACAGTGCATTCGTTTCCAAGTCATGTCTTACATTTTTTTTATGGACGTTGTAGCCTGAATCAGTTTTCTTGATTACTTATACATAGTACCAAAAGATGACAATCAATTCTGAAACAAGTGGAATTATGGTTCAATGTCGTAGATCATTCATGTGTTGAAGATTCCTTAACTTTCATTTCCTCCACAAACTTCTCTCGTTAACTATATTTTGAAACTTCATTATCTTCCGCTCAACATTGCAGTCAAGCTGACAGCCAGAACTCTGCACCTATTTTTCCGTTCATAATAGGAAACTTTTTCGTACATTTTCAAGTAAACGGAAATATCAACGTTACACTGTAGATGGCGCAACAAAAACGCTTCAAATTCTTTTCCAACTATATCTCTAAAAACGATTTGTCTGAAATTTTGAAAGATAATGAAACTTCAGAAAAGAAAAAATAGAATTGACAATAAAAGTTCATGAAAGATTAGAAATTGAAATAATCTTCAAAACATGAATGATCTCTGACACTGACAAAAAATGCCACATCCAGTTTTGAATTGATTGTCATCTCTTAGTGTTACTAATCAAGACAATGTGTGAATCAATCTACGACGTTTGCGTAAGAAAAGACGACTGGGACACGAAATCAATAGTGTCATCCACCCGTAGTATCCATCCCTTCAAATGATATTTCCATATGTTTGACTATCTCTATAAACAATGGTTTTACACAGGCTTTGACTATCTTATTTCTTTCATTCTATAAACAATGGTAATAGGATTGTTTATAGAGATATATAGTTAGTCAATGCCTGTTTAAAAATGATTTGAAGCGTTTTTGTTACGCCATCCACAGTTCCTATAGGTAAGATGTCTAGAAGGATGGTGTACCGAGTTATACCTGGGCATGTTTGGGGTAAACTTGGCGACACATGCCTACTATGATAATAAGCATCATGACCCCTTGACATCAAATCAGTTCAGATGGCGTTTGCAACGGAAAGAGTTACAAATTTTCTAGGAAATGTATAAACGGCCGACCTGACGGCTGGCTATACTTTTACTTTTGGACGCTGACTGATCAACAACCCATATTATTTGTTCAGAATACTGGCCAAATTCCCTATAATTGTGTTCCTTCCATTCGATTTTGTTTTTTATGAGTATGACATTAGATTTTGCTCATTTTGTTGACTGCTCGAATCGAAGAATATAGTTTGTCGATCGATCGGTTGACTATGCACTTCCAATTAGCGTCAACTAGAGATGAATTTGAGAAACACACCACGATACGTAAAAATGACACTAATGACAGATAAGTGTCGCCATAAAATTCTAAACAATATCGCATCAGTCCCAGCACCATCCTTCTAGACATCTTACCTATAGGTAATGTCGATATTTACGTTCACTTGACAATGCACTACAAAGTTTCCTTCTTTGAAGGGGAAAATAGATGCAGACTTATGTCTGTCAATTTGACTGAAATGTTAGAAGAAAGATAATGAAGCTTCTAAATACAGGTGGCGATAAGTTCATGAAGGAAATGCAAATTTAGGCATTAAAATAATCTTCAAAACATGAAAGATCTACGACATTGACGAGGAAATCGACTTCTGTTTCTGAATTGATTGCCATCTTTTGGTATTATGCATAAGTTATCAAGGAAATGTGTGATTCAAGCTCAGGCTACGACGTCCGTAAGAAAAACTTAAGAAAAGACATGACTTCGAAACGAAATCACTACTGCCATCTAGCCGTAGTATCCTTCCCTTCAAATGATATTTTCATAAGGTTGGCTAACTATATCTCTATAAAAAATGGTAGTAGTGATAGTTATTTGTGTACTAAATATATAAAGTAGATGTATACGTCCTGACACCGATGGTACTACCAAGCAGAGGACATCTGAATCGACGGGTTTGTGAATCGGCCTAGAACAGACCATTATTTATTTACGTGGTGCATAGAATCTTTTATGTCTTTTATACTAGTTCGTTAATGCATTTATAAAATTACCCACTGCAGAGATTTTTGGTCCGATATGGACTTCGTCTGTTACTTCTAATTATTCTGGTTTAATTTCTCAACAATAAACTAAACAGCGGACTAAGGGCCCGTTCATCGTTTCAGGGATAAAATTAACTGGCAGTTCTATCCTTGAACCTACCAAACAATAGTCGAGCGCATTATCTCATTTTCCTTTTTTTCTATCAGATTACTCATTTATCCTGGCATTGATAAACGGGCCCTTAAAGGGATAGACCCTCTGTCACCGTTCATGCGATTTTTACTCTTTGGCGTTTCTAGACTCTCACATGAATCGCGTAGCCTTGTGTCATACACATGCTTATAAGCAGTCTCACGCATTACTTTCACCAATTCTCTGGTCATTGTGCAGAGCATATATTGCACTACAATGGACTTTTCTAACCTTCTCTCATGTGCATAAAATGCTCTTTGAAACGAGTTTTTATAGCTCGTCGGCTCTTGCCAATGTATCCATTGGTGAAAGCAATCTGAAACTGATTAAGCATGCGCACGACACAATGTTAGTCGAAGCATATGAGAGTCCAAAAATGGCAGAATGTAAAATGTAAAAAAGCAGGTAGTTGCGGCACTTCCAGAAATTGTAAAGTATATACGTAGCTAACCGTAGTCTTGAGATTTAGTATAAGTTTTTTTCTCCTGAAGATGGTAACTTTGTTAGCAAAAACCGCACTGAGTGCAAATAATATCAGTTTGGTGTTAGGGGAATTGATATCTACAAAAAGTTGAAGTAAAAATTTTTTCATGGTTTTCTTTTTTGTTATTTGGTTTAGTACGTGTGAGTATTCAACGTGAAGCATTTGTTGATTTGAATATTGTTCTAACGTTACTACTTGCCAACCCGTTTTATCTTTTCAGACAATCGAGGAACGTAAGGTATAATATTTGTTACAATACTCTTTGAAAGTCATTATTTTGTGATGGATAAATCTTCTTTTCGTAGTTTTCTGGGTTTCTAACCTACCACAATCTGAAAAAATAGGCATATTAATGCTGGAATCTATACAAGTGTAGAAGGTTAGACTTCTATCTACCCTGACAAGTTGCTGTGTGAATTGAAAAACAGTTCCTTTTGGATAAAGTCAGCAACTTCTCGTATAACTACATTTTGACTATCAAAAAAATTATAGGAACATATATAATACATCTATATATATATAAAATAGTATATAATATAATATATATAATACATCTATATATATATATATATATATATATATATACACAAAATACACAACCTGAAGGAATATTATTATATATATCGTTAACGTTTCGGAAACTAAATCCGTTTTCAAAACTGATGTGCACATTCCTACAGGTAGTGTATTTTGTGTGGGTGTGGTCAATGTGTTTTTTATAACGCAACAACTTTCCGGGGTGGATCAGAAGTCTACCCTCACACACTTATATAGATTCCGGTATTTTTTCTTAATTTGTTCACGATGTTGTGGTAGGTTTCAAGTCCGTAATATGTTTATCAAAATTAAACAGTTGGAATTTCAAGAATCATGGTTCCTCATTGGCTGGAGAGAATAAAAGAACAATCGCTTTTAAACTTTTCTGTGGTGCTAATCATTAAACTTCATCGAAACGAATGAACAGCTTATTGCAATTGAAAACTTATCTGCTTTTCTCGAAAAACCACTTCATGTAGACTACAATGCTGATGAATATCATTTAAAATGAGTGTTCCCGTAAATCTTTCATTGCAAAAACTTCCTTCAGTAATTGCAATCGCAGGAAGAAATCCAATTTGTATTCGCCTTCACCTTGAACGAGAGTCTCAAAAAGTTATCAAGAAAAATAATGCCATTAGGAGACTATCTGAAGGAATCCTTAGGAAAAAGGATTTGCCTTATTGAATTACGTCTACATACGTAAGAAATCTATCTCGAAGACGATATATAAACCAAAATTGTCCCTGGAAAAAACGAGTCGTTGCCCAGCGCGCCTTCGATAACATTTTTTAATGTGAGCTTTCGTTTGGGAACCTTTTCGATCTATAACCGTGCTCATAACGTTGACTCATCGATTTCTGGGTGAGTTTCTGAATCATTATTGGTTTGTGAAAGCTTATAGTGAAATACTTGCAATTTTAGAACAGTTTTCGTGTAGTTTTTCTCGTGATCCAGGATACAAAGGAGGCGATTGCTTGCTCCTACCCTAAGGAATAAAAAGTGGAATCATACTATATTTACGAAAAAATGTGATACGATACGCAGAGTTATATTTTTTCTTCGTGGTCTTCTGGCTTAAACCATCACAATCTGGTGGAATTAAGAATCTATATTGGAACTGTACACGTGTAGAAGGCCAGAGTTTTAATCTAGCCGAAAAGCTGCTGCGTCAAATGAAAGATGTCAGTAACTTCTTGTATAACTCAAATTTGGCTATCAGAAAACTACATATTTCTGAAAATGCTCATGTTTGTAGACGTTTCGGAAACCAATTTCGTCATCAAAACTTATTCACAAATATTTCTCTGCTATTTTTTGGATTTTTTTTCTCCGGATCAAAAAATAGATATTAGTTATTTCTATTTTTTGATCCTATAAAAGAAGTGAAATTGAAAAAATTAAAAACACCCTCTGATGATATAGGTACGTGTACATCATTCAAAGACGTTTGATTCATTCACAAAAAGGTTCATCTGAAAAAGCTACTTCCCTGCCTAAATGGAGACGACGGGCACTGGGTGTCATTGAAATAAATAATGATGAATCACTTTTTCTTGCTCAATTCTCTCTACAAAAATACCCAAGTTTCTATTCTCTCTGCTATCTTCGTTTTCTGGTGATCTATGCCAAAGACCTGAGATTTAACATAACATTTTGTCTTTCATGAGTGGTAGCCATGTGTGATTCATAAAATCATGATGAAAGCATATATCTTCAATTTTCGTTTCCTGCCTTTTATTTGCTCTTCCTTGCCATCATTTGAGTGGCATTTCATTCTACTCTGTGTGATCTCCATCGGCATTGAGGATGTGTTCTGATAAATAAGAACCACCAATCTGCCTGGTCTTGATATATCTTGTGTTCACCCTTTCGCACTTCAGATGTTTGTTAAGTTATCGATATTTATCTTATGCTCTCAAATGTTTGATCAACGTATTTATTCATAGGTATGGAATGAAGTTGATGTTGCCCCTTGAAGAAAAATCATTGTGCTTGGTTACGTACCTCATATTTATTGCATCATTAACTCAATCATAATTACTCATATTATTCGTCGGGTTTTCTTTACATCAGAATTTCGATTGTCGATAACATTGCATCCACAAATCCAATGCCAGACAGCTATTTCTACTCACGAAGGTCTCTTCAGCGGCACTTTGCTGGATTTGCAAATACACTGCTTCTCGGACTGACTGCCTTTTTATAAAACAAGATACTGAAAACAAGTACAGGTGGTGTAATCCGTCAAGGAGGAACGCCGCCTGTTGGATCTGCCAAGGACTCGGACAACGTATACTAACAGCCGATTGCAACGACTTTTTCTTTTGGGAGCATTTAGCTATTGAAGGTCAGTCAACGAACTGCAACGACTGCACTATAACTAAAGAGATTATTAAACAGCCATCAATAAACCCTCACCCAACTCAAAGAGTCGCTTCGATATGAACACATAGGAATTCTAAATTTTGCTTTTTTTTATAAACATAAACCGCATCGGCTTTTATTTGTAAGTACCAAGCATTTACGTGTAACAGTACCAGACTAGTTAACCGATCCTAAGAATTGCGGATAAAAGCCATTTTGTGAGGCGCCTTGAGACAGTCAATAGCATGCATTTTCAATGAGAGAGAAAAATGTTAGAATAGCTCTTTTTTAAAGTGGTGTCTATCGAATTGGGAACGTTATTAATTAACGTTCTTCCAGAACTGTTTGTATAAATCAATCTAGAAATGTGAAAATGGTTCAGGTATGTATATATTTCTGGCATATTGGAAGTCTGGTGCAATATCTCGAGATGAATATTTCAGAAATGTTCATGAAATTTTCAATTTTATGTGAGTCAAGATTTATGAAACCCATATCATGCAAGTTACTTCTGATTTTATGTAGAATATCTCTTGAAAATGGTTAGAGCTATTCGTATAACAAGGAAGGAATGTGCTACTTCTCCTCTTCAGGATGACGTTTACTATAATCATTCAAGAGAAGAAAAGGCACTTTAAACCCAGTTATACATATAATTTTTCCGCCTCTCTTGAATAACAACTTTTTTTTTAAATCATTTATTCATGAAACTATCAGACAAAATTTCTTGAAGAACTAAAACTGAAGGTACAGTATAGTATTCTCCTGAAATTCCGAAAATGGGAAGAACCTATAAAACAAAGAAAAAGAATTGAAGAAAATAAATATTAAAGCTGTCGATGTCGGAATTGAAACCAACACCTTATAATGCCTACAGAAATATCATAAACAGCGAGCGGTGCACCAACAGAGGTTGTGCTATCGGGACTTACATACATATTTCTGCGTTATGGTAATAATAATTATAATAGCCTTTATTACCCAACAGTCAAAAACCATTCATAGGGTTAACTACGTTATTTAAAAAGTACCATAGGTGCTTGTAACTACAAAGTTACAATTTGAGAAAATAAAGAACAAAAAGGATAACAAAAAAAGGAGCATAAAAAAAATACATAAACATTTATAATTAAACTATACCAAGATTGATAATCCCTCATGAAAAACTGAGATGCAGTTTCAACTATATATTTTAGATAGGTAATCAAAATCATATCACAAATTTGAAATTAAATTGAAATTCTAGTTCTACAATGAGGCACAGAGAAATTCATAAGATATTAAACATCTGAAAGCATCCACCTTGCTGTGCAGTAACCTATACAGGAAAGTAATTTCAGCAAGTTTTCTGCCTAGCTCAAGACTTTCTATATTGAATGTTGTGGTAAGAAATTCATATGGAATACCCCCTATCAGGATAGATACCAAAAATTTTAAGTAAATAAACTCTAGGAAACGACGTTGAACTTTTTCAATTGATGTATTATAGCAATTATAGAAAGAAGACCTTATATAGATACATAAAGAGCGATCAGAGCGATTAAATTTGAGAAAGATCTACAATTGCGAACTATAAAGCCATAAGCTCTCAATACTTCACTTACTTTCGATCTTATGTGGTTGGAAAATGACAAATTTGGACCAAAATGACCACCAAGATCTTTCATTGAGTTACTACGTGACAGTGAAATGGTATCTGATTGATAATTGTACTGAATATCTGACATTTTCCTTCTATAAGTCACTACTTTACATTTGGATGCACTAAAATATAGTTTGTTGACTACATACCACGTCTTTATATTTCCTAACTGTCGTTGCAATATATTGCAGTCTTCGATAGTTTCAACGAACAAATACATTTTTAAATCATCTGCAAAAAACAACTTATTACAATCGACATAATTCCTGAGGTCATTAATAAAGAACGAGAACAGAAGTGGTTCGATATTCAATCCTTTGGGTACTCCAGATGAAGGATTGTACTAAAAAGAATCATAACCGTATACTTTGGATAGAGGTAGGCGTGAAAATATTGATTACACAAATTGCATTCTTGAAAAAACTACTCAGACGCTATTTTGGATCGATTTGCCACATTGTTGGCATTCCTAACATCCCGTGTGTTGCAGCGTCACGATGTCCGTAATGGGAGAACCGAGCTTTGCCTCATGGGCTGCCCAAAGGGCGTCCGGCTTTGGCGGTAACCTGACGGTTGTGGACAAAGTGCTGCCCGACATGCTCCACATGGTCGACGCGTACTGGTACCAGTTCCCGCCCATGAACCCTCTCTGGCACGGCATTTTGGGATTCATGATCGGCGTTTTGGGCTTCATCTCCATCATCGGCAACGGCATGGTCGTCTACATATTCAGCAGCACGAAGGCTCTGCGGACCCCCTCCAACCTGCTAGTCGTCAATCTGGCCTTCTCCGACTTCCTAATGATGACCACCATGTCACCCCCAATGGTCATCAATTGCTACTACGAAACCTGGGTTTTGGGTGAGTTATGACAGGTACTGGAATAATACGACGTGGAAACGGGATTACAGACACGGCTTTTTGCAATTCACACACAGTTGAAATTGATTTCTTTTTTCGTTCAAAATTTCGATGTTCGAGATGATTGCATTCACAAATCCAATGCGAGAAGGCTGTTTCTACCCTCCATCGGTCTCCATATATAGGAACAATATTTTCACTACCAGACAGATCTGCTAGCCTGCTTTATGTATATTTTCCTGATCTGACGGGATGTAAAGTATGAGACATGGGAAATTACAGTCAAGAGTGTATCTAGAATCTAGACCAAGATGCATATAACCCTGGTGCGTCGACAGATATGCTTTTGTTTAGTCAAATCCTCTCGATCTGAGAAACCGAAGCCAGAGCTTATATTTTTTGACGGTAGGTAGTGACACAGGTAGTGATACAAATGCGATTTTCTTAGGCTACATTTCCAACCAGGCGGCAGACTACGAGTGAATGTCGATACCGACTGTCTTATTGGCTGAATCCTCACGGAATTTTTCGTCACCAATAGAATCATCAGTATACAAAATATGTACGGCCAAGTTCGTCTAATAGAAACCTATAAATTTTTTTGAAAAGTTCAACACTTCGATTTGAATTTGAAAAACCAGTTCATATTGTGAAGCTTATTCATTTCAATAGATTATTAGAATGTCAGGATCGAGCCACAAGAAGTATAGATATTCGAGGTAAATTCTCCATCCAGAGAGATCTAAACAAAATTCCATAATGAAACTTCAGGAGCTTCACTGAAACTTCCGAATCCGAACGTTCAGATTTCTCGTCACATCCTAGATATATACTCGCTATGATTTTGATAGAATAGGTTTACCTTGAACAACTCAAATCGATTTGAAATGATATACATCATTTGAGGAGTGCACGATTCAATTCACTAATCCCCTGTACGAAACTCATAATAAATCGCTCGCACAACATTACTTACCTATCTTCGGTTCCTCAGATATCCACTATACTTCTCAGTTTCACTCACAACCATTGATTAGGAACATTTAAAATCACATTCACAGAGATTTTGATTCATATTCCATCAACTTGAAATCGAAAGAAAAAAGCATCAAGTTATGATTCATGACAAAACCTATAAATTTGATTCAATCGAAAGACGGGACCGTTGACGTTCACGGCATCACAGATTAAAATTTCAGTGGATCAGGGTAGGCTTCGAAACCAGATTCGTGAGGTGCGCCTCTGGTGACAAACTCTCGAAGGGATTTCTTCAGTTATATTTCTTCAAAATCAAGAATGCCAGGTATCGAGAGTTTATGACTACGATTTTTCAGGTATAAGTCAACGCACCAGGGTTATATGCATCTTGATCTAGACAAAGGAAAAAACAAAAAATTGGATATCCAGTTGAGGTCCAGCCAACGGAGGACATCTAACGGAAGTTCTGTTTATTTTGATGAGTGAAGGACATCCATTTGGCACTTTTGTCAGGTCCATGTCCATGTGGAATTATATGCAAAATCTGATCGGTGAAAGAGCAATGAATGTACTTATACACTTCCACACCGACAAGTAAAGGAACAAAATGGATAGGATTTCCTTATACCGGGTGACCCGGAAACAGTTCACCCCTTCTATCTACGATGTTATTTTGAATGAATATTTTATACTGGTACTTCGATTTGAAACCATGAGTGTAAAATTTAGCGAGTATCCAACCACATATGACACTTCCGGTTTGATTGGAAGCGCATCCAATTTTCTATTTTCACTTATAATTACACGAAAGCTTTTTTTTGTCGAAGTAAACTTCACATTTCGATGAGAACTTTGTTGCCTGGCAACTCAACGAAAAAAACTGTCTCTGAAAAAATTACGAGTCCGTAGAGTAATTTTTTCTGATAGTTTTTTGAGCCGGAAGGCAACTAAACTCGAATCATAAATGTCAAGTTTCCTTCGACAAAAAAAAGCTCTAGTGTAATTCGGTGCGACAATTTAATTAATACAGTTTAGTTTATTCAATTCAGCGGAAAAGTACAATTGCTAAAAACACAATTCTTATATTTCATTTTCACAGATCAGATATACTCTCTTGACAACGCAAGTGAAAAATTGACAAAGACGCCGTCAAAGATTTGTTTACAATTCTGTTTGCCATGCTTACAAGAGTTAGGTTCCATTTTTTCACTGAAAAACTTAGGGCAAAGTTTTTTCGCTGTCATAATGACAAAATCACGGCGGCTTATGGGATATTTCATACATGAGTTGAATTGTCAAACTGAATCTATAATTTTTTTTGGAAATTATGTTTTCATATTTTTGGAAATGATATACATATCATAATCATACTCCCAATTCACAATCTGCTGGTATAATTGAGATTTTATAAAGAATTACTCTTTGTAATCCCCTCGTAACGAAACATTCCCATGAAAGTATAATATGGAATATTGAACAAAATCATGTGAGTAACAACAATTCATGGCCAAACTTTTTACACAATATTCTCTATGTAGATAAGCTATTTTTCAAATTAAATTTTCCTTCATATTTCAACATCAAGTATAGTACTCCAGTAGAGGAAGCAAATTTTTTAGTAAAATGAAGGACTAATTCGAGACCACTCAGATCAACTTAATTTTTTTTGAAATCTGTCAAAAAAGGTGTCAAGTATCCGAGTAAACAAGTTTGGTTACTGGGCAAAGCTCCAAAACGCTGTAAAAATTGGCCAAACTTTTTTTTTGTCCGAAAATTCACCCAACATTATAGTAAAATGGTAAACAAAGCCTATAAAATTCTTGGTTTTGTGATAAGAAACACAAAACATTTCAAAAATATAAATACAATTATCAAACTGTATAATGCTTTGGTTAGACCCAATTTGGAATATGCCTCCGTTATCTGGGCTCCACAAACATCTGCACATGATGATATGATAGAGAAAGTACAAAAAAGATTCCTAAGGTACCTATACTCGAAAGTCCATAATAGCTATCCTCACATGATCTCATATAATAGTATGTTGCTTGAATTTGATATGGTAAGTTTGACAAAAAGGCGAAATTTGAGTTGTACATTATTTATTTATAACATTATCAACAATTTGAAATTTAAAAAATGTTCTTTCATTGATAAAATCAAACTTTCAGTTCCTAAAATCAACCTGAGAATAAGAGATAACCCTCTGTTCTATTGTTCTGGCCCTAACTGCTCGCCTATTAATAATATGCTATATAAAACTAATCTAGTCCTTCAGAAATGTGATATAGACCTATTAAATGTTAGTGTTCAGGAAATAAGGAGTGTCATTCTGGGGATTGACACTAATTTATGAATTTTGGACGTCAACTTTATATATTTATAAGTTATCAGTTTTGTATATGTTCTTAGTTTTAGTGTACTTTTTTTTCAGACCAGTGACCACTCTTACCTATAAGTACCTTTTGTGTGTTTGTAAGAGTATAAATAAATAAATAAATAAATAAATAAATAAAAATTAATAAATATTCAATATCTCGGGCAATATTAAATGAATTTTTGTGAAAATAGGTACCGGGGGGTATTTTGGGTCACTGATTACGATTTTGATGTCATAAATTTCCGAAAGACCCTTCAAACCGTAAAAACTACCCTTTTTTAGCGTTTTTTCAAAAATATTTTGATTTGAAATTTGACAGCAGAATTTAAATGGCTTTTTTGGCCATAACTTTTTTTTGGCTAATGATAACGAGATGTACCAGGAACCATTTTGAAGCTTAGGTTATCGCCGAAATTTCAAGTCATATGCAACATTTGAATTGGATGGGCCAATTTTTTTTTATTTCGCCCGACAAAAAAGAGCATTTACCGTTATAATCATAAAATAGGCAATTTTAAACGGACAAATTTGCTTACAGATGAAAAATTATAACAAGAAATTGAAATACAACTATCCTGGAATAAATGCTGGAAAATTTGGCTGTTTAAAGTAAATAATGTTCACGCTGCTGGCCAAAAACTCAAAATGTTTTGAAAAATACACGATTTTACCCAACTTTAGCAGGCCAAAACATAAACAATAATTACCCGATAGGGCCAAAAATGGCTGGGCATAGTAAGGACGAAGTGTTCTGACTTTTCACCAAAGGATTTTTATTTCAAGCACCTTAGCCCATACGGCGCTAAAAAATTGGCATTGAAAATTTTTGAAAAAAAATTATTTTGCCCATAACTTTTTTCTTCTTATTTTAAACGGTTCTGGTTAGTCTCAAAATTTTCCCGATTTTGTAATCTTGCAAAATGATGGGAATAATTTTTTTCTGTAAAACTTATATTTTTCGAGATATTTACGCCAGAACGATCCGGTTTCTTCATTTTTCGTTAATCAACCACTTTTGCCATGTCATCTCTCCTTCAATATTAATCGTACATAATATAAAACAAAAACCACTTTATTTGTCAACTAAAATACTTCATATAAGTAATATATAATTTTTTTTGTAATACTAACAGATTTCCAGTAAATTTAAAAAAACTGTAAAAACTTTTGAATTTTTTTTGCAAAAATCACACTTTTCCTTGCGCTCTTACTCGAAAGGGGTGCATTTTTATGAAAAATTGGAATCAATGTTTTTATGTTAAAAAATGATGATTTATCGATGGTTTTCATTATTTATTTTTTTACCCCCCCCCCCCCAATAAGTTCCACCCCCCCTGCCCCCCGCGCTTTTTCCCAGTAACGGAAGTTGTTTACTCGGATACTGGGCACCTTTCTTGACCAAATTCAAGTTACTCCAAGTACCTGCAATTGGTCTCGAATTAGTCCAGCCAGTTTTTACTTCCTTTACTGGAGTATAGCATTTTCAAAGATGGAACATTGGAATTCCGAAAGAGGTTTTTTCCGAGGCATGCCAACTTGGATCACGCGGTGTTCTTTGCACATTACAGGATTTCTCTTTCGTGTGAATCTGTATACAAAAACCTCTTTCCGACAGAGATTTCGTAAATAATGGGTTTGAAATCTACGTATTCATTATCAACGCAAATTTTGTATTTAATGACATATATATTTATTATAAATGAATTGTGTTTCAACTCAAATATATTGCTACTCAGATACTTGGAAGTAATTATATTATTAAATTGAACTGGCCGGTATTTGATGAAAATCCTTATTCAACAAAAAAAAAATCACAGTTTCCAGTACGATTTTTACTATTGTATAGCGAGACGCGTCTCTCGGTTTTGTAAACTCATAGTTAGTGAGGGTTGTACAGGAAACTGTTATATTTTTTGTTAATTATATTGTTTATTTATCATCATTGTGTGACTTCATTGGTATTGACTAAGATTTTTTTATAGAAAACCATTACCCTCACACCAAACTGATACTAGCAGTAGATAATGTTTCGTTAACAAGGTTACCATCTTCAGGAGAATTTGATTTTCTTGAACATGCTAAACCTGTAAGCGAAATGCTGGTTCTAGCATCAAGCACGAAGTGTCAGACGAACTTCGACCGGAATACTGAAATCATTCTTAAACATTTTTTTGTGAATGACGTTCTCCAGGTCCTTTCTTCTGCGAACTCTACGGCATGTTCGGTTCTCTCTTCGGCTGCGCCTCGATCTGGACCATGGTCTTCATCGCTCTGGACAGGTACAACGTCATAGTCAAAGGACTGAGCGCCAAACCACTCACCAAGAAAACCGCCCTTCTCCGAATCCTCCTGATTTGGGCAATGTCTGTCGGATGGACCATCGCGCCGATTTTCGGATGGAACAGGTAGGACACTGAATTGGAGCTGAAGGAAAAACACTATCGCTCTAACAATATGTGGGTTGGCTTGGACGAATAGTACTGTTTATGTATATTGTTTAGGCATCCAATATTTTGATTATTATCGGCCTCACCCTAAGTGAAACATGAATTTGAAAAATGTATTATGTGAGCAAAAGTTTGCGTGAGTATGACAGTATATACTCACAATAAATTTGAAGTGGAATTTTCTCTCCCCTTATAATACCAATTTTTTGTCAATTTTATATTTTTGCCCAAAAAGGCAAAAAAAAGACGGACTATTTTGTCAGTTACGTATCGGATTTTTTATGAATTTGGATTTTTAATTGAAAAAAAGCATAAACTTGCCCTTGGCGACGTTGCAGAAGCTTGTCTTGAGTTGGAACTTTCTCAGGGGGCAGTTATGGTGGGTCAGGCCGGCAAATGAAAAACACAGGTTCTCTGGAGTTTTATTAAGTGCCTTACAGGGGATGATGATGTGGCGAAATCTTCTCACTAGAAAATTACAATTATCTGTCGCCCCACGTTGGGCGCCAGATATGTTGGAACTTTTCTCAGGTTTATTAACTGCCTCACAGGGGATGATGATGTGGCGAAATCTTCTCACCAGAAAGTTCGTTTGGGGTAAATATATCGCACTTACAAATACAGTACATTTCTGAGCAACGTTTTCAGGAATTTGGAAGCTCTAGACTAGATAGTGAAATGGCATCAGAACATTGTCAAAACGAATATAGGTATTTGAGTTACCTAGAAAGACCAGCCAGTGTAAATATATATGTAATTTTATCTTCCAACGAAAAGGTTCTTTTCTACACGAGGAAGAAATTCTCAATGGCGGACAGCAGGCGTAAGTCAAACAAGTTCAAAAAATGCTTCAAGTCAACAATAAGTTGTTTTTCATATCATTGAAAAAACCGAGAATTCAAAGTTAGAATTTTGTTCAGATGCGCGAAACGGAACTGGTGGCGCCATCTTATAAAAATAAATAGCTGAAGTAACTAGGCGAAGGTACCCCAAATGCCGAAAATATGTTTTGCCATAGACTGCCTCCCTTTCCGAGCCTTTTTGAAAATTTGTATTCAGATTATAATTTTTGGTGCGTAGTGTAGAATAATTTAAAAATATACGTGACTATGATGTGCCTTGAATTAATCCCGCATACTAATAGGAGGAAGAAAGAATTGAAATACGTGTTTCTCACATGTGAAAGTTCTCAATTCTTCTCTGATGGATAGTATTGAAGGAATCCAGATGATTTGTTACTGATTTCTGATTCAAATCGCTCCTTAAGGAGAGAGTTCTTCCACTCTAGTCAATCACACCAATTCACCATTGGTATTGTTTAGTGTCTGTTTGAGTATCGAATTGTATTCATTACACTATTCAAGTTTTTATTTCCTTCCAATAAAGGCCTGTAATTGGCATTTCGATTCCCAAATTGCGTGATTTTTGAATATCAACTAACAAAGTTCATGGACATCGCAGTGTCAGCAACTATAATATTCATGGAAAGCTCAATTCTCTCACTTATAGCTCTGAGAGACGCTAAATAATAGTCGAAAAGTGTGTCAAACAGTTTTTGAAAATGTTTTCATTTCTAATCTACCTTCAGTTTGGAAAGTGACCAATTGTTCACTCAGAAGAAGGAGAGGTCGGCAAAGTTCTTCGTCGACCTTTTTACACTTTCCATACCTCTTCTTATTCTTTCGTTTGAAACGTCATTGCGCTCCCCGAAATTTGAGAAGCTTTCAGATCCTCGCTAATGTGTACACACCTACTTGGTTATACAAAAAAAGCTATCTTTATCTCAGTTTCTCCCTCAAAAACCTCTAACCTCTTCAATAACTGCTACCGCACATCAGTTTCAACTACCAGCCATTTTATTAGCCAGATTATCTTAATCTTTTTGAGTGGGTCTCTATTGCTTAGGGCCAATAATCTTCCAGAAAGACTGAAAATTATTCCGAAAATAACAAAATTCAAATCTGAATTGAAAAAATGTTTGCTCTCTAGTTGAAATTCTGATCTCCATCCATAATTGAAAATTTTTGATTGCGGTTTTTAATTATTCTCTTTATTTATACAACTTTCATTGTTATTCTAACATAATGTAATTGTTTATTTGTATTGTACACTGTTTTACTTGGTAAGCAAATAATTTAGTTGATAACGATTGATTTTTATCCCTGTTATAAACTTTGTAGTTTCTTGGGAATAATAAAGATTATTATTATTATTATATCAATACATTTTCATTCTCGAAAGCGTCGCTAATATCTCAGTAATTCTAGCACTATTCATTGGTAACAATTCTCGTATAACATATCTGTGATTTATGAGATATGACTTGTATGTCAAACGCAATCATTAAATATTATGAAGTTTCAATCTTTACATAGACGAATGCCATTTGCAAATAATGACTAGAATTACATTTGTTGAAAGCTTCATCTAGTTGAACCGTTCGCGATACCTACTTGATGGAACACAAAATTTATCGATTAACATTCATTCCAACTAGCCAAATATTCATTTCATGTTTATCGTGTGATTTTTTTTCTAAAGATTGTGAACAAAGTAGTAGGAAACCCTCGGCAAAAGTAACATTCCTCTCTCGAGAAATTGTTTACCTCAGCCATTTCGCGATGATCGATACCTTTTTTTTTCGTAGGTACGTTCCAGAAGGAAACATGACTGCCTGCGGTACAGATTACCTCTCAAGAGATCCACTCAGCCGAAGCTACATCGTAGTTTATGGGTTCTTCGTTTATTTCCTTCCATTACTCATTATTATCTACTCATATTTCTTCATCGTGCAGGTAATATCTGACGCAGAACTCGTTTCCATTAAACGATCACGGATAGATTATTACAGCCGTTTTATAGAGTTATTGGAAATGAGTTTTGCTAATTTAATTAATATGTCTGCACAGGCGGGATACTCTTTAATCTTACTACATGAACGCAAAATGCAGTGTCAGATCAAATGTACCGAGAACTGATATTTCTACACGATTCTATCGATTTAATTCGAAAACAATAACAGGAAGTTGCTCGGTTTTTCGCGATTTTTTGTTTCGAAATCATGTGACAAAATTTAACAGAAGCCTTACTTTATTGAATAACAGTTCAAATCTCGAAACTTGACACAATTTGTGAAACACTCAATTTTTTTTTACTAAAAAAGTCGTTTTCTCGTTCTTGTTTGATGTTGTGGTGGAACTATGAGCATTTTTTTATATCTCATCAAAGCTTTACGAATACGATTGTATTTTTTTTTAATTTGGTGCCATCCAAGTTCCATAGAATTTCTGAGTCAAAATCATCAAAGAATATATAAAAACAATGTTCCCTTCGGAAATATCTCTTGTGAAGGCCATTCTTCTTAGCATATATTGATCTTTATGTTATGAATAATCGAAACTTGGAATATCCACGAGAACATTTTTTCACATAGCTACCTCTATTCCATTTTCAGTAGTTTTGTACCATTTCAAGCCATCCATAAATATTATTCGCTCTTCCTTGTTCAAATCAAGTCAAATTGTAACATCAAAAACTTTAGATGAAGAAATATGAATTAATATGAACAAATGCTGAAACCAAGTTTCAAGTTGAGTTTACGACGTTTTGTACGTAATACGTATTATATTGCATTATTATATATCACAGTATATATACATATATCACAAATCGTAGGTAGAAAGAGCGAATAATATTTGATCGAAGTAGAGATCAACAAAAATCATCAAGAGTGTCCTAACTTTCCTCAATAATAAACCTGAATTTGTTCGAGGTTATAAAGTGATAAGAGTGGCAAGCACCGCCGCAAAATCTCCTTCCTAGAATGAAGTTTAAACTGTTTAGAAATCATCAAGATGTCTAGAAACCTTGGTGATTCCACTGATGATAGATTTCGTTTAGATTTTTGTGGCGAAAGAAACAATCGACGCTTTTGGAGGTTTAACCTATTTTATCGGTAGGGGGCGTTATGTTCCTATTTTTCAAATTTGATATTAAGTGTAAAATCAATTGTCTGTCAATTCGACTTGATTTCGCTGCTTTTAAACATTGAAACTTTTTGACTGGTTTTCTACTGGTATTTGATTGGCCACCCATTATCCTTTATGTTGCTATATCTTCTTACTAGCCAATAAAATAAAAATGGAAAAACCTGACTGCACATTTTCACTTAGTGCAAATTTAGCTTCAGACAAGATTGGCAAGAGCATGTGGGCGACATCTGTACTTACTGTACGGAAATCTCCAGAAGCTCAATTATCCACCTAAAAATCAAGCAATCTAGATTTCACCACTTTCGTCCCAAACTTTGACAGGTATAAGTAAACACACCAGGGTTCCTAGGCATCTCAGAAATCGTACTTGGATGAGAACGTTATCGGGAGTAATTACACAAGTGCTTCAAAATTACCGATAAATTTCCATGAAAGCATGTTGTCTAAAAACTGCATGAGTTTATTTTCATATTTTGTCGAAAGAAGGAGGGGGGCTCTTTTAGCAAAATATGAAAATAACCGAATGCAGTTTTTTACTGACAACATGCTTGAATGAAAAATTATCAGGTTTATTTTGATGCACGAGTGTAATTCGGTAGAATATTTCCGGAGTTGAAACAACGACGTTTAAAATTCAGTATTTATGCCTGTCAAGATGACAAATGTACATTTTAACAATCGTTACTATAGATACACAGACCGAGCGGGTATTTTTCGATACCTACCGGGTATTTACCAGCCCGAAAATGTCCCGCCGGGAATTTATCGCTGTAATTGATCGAAAGTGTCCCGCTTCATATGGGATTTTTAACATACGATGGAAACATTCATAGTAACTGTACAAAAATGGGTTATACTATACGGTGAACACTCTATCAACAATCACAATAATTATCAGCTTTCAATATATATAATCATTCAACTTGCTTTTGATGTTTACACAATTCTCAAGAATCCATCGGAATTAATATCAGTTGATCTATCGGCAGTGTTGGTAGATTCCTATATGAATGTCTGAATGAATATACTTCATCAAGTGGTACTCCCATTCCATTTTGATAGCATCTTAAAAAATCCAAATACTTGATTGAAAACCTGACAAAATTTTCTGGGTATATATATTTTCAATAATTCACTTTGCCACAGAGTTTTTGATTAGAAATTGTCAGAATTGCAGAAATAGTAGACATCTTTTCTTCATCTCTATGTCACGCGATAAAAATTTGAGTAATACCAACCATCAAAATAGATGCATATAGTCAATTAAATTAGGTACCGTTATTGTGTTTAATAGAAATATAAATGTAATATTAATGGTTCCTCACTATTTATCGGTGTGGACAAAATAGTGTATGCAACTCTCATGTAATGGTTATTGATACATCCATTTCAGGCCGTGGCTGCCCACGAAAAATCGATGCGCGACCAAGCGAAGAAGATGAACGTGGCCTCCCTGAGATCTTCTGAGGCCAGCCAGACCAGCGCTGAATGCAAACTGGCCAAGATCGCCCTGATGACCATCACGCTGTGGTTCATGGCGTGGACGCCATACCTCGTGACGAACTTCACCGGCATCTTCGGCAACTCGAAGATCAGCCCGCTGGCCACGATATGGTGCTCGCTTTTCGCCAAGGCTAACGCCGTCTACAACCCGATTGTATATGGAATTAGGTAAGAAGATTGATCTCTCTTAGACCCGCAATACTTTTTGCGGCAATCCATTGCAGCAGGTTTTATTGCCTGCAATTATCTTCAGTGACCTACCTCCAAGAATAATCTCACTTTCTAGTACTTATATAAAATAACCATTTGAAAATTTCGTAGTGATCACAAAAAAACACAAGAGAAGTTTGCTGGCAACAACATTCTAGAGTGTGCACGCGTTCTGAATATTCTTACAATGCAGTGAAATGTGTATAACTACTTTTATCTACACCCGTACTCTAATAATACCCTTATATGCTCACCACCCGTTTTATAATGAAATCCATTACGATACAGATTTTCATTACGATACAGATTTTCAACCAATAGAAGCCCATTATTTTTCAATCAAGCATGATGTGCAAGCTTTGCATTTTGACGTTTGTCAAGTCAAAATCAGTAGGTATTGAATTTTTGAAGAATTTAGTCAATTTTCGATAATCGAATGAAAATGTCTTATAGCAGTGATATAGAAGAATTACCAGCGACTCCACAGATGTCTTAGACAAGAAAAAAATACAATCGAAAGGATTATATTTTTCATTTGACAAATGCAACACATATGTTGTTATTTTCGTTCAAGTCGAATGTGCTTTCATGGCCGAATGGTCAGCGGCGCGGGCAGTGATTCACAAACGTCCCGGGTTCAATTCCAGACCTCGGCAAAGACTTTTTTTCATTTTTTTTTCTTCTCATTGTTGTATTTTCGGTGGTTATATCATTAATTATAATTCTGTAGAATTTTTCAAAGAAATACGATTGATTACCCACTATTATTGTGTTCAATATAAATACCTAATATTATAATATTTTTAGTTCTTCATTATTTATTGGGTGTAGATAAAATAGCGTATGCAACTCTCATGTAATGGTTATTAATACACTCGCATAAACCATACGAAACTCACCTTCGGCTCGTTTCGTATCCCGGTTTATGCTCATATATTAATAACCATCATTACACGATCGTTGCATAATATACTATTATCTACACCCGTACTCTAATAATACACTTATATTCATTCAACCCGTTTTATAATGAAATCCATTACGATACAGATTTTCATTACGATACAGATTTTCAACCAATAGAAACCCATTATTTTTCAATCAAGCATGATGTGCAAGCTTTGCATTTTGACGTTTGTCAAGTCAAAATCAGTAGGTATTGAAGTTTTGAAGAATTTAGTCAATTTTCGATAATCGTATGAAAATGTCTTATAGTAGTGATATAGAAGAATTATCAGCGACCCTCCACAGATGTCTTAGACAAGAAAAAAATTCAATCGAAAAGATTATATTTTTCATTTGACAAATGGAACACATATGTTTTCATTTTCTACAAAACAGTATGGGCTGTCATGTCCGAGTGGTCAAAGGCGCCGGCAGTGGAAAGTTAGTCCAGGTTCAATTCCTGACACCGTCAGATATTTTTTTTCATTTTTTCTTCTTTTCATTTCTCATTCTTATTTTCCGTGATGATACCATTAATTATAATTTTGTAGAATTTTTCAAAGAAATACGATTGATCACCTACTATTATTGTGTTGAATATAAATACCTAATAATATAATATTTTTAGTTCTTCATTATTTATTGGGAATAGATAAAATATCGTATGCAACTATCATGTAATGTTTATTAATACACTCGCATAAACCATACGAAACTCACCTTCGGCTCGTTTCGTATCCCGGTTTATGCTCATGTATTAATAACCATCATTACACGATCGTTGTATAATATACTATTTCTTACTTCACATAACCATAAAATTTGATCACAATTCTTACTCCTATTCGCTCACACGGATCAACGTGAATAATATTCGACCGAATTGTGATACTATTTCTATACCGAGCTTTCGAATTGAGATCACAATATTATATTGCGCAAATGAAAATATTAACAATCAACTAATTTCTTCACCACATAGGGCAGAATTCGCAACGACATAGCCACTTGGCAACACAGGACGTGCACATGACTTTCATCTCAACTGCGAGAGTGACGATACCTGGCGAATTTTTTGAGTTATTACTACGGTCTACGTCATCAATTCTTGATTAAGTAGGCCAGACAATCTTTTATATGGAGTGAAAACACCAGTATATAGCCACCTTAGGGCCAGTTTTTCAATACAAAGATAAATGAGTTATCTGTCAGATAGATGGAAGGAGAGAGGAGGTGCGCGTGGATAATACTCCAGTAAAGGAAGTAAAAACTGGCTGGACTAATTCGAGACCAATTGGAGATACTTGGAGTAACTTGAATTTTGTTAAGAAAGGTGCCCAGTATCCGAGTAAACAACTTCCGTTACTGGGAAAAAGCGCGGGGGGTGGGGGGGTTGGAACTCATTAGGGGGGGTCAAGTCAGAACACTTCGTCCTGAATATGTCCAGCCAGTTTTGGCCCTATCGGGTAATTATTGTTTATGTTTTGGCCTGCAAAACAGCCAAATTTTTCAGCATTCATTCCAGGATAGTTGTATTTCAATTTTTTGTTATGATTTTTCATCTGTAAGCAAATTTGTTCGTTTAAAATTGCCTACTTTATGTTTATAACGGTAAATGCTCTTTTTTGTCGGGCGAAATAAAAAAAAATTGGCCCATCCAATCCAAATGTTGCAAGTGACATGAAATTTCGGCGATAACCTTAGCTTTAAAATGGTTCCTGGTACATCTCGTTATCATTAGCCAAAAAAAAATTATGGCCAAAAAACCTTTTTTTTCCATCAATCACATACAATTTTTATAGTTAATCCATTGGGACCCTCTATTTATAAGTTTTATGAACATCATTCGTGCAGTATTGTATGTTTAGATGATAAGCCAATTGAATTCTGCTGTCAAATTTCAAATCCCGACTATATAAAAACAACCCTAAAAAAAGGTAGTATTTACGGTTTACAGGGTGTTTCAGAAATTTCTGACATTAAATCTTACTCATTGACCCAAAAAAACCCCCGATACCTATTTTCACGAAAATTCATTTAATATTGCCCGAGACATTAAATATTTATTAATTTTGGGCCAAAAAAAAAGTTTGGCCAAGTTTTACAGCGTTTTGGAGCTTTGCCCAGTAACCAAACTTGTTTACTCGGAGATACTTGACACCTTTTTTGACAAATTCCAAAAAATTGTAAGTTGATCTGAGTGGTCTCGAATTAGTCCTTCATTTTACTAAAAAATTTACTTCCTTTACTGGAGTATAATATTTGGCAGTGACAAGGAAAAAAACTGATGGTTATTTTAATCTGACAGATATCTTGCATTGAAAAACCGGCCCTGAGGCTGGTGGAATTCGCGCTACAGAGTGGTCAGTTACGTTTTAACGCTTGTGGGGTGTACATATATGGTATCTTGAATTTTGAAATTTTTAAAATGTCAAATACTGATACGCCTGGAGAAACTGCTGATATGTTCCATAACTACGGTCTATGTCATCAACTCTTGATTAAGTAGGCCAGACAATCTTTTATATGGAGTGAAAACACCAGTATATAGCCACCTTGGACTGGTGGAATTCGCGCTACAGAGTAGTCAGCCTTACAGCTTGGCCAGAATTGATTTTTCTAATGTCGACATATGAGGTGGCACTGAGACGACCAAAAACCCTGATGGTGCAACTAATACAATAGGCCTCACCGGCCCCTTCATTATATTAGTTCAGATGGCGCTTGCGATGAGAGTTTACAAAGTTCTACTTCCTCAAATTGCTTTATCTCATTTCCAAAGTCATAGAGAAAGAAATCGATACGAAGCTCATCAAATATCTGTAGAAATTGGGAATAATTGATGATCGAAAATACGAATTTCACCATCAAACATGTTTGGCAAAATTCCATCGATAAATTCGGAGAAACGTTAGCTGTTGCACTCGACATTTTATAAGCGAGTTTGGCATCGGAGTCTCCTTTTCAAACTTCCGTCTTGTGGTTAACCTCCTCAATTGTGTGCTTTGTTGAAGAGATTCTCGTCTGATGGGTCTCTGTATTCACAATTCATTCCGTTTAATCCTCGAAAAATATGAAACATAAGTCGTCAATGAGATTGGTAAAAGTAGCAATGCCACGTCAAAATATGGTAGCAATACAAATACCAGAGATCCAAAAAAAGTACCACTCGAAAAAAGGTTTTAGAATCCGATATGGCATAAATTCAATGGTGAAAGATAAATCAAAAACCAAACGGGTGCAGCGTTTCATCTCCAAAAAATTCTTCAAACTCGTCGACTACATGTTTCCAGAAGTGGGACGTTACCGGTATATTAGTCATAGTGTCAACCACGGCATTGCATATTTTTTCAATTTGAAAATCGATGCTATCTTTCTTGGGCCCTGTCCAAGTATTTTATAAGTACTGTATATGTAAGAATTTCACTAAAAGGCTGTGAAAGGTGCACCCCATTAGTGTTTAATGAGTCTTTAATTACACTTGTGTGATACCCCCATTGTTCTCGAGCTTGACTCACTGCTGAAGCTCTTCCTGTCATAATACTTGGTATGGAAACTAATACGTTTTCGTTCACTTCCAGCCATCCGAAATACAAACAGGCATTGGAAAAGAAGTTCCCGTCGTTGGCCTGTGCCTCGCCTCAGGACGACTCAGTGTCAACGGCAACAGGAGCCTCCAACGTGGGAGAAGAAAAACTCGCTGCCTAATCGCCTAAGCTCATCGATCTTCCGTCGACAAACTTCGTGTCTTGGTGTACGTACTTGAAGATATATCTGTAAATAACAAAGTTGTAAAAAGTTTAAGAGATGGCTTTGCATAGTTTTCTTGTTAACAATAAACCCTGCAAGCTTATAATTTGTCTTTTCTTATTTTGACATTTGAAGTGATATTTTTCGACTGTCAAAACATATAAATATTTAAGGTTAGGTAAGACTCAAGCAATCCATATCACGTGACACAAAATGGCGGTTGTTGGTATTCGCCATACGGGTATCATTGTGTTGCTAGTCCTTTGATGGTGAGGTTGAAGGGTAACTAAGGAAATTCACGTTGAAAAATAGAGACGCAGTGAAAGGTCACAAGTAGTACCAACATATCAGGACAATATTGGTTCAACATTACGGGAATATTAACCTTCTATTTTAAATATTGGCCATAAAAAAATGTGAACATTCGGCGATATTGGATCAATATTCGAAAACAACGTAAAGATATATCGTTTTGAATATATTGGTACAATATTGTAAATAATATATATACAAAGTATATTCGATTGATGTCATTTAATAATTCTTAGTTATTATATTCGTAATTATTCAATTATTTTTTCCAAAAAGTCAACCTAAGAAATTCAATCGTTCACAATAATATCAGAATTTGCATTCTATATTGCAGTATTATGCCAATATGCCACTTAATGTGAATATTTCCCTCATATATAAAATGTCCCATAAGAGCAATGCAATTATCGAAAACTTACAGCGGTAATTGCATTGTATCAAGTCACCATAACAACAAATTTGAAACCGTATCGCTAGACGTCAGTAAACAACACAAATAAATGTCAGATAGACTTCAAAAATAGAAAAACATTTCGCGTTTAGGTGAGTACTCCATACAATCTATACAGGAAAGTATAAATGAACAAAAAATAACATTTCCTTGAGAATTCCTTTATTCGTGAAATATTCCAATGAATTACATTCGTGCATAAAAATGACCAGATAATTTTGTATTGCGTGATATCTTATACAAACTGCGTGCGGTTATTTTCATATTTTGTAAAAGAGCCCTCGTCCTTCGGACTCGGGCACTTTCGCTAAAATATGAAAATAAACTCTTGCAATTTTTAGATATCACGCTTTCTTGCAAAATTATCGGTAATTTTTATGCACTCGTGCAATTATAACCGATAATTCATAACTGTAATGTACGCTTCTAAACAATATTGAACACAATATTGATCATATATTGGAATTCTGGTTTTGTAAATTGAGTATATAAAAAACATGCAGGAAATATTTAAATCTCTATGTTCTTAAACTGCTGTCAAACCTATATATTGTCCATATTGCACCTAACGACATGTTTTTGAAATTTATTGTCAATATTGAACCAATATTCATATTGAAATATCATTTTTTCAATATATCTATATTGGACCAATCTGAATTCGGGGTTCAGCCAATATGATGTGATACTTGGGGTGTGCTTGAAAAAAAATCTCATTCATTGGTTTATATTTTGATCGTTGTTTGTTACAGCTATAGAATGAAGTTGAGATCAATCAATAATGGAGATATACAATTAATCATGTTCCTCCAATCAGAAATATAGATATTGTTTCGTATTTGGTTTTAAAGCACTGCTTTTATTCGCAAGTGCAGATGAAAGCATATAAACGTTTGGAGTCTTATATTTTGAATCCGTTGAAGTTCATATTGTTTTCAGGAAAATCTACACTGCGAAAGTTGTAGTTCATGATTCTCGTATTTCTTAAAATTACTGGCTCAAAAACCAGCTGTGGAACACGTCTAAATTGTAATAATTGAACAATTGGTCTAGTTAATCGAGGGGATAGAATCAACATCGAAACAATATAATATCCTAGCTAAATCAAGGAATCCTCTGATAGCAGTGATTAATAGATGTATAAAAGGCACATTACACAATAGTCGTGAATAAAGTACTTACTTTATCTATCCTTGTGGATAAAGTGATATTCAGTCTACACTATTGAATTGGTGAAAACTCATTTCAACATGTGCTCATCATCATCATTCGATTCTTCTCTCAATATTTCAGTAAATGTGAATTTTCGAACACTTCAAACTATTTAAGAATCACCCTGTATCAACACATACATGGAGTTCGTTTTTCGGAACCTAGTTCAAATCTGAAGTGCCAACATTTTGAGTGATCACAGTACTCTACTCATAAAGAAAATAGACAAATTTCACAAATCACGTTGGACCAAAACGTATGAAAAATTGATTCGTATTTGCAATAATTCAGGGATTATACGGCATTGTGCTCTAAGTACGGTAATGGTTCTGTTACTCGTTTCGCTATATTTAGACACAATTGATTTTGTTTCATGATTCAAATTAGGGATCGATTCTACCCACTCAGAGCCCTGTTTATTATTCAGGTGCTTGAATACTGCTTTTATCACGAATGAAATTCCGCACAATGGATAGGTAAATGGTATACATACACGTTTATTGTTTAATGATTCATTGGAGCATTGTTACTTAATGATAAAAAAAAATCTTTTCTCATCCATGTTTCAAATAGAATACACCTCCTAACTTCGATCTGTCAGAAAACATTCAACACTTTACAGCACAGATTACAGAAACAAGTTTAGACAGGCAACAGCATACTTGTAAAAACCAAAAAGTATGTGGTGCAATTCCTGTGGCGGTTGTTGACCTCATTATTCAACAACATTGGATGGATTAGAGAAAACTGTAGAAACTAAAATCACAGAATACTGTATTATCGACGAGCTGAGGACGGATTTTCCATACTTCAATCAAAATAATTGATAGAAACCAACCAATGATAAAATTTCTTCTCGCTACCAATTACAACACATCTCCTGTGCGAGAAGCAGTTTTCTTCAAAATACATTCCCCAAGATGACTCACATTATATGAGACAGTTCAAAAGAATACATTAATTTCTGTAACTTACCTGGATTTTAAAGAGGAATGAGTGAAAAATCAGGACCTCTGGATGTGCGAAAGAGTGAACACAAGGTGTACGTCAGGAACAGATAGATTAGTTCTAAATTATCGAAACCAATTATTATTTCGAAAAATGAAACAGATTTGTGTTACAAAATGTTAACAAAACAAGCAGTTTTTACAAATATCAGTTCTTTCGTTTGTTTATAGTCAATTTCGAGTTGCACAAGAAGTTGTTACATTTTTGGGCAGATTAGAAGTACTCCCTTCTACATTAGCATATATTCCAATAAAATTTTTCTGGATTTTGGTAGCAAATCAAACCAAGAAACTACGCCCAGTGTTTTTCTGATATATCTCTGTGGATGTCGATTAAGTCAACTTCCTTTTCTCACTCATCACGTCGCTAGTGCCAAATCACGTATCTTCCTAATTGAGAGTAGCCTATATTCGAAACAATGCCGCGCGATATAAAAGCATTGATGACGAAGAAGGAACCACCAATGAATAAAAAATTACAGGATTATTTCTCTTCGTGTGCCTCTTATTAGCGTGGGTCAAAGAATGATTTATGGACTTTAAACAATGAGATTTATTACAGTGATTACTCGGAGCATACCCATCCGGGATATGCAGCCAGAGGCGTTAGAATTGTTATTATTGGAACACTTCCATAATTTGGTATACGGTGTTCGAACAAAAAGTAAAGTCGGGAAAAAAGTGGCCATTTTGAGAATAGTGGTTGTGCTACTCAAACGTCCAAATAGGCAATGTTTCGGGTCAGAATTTCTGAAGACGTTCTTCTATATAATTCGAATTATAAAAAATGTTATACTCTAATTGTCGCCTGCATTAAATGTTTTTAAGTTAAAACACTGGTGTTGGTACAGATGCGTTTATTTATTTTTCTACACCAGTACCATAATAATACAGTTATTATCATTATCATTATAAAACGGATTGGAAATCTGTATCGCATAGAAAAATCTGTATCATATTGAGCTAATTATGGTATGTTCTGTCATTGTGATAACAGATTTTTGGAAATCCAGTTCATTGGCAGAAGGCTACATTCAAACTTTTAAGTATATTGTATGAAATAGGGATTAGGGGAATAGTTCATACCTGGTTTCAAAATTATTTATCAAAAAGAGAGAAATTCGTCTATATGGGGAAAGGAGTCAGTTCATCAAAAACTGTTATGTGTGGCATTCCTCAAGGATCTATTCTTGGACCGGTTCTTTTCCTCATATATGTGAATTCTCTTTCTGATTTGAAATTGAAAGGAAAAATTAAAATGTTTGCAGACGATACGTCTATAATATATAGGGGAAATAATAAACAAGAAATAAAAATTAACATGATAATGGATCTTCAGACAATATTATCCTGGTTGAATAGTCACAAATTAACATTGAACTTCAAAAAGTCATCTTTCATGTATATATTTGTAAAAAAATCAAATTTATTCCTATCAGAAGATCCCATTCAATTAAAAAATGGAATTATTGAATATTCCTCGGCTGTCAAATTTTTATGACTACATGTGGATGAAAATTTAACGTGGACCAAACATATAGGAATGTTGAGAAAACAAATATCACCAATGATTGGTGTTCTTTTCAAATTGAGAAATTTTATACCTATGAAATATCTGAAACTCATTTATTTTTCTCTAGTGTATTCCTAACTTCAGTGTTTAATTTCAGTTTGGGGATCGGCAACAAAAACACTAGTAAAACCTGTGAAAACCCTACAAAATAAATTGATTAAATGTATATATAAACTTGATTATCGGGAACCAACAAAAAATTTATATAAACCTATTAATCTTTTGGATATATCATCATTATATACACTCAAACTTTGTACCTTCATACATTTGGTTAAAAACAGACTAAAACATTCAAATCTTATCTTCAGAATTAATAGTGATCAGCACAGTCATTCAACCAGATCTTCCAAAAATTTATCAACGGTGAAATTCAAATCTACTATAGGACGTCAGTCAATTTATCACACAGGAATCATTTTTTATAATAAATTACCAGATGCAATGAAGAAATATGGAAAACTCCGTTTCAAAGCCAACTTGAAAAAACATTTAATGAAATAGATAATTGGCAATTTTTTATTTATTTTTTTATTGCCATATTTTTTTTTTCACTTTCTACAATGGAACAGTCTGATTTTTTGCATTTTTTTTCTTTAATGTATAATATTCTTAGAGTTTATATTTTTCCCTTCTATCAACTTTGTAGTTTCTTGGGAAATAAAAGTTATCATTTGGTTAAAAAAAAACTGCCATTATTATGTCAGAATAATCGAGTAGATATATTGTTACCGTGACTACGGGGTATACAATTGTCATCAATATAAATGAATGTCAGATAAAGTCAATAAATGACAGATGAAGTCTAGAATAGATGAAATGAGGGCGGGAAGTAGAGGTGTAAGGTTAGAGGTGTGTAATGTAACACTTCCCAACCTTTAATGACGTTAGTAATGACAGCATTACATATATGGTTGTAAATTAATATATTTATAGTTCTTTATTATTTATCGAGTGTAGAAAAAATAGCGTTTGCAACTCTCTTGTAATGGTTATTCATCCATTCGAATAAACTCATTTTTGTATTCTTCTATTTCTATTCTTGTATGGCATCAGTTTAATTTTCCTTACCATAAGCATGTATATGTTTCTTGGAAAATAAATCGTTATTATTTCAAAAAAAAACACGAGACTCACTTTCGGATCGTTTCTCATCCCGTTAATATTCGTGTATTGATAACCAACATTACATGATCCTATTATAGAAACGATACACTTTTGAATTTGATCACAAGATGGAGCCACTTTCAGACATTACTCATGTCATGAAATGGCGTGAATTGAATTTTCCCAAAAAATTGGTTTCAGCTGAATTTTGGTTCTATTACTGTTCATTATAGTTTAGGTAAAGGATCGTTCATTGGACAGCACTTGATTCCGAAAAAAGATTGGTATTAACTTACGTATTTTGAATCCCCACTTTTTTTTTGAACCAATAAAATGTTTTGTTCCAATTTTATGTTATATTTTATAATTTGGAGGTTATCTGAAATATCAACTATTATCTCCTAGCCTAGAATATCGAAAATGCGTCACTCAATTGGCCCCTCCTGTGACAATTTCTGAAAACGCCTCTGATACAATTCAATATATAGAAAGAGCATTTTTCATTATATCCTGTAATTTTTCACCCAGTATCGTATTTTCGTGTTCACGTCACATTCATTAGAAATGGCAGCTGTGTGACTATTCCAACGAAATACGTTCAACTTCTCTATTTATTTCTGACTTGAAGAGAGATAAACAATCTAAATCGGTTTCCTAGAACTCCCAGCAACGGTTTACTATGCGAGGAGCGAGTATCTTCTGAAATGAAGTACTCAATCTGTGTCACTCTGGTTTATTTTATCGAAATGCTCGTTCTTTTACAAATACACCGTCTTTTCTATCAAGATCAATTAATTTTCAATTTTTATCGAGACTGATATGACAATTGGACTAGTTTCAACGATAACTGGAATGATATTTTCTTCAACGATCTCATGAGCGTCTTTTTTTTTATTTCTTTCCTTTCGTTAGTTAGGAATAATAAAAAAAACATTTTTTTTTACAAATTGGTCCATAAATTTGTTCGGCTGAAACGTTGATCTTTTCAGAAAGTACTTGGTCACCATTCAATAACCTCTCTTTCTTTTTATTGACGATGAATAATTCTTAGAAAAGCACCTGTGATAGCTTTACCTCCTGAAAAACCTTGTTCAAGTACCTCACAGAAAAATATCAATACTCGGCATGGAATACGCCAGGGACCCAGTCGAAGAATGCTTATTTCCAGGTCTTGATGCAGAGTATATTTGTTATACAAAAAAGAGCTTTGAGAATAATATTCAAATTGAAGATGCGTGACTCGTGTAGACCACTTTTCTGCAAGAACAAAATATTAACAATAATTGAAATATTCATTATAGAGACTGTCTGCTTACTTCACAAACATAAAGAAAAGTTTGAAAACCATACAGAAAGGTCCACGCGTAGCGATAAAAAACTTGCCCTTCCATTGCCCACATCATCTTTGACCAGACAGTCTCAAATCTATAGAAGTAGACAAATATATAATCATCTACCAAAAGATATAACAGCAATTAATGAACTTAAACAATTTAGAAAATCAGTGAAGAACCTCGTAATGGGAAAGTGTTTCTACAGTTTGGAGGAGTATTTTGCGTGCAGGTTCTAGTCTTTCGGTATACGATTTATATTAAGTAATTTTGAAATTGTGTTGTTTTGTTGATGACATATCTGTACATTTTTTCATTGTTTGATTTTTTTTTATGAAATCCTTTGTCGACAAAATGTATTACATTTTAAGCCGGCTTCCAACGGCGCGGGACTTGGCGAGTGACTTGCCAAGTTTCGGTTTGGCAAACAGTTTGCCAAGTGGCAAGTCGACGAGCCGTGACTATTCCCACGGCGCGTTGAACAGCTTGCAACGTTACTCGCCAAGTTCTAAATTGCGCTCGAGACGTACCCATTGGATTGTTATTCTGGTGAAAACAGTGCAGTAGTTTGCATCAAGGAAAATGATGAGACGCCAACAAGAACAAAATCAGCGTATTGCAACTTGTGCTGCAGCTTTTATTGTAATGAGCGGTGAATATTTAAAAGCAAACAAAAATAGAGAAAAAGAAAAAGACGATGGTGGATGACGTCTTTGTATAAAAGTCGAAGTAGGTAAGTAAATCATTTGCAGGATTATCTAGACTGTAGAGATTTCGTTTGTGAAGTGAATGCATTGTGTTATAATTTTTTAGCTGGTGATTGCACCAAATTTCTGTTTTTATGCTTCGGATCCTTTGGGATCCATATAGCTGGTTCCCCTTCATATAGTTCCAAAAATTCTACAATCAAATCGTTAGACCACTCCATTCTGAATGTGAAATTAAAGTGAAAATAGGAAAATTTAAAAACATTGGATGCACTAGCCACCTTTTGACAACACAACGCCACTGAGGAAAAACTGCAACTGCAAGCATTCTGTGTGGGAACGGATTCACAAGCTCAGACAAGTCGAGCCTGCGGTGCTCGTTCATCCTTTGACCTGTGCCAAATTTACCGACAACCGTCGGGAACGCCAAGCCACTTGGCAAACGGGCAAGCCTTCGTATTTCCACGGCGCGTGACTCGCCAATTCGCGAGCCAGACTTGCCAAGTCCCGCGCCGTTGGAAGCCGGCTTTAGACAATAAAGATCTATCTATCTATCTATCTATCATTCGGAGTATTACTCGTATAGTTATGTTTCAAACGTCAAATATGACATACGTTCTTCAGTCATCTATTGAATAATTCGTTCAGGTCAGTCCCAACCACCTAAACAGGGGGTTGTGGGCTGACGCCTCTCAGTATGCAACTACTTCCCTGGCATATACCGCGAAGGGTGTTGAATTAGATCCGACAGGTGCCAGAGAAGGGATTATTGGCTGTCAGGGCGCCATCTACCCATAGACGAGGCTCAGATACGACCTGTCTTGGAATATATTTCTCTAGTTCTCTTGTATGGAGTTCGGCACTAGAACATTCATCGAAGCTTCTCGATTTTATTCAGAGAAAGGCGATCCGTCTTTTTGGTGATTCTTCGCTCACAGATTCGCTCACTTCATTGGAGCATCGTTGAAGGAGACTTGTCTCTCTTCTATAGACATACCCGCGGACGGTGCTCTTCTGAATTGTTATCAATCGTTCCACTCTTGGCAATGTCTACACGGACGACTAGACGAGTACAGTATTCCCACCCCTTTGTTGTGAACTTGGAGACTTGTCGAACCTCTCTTGCTCAGGGATCTTTTTTCAGCTGAGCTTTGGAACTCCTTGCCGAGAGAGGTTTTTCCTGAGGCTTACAAACTTCAAAAATTCAGAGTTAATGTTAATTCGTATCTTCTGTCCCTTGATTCACACGGTGTTCTTTGAACATTACAAGGCTTTCCTTTCGTGGGAATCTGTATTTAAAAAAATAGTAGGAAGGAAACCATTCTTAAGACTTGGCAATGAGCAATTCTGTCAGATATCATGTTTCTCAATCATATTCTAATTACAGAATTATCAATTTAATTACTGTATAATTAAAATATTAGGACGAATGTTGAAAAATATAATTGATATTAATTTGTTTAGGAATAACAAGATCGAATCAACGTTTTAGTTTGTTTAGTCTGGTTAAATTCGTATAGAATTAACGAAGCGTATAAAAATCAACTAAAATATTGGATAGGATATGGCGCCCGATATTGAGAAATGTTGTTGTTTACATCTGTCAAGAAGCTAATTATTGATACTGCATTTGATGGTTTAATGAGTTGTATTAACAAAATTTTAAATGATTAATGACGTAACGTATGACAAAATTAGGTGAAGTAATGGATTACAACAGCTTTCTGGTGTTTTTGGTTGCTATGCAATATTTATGATTAGATACAATGAACTTTTTGTAGAGCTGGTGATACTTGCTGGTTCTGCTGGGGAAGCTATTGTATAGCGAAACACGTGTTGCAGATTTGTGAACCCTTTGATAGTGAGAACCGTACAGAAAACTGAAGTATTTTCTTATATATAATGAACAAACATTTTTGCTGATGCTTTGGTTATTTGAGTAACCATAACATTTTGTGTAGAAATATGATTGGGGGTGTTTGTTTCATACACGAGAAATATTATTATTATGTGAACGTTTCGAAATTTTCCACTTTCATCATCAGACCTCAGAAAGCTGTTATCATGATGTGTACAAGCTAATTAAGCGAAAATAACAATGGGTAAAACACACATCTCAAACAGAGGGGATATCTAAGAAATATGGAAATATCGTTATACAAAAAATGTAAAGAAAAACAAAATCATCATTGATCAGGAATGGCTCTGAAATGAGTAAAAACCGAGAAAGCTACTCCATGAGTCAAGATTCGTTTGCAAATGATAAAATGGTAGGAGTAGTAAAAGTGTGATGACTAAAAAATACCGCGAAGCATGGAAAACTGGAATAATTTCCGAGACTGAAAAAGTAACATATTATACATAAAAAAAAAAGATCAGAATGCGTAAAAAAAACAGGTAATAGTAGTAGTCTATACTACTATAAAAATTTTGTAACTTTCTTTGTTTGTAAGGGGAAATCTTCGAGAATACTGATCCGATCATGAACATTCTTTCACTAACAAACTCTATTCAGGAGTGATATATCATTATGATGGAAGAAAAAAATTAAGTGAAAAATAATAGTACATGTAAATCAAGTTGGAGAAAAGCGGGCGAGATGTGATGCAAGAAAAATAGAAATAAGCTCAATATAAATAATGGAGAATTTACTAGGAGGACATAAATGAGTATACAGAGGGTAAAACCAAAGAACGACAATATACATCCCAAAAAAATGTATATATAAGTTGCGTAGTAAAGTGAATTGAAAAAAAATTAAGGCAAGCATAGAGCTGGGGTATTCATTACTCATAATAATGATAGACAGAAAACTGAAGAACCCAAGGATATTAATAATGAACCGAGAAACAATTGTAGGATACAATAGACTGAATCCATACGAGTACTGCAAATGACTGAAAAATAAGTAACTTTTGGCATTTCAGATGATTTTTTGGTTTCGGATTCTTCATACTTCATCTACAATGATCCTTAAAGAATTCAATCTCTGAAAAATGATAATCAAATTGAAACGATACAATTTTCCTCATAATAACAAGTGCAAATATTACAGAAGAAACATGGAAATCAAATAACAGCAATATAAATGAAATTACACAAGAAAATTGCCGTAATGTATGGAAGGACCAACTGAGAAAGGAAGATATAAGACTACAGATAAAGCAAATCAATAAGCCACACTGGATAAAATAAAAAAAAAACAGTTGACATGCTTGGGAGATTGAACGTAATTGGAGCGAGAATTCCCCACAAAAAAATGAGAAACAGAAAAAAGTGGGGAGATAGAATGATACTAGCCCATTTCATTCTATCTCTCCAAAAGAGGTTAAACAATGGAAGATATGAAAAAATCAAGACAACAAAAAAATTAAAGAAGTGATAGTCAGAAAGTTAATAATCCAACATGAAATCCGTTTTGGGAGTCTTCTCTCTCCTGAAAATGAAATAGAAAAAGCTTTGTTTGAAATAGATATTATAAGAATTCGAAGCCTTCTCATTTTTACTTTCAGAGAAGGAGCCCAAAGAATGGATATCATGACATATCCACATCCTCAAAAAACGTTCGAACAATTGCTTATTTTTGGGTTCTTACTTAACCTACTATAATATGAAAAAATAGAATTGATAATGGAATCCATGCAGGTGTAGAAAGGCAGATTTGCAATTCAAAAACAGTTCCTTCTGAATGGAACGCGTTCAATTAGTCAGGTACTTTTCGTATATCTCAAATTTGCTATCAAAAAAATACCAGAATAAATATTCATCAAAATGCTTGTCGTTGACGTTTCGGAAACCAAATCGGCTTCCGTTTTAAAAACTCTCACAAATATTCTCTTCTAGTTTCGTTCTTAACGCGGATTTCCACCAAACAGACTCGCTTGCGACTAGTTTCAATTTCAAAAACAGAAACAAAAAACTCGTAGTTTGGAAAACGAACTCGAAACTCGAATTCTACCAAACAAACAAAAATAGTCTTTCGCGTGTTTTGTTTTGATGTGTGATTAAACACTTCATACGTATGATAAATTCACACAGTGACATACCGAAACAAAATAGTGAACTATTGTCGCCAGACCTTTCCACATAGCAGACTCTGTTTTCATAAACAGAGACAAAACACCGAAACCTTTTGAGCTTTCCGCCTGGCAACGGGACTTTTCGTTGTTGACAAAAACAGGTACTCGCGACACAAAGTCTTCAAAATGGTTCTTATTCTGACAACAAAAGATTTTGTTTTGTCGAAATTCAATTTCGATGTGATGCCAATTGCCAATTTGCCAATTTGCGTGTAATTACACGAAATGCGTGTAATCCTGACAGCTTGCGTGTCCTATTCGTGTAATAGCATTTTGCGTGTAATTGCGTGTAATCCAGCAGTATGCAAAACTCTGAGCGGGAAGAATATCTTTACCTTTACGTTCCAACTTACTCTGAAATTCCAAAGTAACATGCTGATCATTATCGCAGAAAATATGAAAAATGTTGAGTTCTGTTCTGTCAATTCTGTGATTTATATTTGTGTTGAAAATGGTGTCACATGACTGATATGACATATCACTCACAGATACGTCAATTATATTATTGTCATATGTCATTATTGTTGTTTTTATTGAAAAGTTAGAGATATTTCTTGAATAAAAATCTAAACTAATAAAATTTAAAATTGCTGTGGAAATGAATAGTTGGTTAAGAAAGGTTAGATATTTGGCTCAATCAATCATTAATGTAAATGAAACTTACATTTATTTATAGGTTAATGTAAATGAATGCGAGGTTATGTTTAACGAAATTCGATCGTAAGACGATCTGATAGCTTTCTGAATGGTCTAAATTCAAATTCAGACCAATCAAAAAGCTATCGGATCGTCGTACGATCGGATTTCAGATCTGTCTGAATTCAGCCTAAGAGTCAGACAATGAAGTTGAAGAAAATATAAATTCTGCGAAAGTTGGTTGGAAGATACTAATTTAAAAAATGGCTGATGAGGTCGAAAGATTCTAGAATTCCGAATTACGCATTTTTTCGACGGAATTCTGTCAAAATCACCAGAATAATCGACAACTCCCCCAGAAAAGTTGCGAAATTCGGATAGACAAGTGTAGCTTTCAATAATGTGATTATGAGAAAAAAAAGATAAACATTTTCACAGTAGTTTTTTGACATTCAATTTCAAGCCTAATTCTGAATATTATTTTGGCTTAAGATTTTTCGAAGAGGGTGTCCAAAAGGAGTAATCTAGAGAATTTGCGTGTAAAAAGGGTGTAATTTGACAGTCGACATCGTGTAATTTAGCAAATCCCTATTGGCAACACTGAAATTGACACAGTTGCTGTTTTGTTTCTGTTTTGACCGTTTGGTGGAAATCCACCTTTAGGTTCGTTTTTTGAAATGTTTTTGAATTATCGCAGAAACTTTTCAGAGGGGATTGAAAATCTACCTTTCTACACTTGCGTAGATTTCAATATTTTTTCATATTCTTTCAGATTGTGGTAGATTAAGAACTCGAAAAAACTAAAAGAAAGAATTCATTCACCAAAAAATTATGACATTCAAACAGTAATCATACGAACAATATTTAGGAATCTGACTGATATCGTGTTTTCCTTATCCGAAAGGCAGTGGCGGATTCAGGATCAGGTCAAGGGAGGGGTCTATAACTCAAAATTTATATATATATATATATATATATATATATATATACATATATATATATATATATATATATAACAGAAAATTACCGTATAGCAAAAACTAGTCAAGATCCAAAAAAAAGGTGAAAGAGATTGACATGAGCAAAATTTGAAGGTGTAGCCAGGAGGTAAAGTAGGTTCGAAACTTTACTTTCTTTAAATCGAATCGAGTTGATTTAATCTAATCAACAGCATATTCTACTCATACATAGTATATTCGAATTGTTACCAGCATACCCAATACTCATCACAAATGTAACAAGTCTAATTTTTCAAATACATTGTCAGAAATTTCTCGAACTTTTTCTCGATAAGCCTACTGACAAGTGTCAATTTTCTTTAAAGTGTCATCGAGAAAAATTGCAATTTGATAGTTGAAAAACGTTAAAAAAGGCATTTTATTTTGAACCTACAACATGAAGAGGACTCTATTCTCATATTTTACTCGGCTTGATCCAGCGTCTGAACCGACTGAACCAGAAAAAAAAGAAAGAACAAACGGTGAGTCCAAAAATTTCAAGCGAAATTTGTTTGTTTGTTTGTTTGGGTAAAATTCAATCCAGATCTTGTTTGTACTATTTTTAATTATTGAGAATTATTTTTTAGGAATTGGAGGATTATTGAATTGAATAAATTGATGAAATTGGTTGTTGAAAAATGAAAATTTACTGATGTTTAAATGTAGCCTGATCTTCAGTTTTCAATAAAATGTAATAATAATTATTAAAGTTCTTTAATTTTAAAGCAAAAAAAAGTATTCTATTTTATTTTTTTTTGTCTTGCACGTGATATTTTTTCGTTCCCTAACAAAATTTGGAAATTAGGAGCCGATTAAAATTGAAAAAAAAGTCTCTCATTTTCCCAATGGGGGGGGGGGGTCCGGACCCGAAAACCCCCCCCGTGGATCCGCCACTGCCGAAAGGAAAATTTTTAATTCTTCACTTGAATAGATTTTATGCTTTCTCTTCACATTTTCAGATTGTAGTGAGCTATGAACTATAAACAAAAAAAATACGAAGAGAAGATGCGAATGTTGTTTCAATCCCCATTTGACGATTTGATCCATATTTTTTCTCGGAATTTTTCTCCACAACTTGCACTCCATCAGCAACCACCCTGTACTCTATTCTGCACACCGAGATTTCGTCCATTTCGGCCGGACCTCCGCTCAAAGTCGTCGCCGTTTCTCCTCCACCAAACTGGATTCCTCGAACTTCCAGCACGGCGAACAAAAATTCAGTTGGCTTTGATCCTCACCGAAGTGAGGTCGACGAAGCTCTTTTGTTTCGTCTTTGCAGACACGACGCGAAGCGCAGACTGCGAAGTTCGCGGGACAGTTTTGTTGTTTTTGTTTACTTCTCGTGTGTGTCAGCTATTATTGTGAACGAGTTTTTGCGGTGGTAAGTGGACGTTTGATGTGTACATTACTTATTTGATTCGGTAGGTCAAACTATGACTTGAATGCGTATTTTGAGCACTTTTCACTGGGTCTATTTAAATCTAGACTATTTTTGATTGCTGGGGACATAACGAAATAATATTTTTTACTGCCCTGTGTGCAATCTGAAGTAAAGAAAAAATTCGTGAGGTAAACTTTGAATCCATCTTTTATAGAGTTAACTTTTTTCTGATGTGGAAAACAACAGTGAAGGCAATAGTATGTAAAATAAAAGGATATAGGATATTCAACTTCTGATTACTCTTTTGTCGTTTTCGAGTTGGCTTTGATCGTCACCGAAGTGAGGTTATCAAAGATTGAAATGGGGTTTGTTTATTTTTCAGCTGGTGAAACAGTCTATTGAATAAGTACGAGTTGTTTGAAGTTTATAAGGTGTTTATCTAGCTACATGTTATTTGGCGCAATACAAAGTTATCAACGGAATTTGTTTTTTATCTTCAGTGGGCAGCAAAGAAAAACGCTGTTGAGGTAAAATTTCATTTCTTGTGGACTTCAAGTACCTATTTATGATGTGGTATTTTTTGACAACACTAATGTTATTTCGGAGAGTGCTGTGATGTGTCAAAAAAGTGAATTGATGACTGTTAACGTGACACTTGATTCATTGTTAGGCAAGTATAAACAGCCGTTTTGTTTATTTATCATGGGTGTCAATTACTGTGAATGATTTTTCTTCCCCAGTGGTAAATTGTCAGCGAATATTAATTGTGTTTATTCGATACCTTGTATTTCGGCATCAATTTCATTTATTTTTTGACTTCTTTCAATTTGGCTATGTAGTACCAGAGAATTATCGTTAAAGAATAATTGAAGGCGAATTCATGCAATCTACTTAACTTGTATTCGTCCTAACTTATCTTAGGAAGTCATATTAAAAAGGGGCATTGATGCAACAACTCTCAAAATTGAATAGCAAAGATAAGCGCGACTGATTTTGACAACTGACAACTTTTTGGAGCGTTAGCGAAAATAAAGTTGATAAGTTGCTAAATATCATCGAACTTCTTAAGTTACGAAGTTAAATTGAATACAAGTTAAAAGTTGGCATGCGTGAATCCACCATATGAAGGATACGTATTGTTTTTTTCTGCCATGTGTGAGGTGAATTTTGAAGCAATACTCTAATAACAACAATCGAGAAGTTGACTTTCAATCCGTTTATTTTTTCTTATGGAAACCCACTGATTCAATGAAGATATTAATAAGTTTGCTGTGAACCACTCAATCGGTGAGGTGCTGATTATCAACCTGCCACTTGGTAACTTGATTAATTGTATATACCTATATATATATATATATATATATATATATATATATATATATATATATATATATATATATATATATATATATATATATAATATCAAATATCTTAATGTAAAGCATGGAAAACTAACAGTAAATAGAGTTATATAAACGAATATATAAATAAATGCACTGTGAAACTTAGGTACATAACGAGGTAAGTACATAATGAAAATAATATTGTCATACTGACATACATGAACGTAAAATTTTTGATCGTTTCTTTTTGTTTCTATATATAGAGTGTTAATGATGTACTTTAAACTTTAACTGTTAGATTCATAACTTGATGATGATTCAGTATTACTTTGTTAGAAGAAATGAATATATTTTACTCAATTCATCAAATTCATCAATATCCCCTCTTTCATTTATGCAATTTTTTTTTGATGACTATCATTTCTAGAAAAAGTCTCTTGGTGAGCTTTTTCTCAGAATATAAAATTTTTGTTCCTTCATAATTAATCTCGTAATTAATTGAATGATAAAGACTCACAACATGATCTGATATATATAATATTAATTGTGAGTCTTGATCATTCAATTAATTATGAAGGAACGAAAATTTTATATTCTGAGAAAAACCTCACCAAGAGACTCTTTTTAGAAATGGTAGCCACAAATAAAAGAGGGGATATTGATCAATTGAGTAAAATATATTCATTTCTTCTAACAAAGTAACACTGGATCATTATCAAGTTATGAATCTAACAGTTCAATTTTAAAGTACATCATTAACACTCTATATATAGAAACAAAAAGAAACGATCAAAAATTTGACATTCATTATCAATTTCTATTCATGAAGAAGTTAGCTTGGAGGTCTGGTTGGAAGGCAAAAAGTGCAAGTGATATCAGCACGGATATACCTTTGTTGTTACGGTAGTTGCGAGGGTAGTTGATTTATTGTGGAGGTTTTCAAATGATTTGAGTTTATGCTGTTGTGAATTCCGAGTTGGCCTCGGAGTTGGCCTCGAGGTTAGTAATAAGTACAGACCCACCAACAGAAAGTTGACAACTTATTGGTGTTTCCAACATCCCGTCAACTAGCTATAACTTAACGGAATATACCTACTATGAAAACAATGAAATGTTTTCGCAAACAATTACTGGATGCGAAGAGAAACATTGGTAAAGTCTTTTTTTAATGAAAGCCCATTGGTTTTATGTCAATAGTAGTAAGAAGTTATGAGAAGTTCAAATACTGAATCATCTTCACAAGTTCTTGATTTCAAGCAGGAAAATGAAGATGTTGGAATAGTAGTTTGTACAACAAGAGTGGATATGGCCAATATCCATTCATATTTCAGAACTCAAGTATCATATTGATAATAAATTTTAGATATAGAGTATTCTTTCGATATTTATGAAAAACTCGAAGGAAAGAAACTTAATTGAATTCAATATTGAACGATACCAATTGAATTGGTGATATCAAATTTAAAAAGAAAGAAAAAAGTAGGTTTTGGGGAGACTCGTACCCACGACTATAAAGTGGATCTTCTCAGAGGGCTAACACTCTAACCAACAGGCAACTTGGACTGTATAATTTCAGTTGATTGTTGGTATGAATAGTAGATGTAAGTCCTTCAATTAGTCTATCGTCTCCGAGGGCAAACGCGCTAACCAGATAAGCCACTGGGACCGTATAAGTTCAGTTGAAATTATTGGTATGAAGAATAGATGAGTCCTTCAATTTCACAAAAAAATAACATCAATTGTGACATTCCAAACTGAACTCAATAAACTAATTTATCAGTTTTATGAAAAAATCGCCATATTTACGGGTGGGTGTAGAAAAAATCAATTTCATCTCTTATATATATATATATATATATATATATATATATATATATATATATATATATATATATATATATATATATATATATATATAGGTTGTCTTTGCTGACCAGTCAAGTAACAAGGGAAGAAGATATTGGGTGAAGCAGCAATCAAAAAGTGTACTCTTTTTACACTGTATTTCCAATATTTCGACAGTGAATTCCGTCATCTTCAGGGCAGCTACAAATTTCACGTCCTTTGTTAAGATTATGGATTAAAATTTACGACAAATGACATATGAGTATTGAGTTCAGTCAATTGTCTAAATGTTCACATAGCAGCGAAATAGTTGTTTTATCTGTCATACTTCATCAAGTACTTCATAAATATTCACATTTACAAATTCTTGTCATATGTCATTTCTCGTAAATTTTAATGCTAACCTCCATAAACACGCTACGACTGACTCCACGTGGCGAAAATTAGTTATAAAATTAATTCAAAAAAAGTAATCACTACCAGCTTTCAATGCTATTGAAAACAATTGAACAGAACTCTCCCCGACTTTGAAAATAAATGCAATGAGGTGATTCAGGTTATTGAGAACGCGCCTGGATTGTTTCGGACATTCGGGCGTCAAATCGAACGCAGCTTATAATATAGGTAATCACGAGGGGGAAACAGCTACCCAAAATATGTACACCATATTTTAAATATCTGATAATCAACAATATTTAAAATATATTTATAAATATATATTTAAATAAGTATTTAAATATTCAAAATATATTTAAGATAATGAAAGTATTTAATGTACTGAAAATATATTTAAATAATTAAAGTATATTGAAGGTATTGAAAATTGAGGAAACGTACTTAGATTTGAATTGTAAAGAAAATAAATGGAATATAGCGCATATAATATTTGATCCAATTAAGGTAAAAAAACGTAATGAAACTTTTATTGCCACATTTTATATTTCATTCATAGATCCTTGATTAGAGGATCAGCCTACCACGGTTGGTGAGTGAAAAAAGTTTCAAATAAAAAAAGTACACCTTAATAATCTTTGAGTAGATCAGAAATTCAGGAATATAGAGTACTAATTGAGTCCGATTTCTTTTTTGAAAGATTTGTATTTTTTGTTAATTTCTTTCAATGATAAACCACTGAATTGAAACGGATGGAAACCCTGCAGCGATATCTGCATTTTCTATTTCTGGTCGATCTATGAAAATAAAATAATTTTCAAAGAAATAATAGTCATTTACTTTATGACATACCATTTTCATGATCTACATCTCCATTGATTGATAAAATTTCAGAAAATTTGGATTCTGAAATTCCTTGATTTCTTGTGAAAAACCTCCAAAATCAAAATACATGACTGTACTTATTTGCTTTCATTACCATCACCTACTCCCATAAAAATAAAAGACGATTCATTGCGAAAACACTAGCAGTAATATTGAGTAAGACTCGACTATTTTTCAATAACTCATAGCATGCCGATTATAATAGATACAGATCCCGCAGAGTATGAACAAAATTAATTCCTGGAATACAAGTCGCAAAAACAAATTAAAATATGGGCACAAACCTTTTGCTGAATATTTTTTCATATTTATTTTTCCACGCTAATTGCTAAATATTGTTTTCAGATCTATTCGTACACGCAAATGTTATCTGATTTCCCTTAAGAAAAAATAAACTTATCAAGTTCACTAGTTCACTTCGAATTTGTTTCACTACCTGTATCAACCTGCAAGCTACTCACAACCACTAATAAATACCAAATTATGTCAGAATACATTGTCGGTTAACCCCGGCCCAAAACGAATGAAACGATTGTAGACTGAATTGCACCCCAAATATTTCAAATATTTTGGAAGACTGAAAAGGATATCGTAACATTTAAACTGTATTGAAATACTAAGAAAGATATTTTGGTAATGAAAACAATATTTGATGCGAAAGAGACTGACAAATATTGAAATATTTCGAAAATATTGTAGATATTTTGATAATGAAAATAATATTCAGAGTATGGAGTGGATATTTTTGGGATTGAAGTAGTATTTAAAGTATGAAGCGGTATTTGTGGATACTGAAATACTGAAATTTATATTGAAATAATTTAAATATATTTGAGATATTTAGGTACTGAAAGTCATATTGAAATATTTAAATTTCTGGATGTACACCTATTTAAAGAGTTGTTTCCCCCTCGGGTAATCAGTTGGAACTTAGACTACTTAAATTTCTTTAATGAGTTACACATTCCTCCAGTTTTTTTTTCAATTGTCAATTGTGTACCTCTATCTCTATCTATATGACATTCATCAGGTTTATTCATTTCAAATATTCTTTTTTTTTTGTTATTGAATGCCTTTTGTTGCGCCCCCTCCTGCACTGCGCCCCTTTGCGCCGCCAAGGTTGCCAAGGCGTTATTTACGCCACTGGTTCTATCAATTAAGATTTTATTTAGCATATCGTCGCTGTGTAATCAAACCGGCATATCTGCAAAATGCGTATTTTTCACCAAAGCACTTTGAAGTTTTCGCATGTGATTTTTTCCATATGACGTCCGTTTGGTCCAACGCCCTCTGACGGATTTTCATTCAAATATACGATATGCCGGTTCAACTCAAAAATAGACGGAAACATTTTTTTGAAACCAACAACTCAATAGGTAACTCAATTTTTGCAGATCTTTCAGTTTGATTTTACAGTGACGATATAAAGAATATAACTTGAAATACTTATTCTCCAGGACTACAGAAAGTCTGGTGTCGAGGGGTGTTTCACTTCGGAAATCCGGTATACAAAATTCAGTAGAAATCTTGCTGAAATCCCTGAAATCCATGTTGAAATCCAAAAATCCCACCTGAAATCCTTGAAGAAATCTTGAAATCCACTAGAAGTCCTGATTTAGTGTACGAATTTTACGGAAGTGAAACACCCCTCGTCTGGTGTAACTAATCCTGTAATAAAAATGGGGGATGAACCGAGGGATGAACTCAACAATTTTTTACAACGGAAGCCCATAACCTCGTCCAAAACAATCGCCTCATGTCAGCTAAATTACACTATGTTCTGTTCCTCAATCCCTAAATGTCCATTATGCTTCATGATAGTGGGTGCACTACGATCAAATATAGTCACAGTTTAGAAACTAACCCCTCTTTATAGTGTTAACTAAGTGTGTCAATATTTTGGGGTGGTGCTTGATGGATTGATAGGGGATTGTGAGAGGGGAGATCGAAGATAAATTGTTTGACTATTATTTATGGTGTTCGGTTCCAAATTTAGGAAGATGGGTATTATGGAATCAATTTGAAAGATTATCTTAATGATTCGATGAGCAGCTGGTAGAAAATTCGGAGAATATTGCTTTTGAGGTGTACAGGGTAATACGCTAGAATAATTTTGAATAGTTAACTTATTTTTTGTTGTTTTCACTTCTTTCATGTAACGAAGTGAAATCATATTTCATTTTAGTCAAGTCCAGTTCCTAAAATTACTGTTCCAACTCATAGCTTGGTTCTGGTTGCTGAAATGAATATTCACCTTTCATCAGGATATTTTACTGGAACTTCCTATAATTTATTCAACATCAAAGTGTATGTGAGAGTGTGTTATATTGGTGTAATTATGGTTTTGTACAAAAATAGATTTTGAAAACCCATCAATGGAGAGTCATTGGAAATATCACCTGACAATTTATTGTTGTTTTTTATATCAATCATGGAATAATCATTTCCTGCGTCTGCGGTTTTATTTCCTTCTGAAAAACGCTTCAATTGCTGATATTATTGGTGTATACTTTTTATATACGTAAGTATTCAATCATCCATTCTGCAGTCTCGAATATGAAAATATGCTCGAAAATATGGAAGATATGCATGCAGCCTTTTATTTATTATTTTTCCGATATTGAATCTTTTTTTGTGCCATTGATATCTATAGCAATAACTATTATAGATTTCAATGTGTATTGTCAAATCGATTCATAAATATGGGTAAGTCTGTTGAGTAGATAAATAAATGAATCAATGTGAAATTCATTGTCTTATTATAGTTGAGAGTAGCTTTCATGCGTACCGGACTTGGTTAAGGATCATTTGAGCAATATTTTGACCGCCACTCATTGTTACCAACAGGATACTTGGAACTAATTGTAAATGTATTGTTCCAGAGTTATTTTACTCTGATGGATGGAGTTTCTCTTCGTAGTTATTCAGTTGTGAAAATTGTAACCTACCAAAATCGTAAAAAATAAAAAAATCGTTAACCCTAATCAGATAATGGTATAAAAAATGATTCTTCTGAATGAGAAAAATACAAAATTAGTCGGCAGCTTGTTGTACCACTCAAATTTTTTTACTACAAAATATAGAAAAGTGCCTCAGAGAGAGGGTTGGAGAAACTGTCTTAATCTCCATAAAATAATTTTCGATGCAGTCAATTCATAATTTGCAATGCTCCTTTACAATATTTGGCACCTTGTATCCTGAAAACGGCATTTTCAGGACAGAAAATGTCGATGAGTCCTTGAGAGGAACTCCTGAATCAATTTACGAGTCAATTTAGCAAGTTTCATGTTTCATCCACAGCCAAATATTCAGTGGCATTGCACTTCATGAATGTTGAATACAAAATTATGAGGAAGCATCGGGAAGAAAATGTATCTTCTTCCAAAGCTTCTTTCTCGATATTTCCTACTTTTCTCATTTTGGCTTATGAAGTGGCCCTTTTCAAAATTTACAGGAATGTCGAAACGCCTTACTTTTCAGTATCAATTATGGAATCGCTTACTTTTTATCACTCAGTTAAGAAAAGTAAAACAAATAAAGCATCCAGCTGTACAATGAAATCTCATATGGCATCTCTCATATATTCATTGAAGAAAAGAATGATTTATTCAGGACTTTCATTTTCCATTGAAGGATTAAAATAGTTGAATAATACAAGGCTCAACTTCTTAACTGAACCGAAACCTTTAATATTCTGATTATTATGGTGATTGAGTACTGAGTACACACATTATATTGTTACGAGATGTCCTGGCGCCGGCCCTGTCGCTCATAAACGCAGAGGGGTCGAAGAGCGAACGTCATTTTTCCAGGAACTCTCGTAAAGCGTGGAATATTCGATCACAGAGATTTGACTCGAAGATTCTCCGTAGACGTACGCAGGTATATAAGGAGACACTTCTTCGCGGAGGAGACAGTTTATTCGCAGAGAGTGTTTTGCAGAGTTATTCAGAGCTTAGTGGAGAGAGCTTTGGTATTGCTGAGTGCAGAAGTCGAAAGATAGAATTTCTATTACAGAGAGTTTTAGTACCGAGCGTTGGATAGTTAGCGGAGCAATTTGAGTGATTGTATTGTATTGTATCGTGATGAAGAGTTGTAATAAAAGTAGTTCAGTGTTGTTTGGAGTTTGAATTAACGAATCCAAGGAAATATCGTAACAATATATAAATTGGCGTACTTTATAACATGTTCCTTTCTGTATAATATTTTTATGAGAACAAGATTTATTCCCACCGAGATTTCTACCTTCCTTCAGAAACTCCGGATAATCACTGCATTCTCAAAATATTGGATGGGTTGAGAAAGGTCGGATCAGATTAGGTCAGGTAAGGTCTGCTAAGGCTATGTTAGGTTATGTTGAGTTGGATAAATCTGTTTTATTTGTGGTGAATACCGCAACCTCACGATTAAGAATGTGTGCGGTAATTGATTTAGCAGATATGATTTTACGTGGTGATTTATTTCGCTAAGGATGATGGTATTCGATTTCTATATACCTACTCATAGATAAAATATATAATAAGAGCGTTTTCAGTCGTCTTTTTTGTATCATTCAGTGAACTGAACTTTTTTCAATCACTGTTTCGTATTTTTTTTTCAGCAAACACTCATTCAAAGTTTGCACATTTCAAACTGACCAGCGATATGATGAACAAACTTGATACCTACTTGGAAAATTTTGTGAAGTACACTCTTTGAAAATGATGAAATAATATTTTCTACGAAAATTAGAATAAATTTTGTATCTAACACGATAGAATATTTCATTTTGTGTGCTTTACGCTATTTTATACAAAATGTAACTTTTTCAATTGATTACATAACTGGAATGAAACGTGTATTTGCTACTGTTATGACTTAATCCTGGCGCCTCACGAAAAAACATCTATTATGCAGATCGACACAGTGATTGATGCAAAACTTTCAGCGATAACATTCATCTTCGGATGCGGATCCTCAGAGACGTAACAACAATAAACTGCTCTTTTGAAATATAAATAAAGTTGACGCATCGAATTTATCCGTCCGATGAAAAGGTGGCCTTGCAGGGCCGACCGGTTTGTTGCGAAACAGACAGCTGCACCGCGCCGATGCTGCTCAGTGTTGCCACCGCCGAATTTTGAAGTAACTGAGGAAGAGGTGAATATATAAGAGACGGTAACTATAGCGATTTCCATCAATGTGGATTCTTTGTATCTTCTGATGAGTTTGGTAGAAAAGTACGTCGGTCAAACTCGTTGAGATTTGAAATTCGTTTCAAAGAGAATAGGAGTAGTATTCCTGTGGTGTTTCATTCTTTCCCATATGAGAAGAGATTATATGTTCTGAAAATGTGATTCGCAGTAGTATTGGTCCGAACTTCTACTGTCTGTTATTTTGTCTCTCCACAAAAGTTACAACGAAAAACTAGAGCGAAATGATTGCAATAACTCTGAACAGAATGAAATGAACAGTTGAACAATAAATTAAAAACGTTGAAATTACCAGAAATAATGAAATAAAAAAAAATTAAAAAATAGTGAAATCGAACAAAAGTAAAGCGGTATCAATAATAATGTTGAAGGTGTCATGTTGAGTTTAGGAATAAAGTCGGACATATATTAAACAATTTGAACAAATGATTATTTTTGTGGAGAGACGGTAGTTTTGAGGAAGGAATTTTTGCTTCTTCTTCCCCAAGTCAATGCAAAACATTTGGTGTTACTTCTTTTTAGAAACATTGTATTTTTTGCATTGGCTTGAAGCCAAAACTTACTTTCTCATTATATAATGATTTAGTATATTTCATCATCAAATATATAAAATATTCCATTTGAAATGAATTCGAAACCAGAATCAATAGGGGGTTTCAGATATTTTTAATAATGAAAATAAAAATTAGTTATTGTATGAAGAAATTTTTTTGTAGACAAAGCATTGAACATGATAAAAATGAGAGATGTGTTAAGTCCAAACAAATAGAGAACATGAAAATCAATAGTAATATATATATATATATATATATATATATATATATATATATATATATATATATATATATATATATATATATATATAAAGATTTACTTGTCTACGTTTCGGCTCCCATTTCGGAGCCATTTTCTAACCGCGGAAGCCTAGCCGATCGAATATATATATATATATATATATATATATATATATATATATATATATATATATATATATATATATATATATATATATATATGCTGGCTGGAACTTCCGGTTGATCCGCGCCTGGAATGATTTTCTTGTCTACGGTTCGGCTCCCATTTCGGAGCCATTTTCAGGACCGAGTGACCTTGCGTCTAGGTCTGAGTTGTCTCTCAGTCTTGAAAATGGCTCCGAAATGGGAGCCGAAACGTAGACAAGAAAATCATTCCAGGCGCGGATCAACCGGAAGTTCCAGCCAGCACATTTCTAACCGCGGAAGCCTAGCCGAACAAATATATATATATGTATATATATATATATATATATATATATATATATATATATATACAAATTAGAATCCAAGAAAAATAAACTTCCTCAAGCGGGATTCGAACCCGTGTCTTCCATTCTCTAGGCGGATGTCCTAACCACTAAGCTATCGAGGACACTAGTTTGGTATCTAAACCTGATACCTGCTGAAGTCGACAACATATCGTCGACGTATCGGTTGAGAGGTACAATTTTGTAGTACAAAAATCTAAAATCATTCTTTCTTAATAAGTATCCTTCCCATCTAACACCTCCGTCAGTCGTAAACCGCGATTGAATAATAACAACTAACAGTAGAATCTGAGAGGAATGACTCCCGAAATATGTGATGGAGAACTCAGTGTCCTCGATAGCTCAGTGATTAAAGCATCCGCCTAGAGAATGGAAGACGTGGGTTCGAATCCCGCTCGAGAAAGTTTTTTTCTTGAATTCTAATTTGTCTGAATGCTACTATCAATTCATTCATCTCATCATATCTGCTAAGTATATCGAGAAAATCCCGAGTTTGTTAGTATGTTTCATTTCATGAAAACTCATTATAGGTCCCAGAGTTTTTTATTTCTATAGGGAGATGATAATATATTTCGGTGTATTATTAAACATGTTTTCCTGGAATATCAATCATATTAGCCTTACCCTCTATTATTGGAAGTTGGAATTCACTTGGGGAGTTGTTTAGTGTTAACAAAAATTGGATGTATTGGCATGAAACTCTATTTCGGCTAGGAGGAGGTCCATCTGTTGGATGAGTTGTTTTCACACATTTAGGATTCATGCCGTGTTATCCGTCGTTGCTTTTGTTTGACGGTCGAGATTTAGTGATTTGGCTGCGAATTGTTTCCCGATCGAAAGCAATCTTCGACGTTGAATCTGTTCCAGTTTTCTTGACCCACTCTGCAGTCCAGGCAAAAATTGGTTGGTCTGGTGTTTCTTCCTGCATAACGTTACACATTTTTCATTATACAATAGCTCCTTCATGTGCGTAATAGTAGTACTACAATGACACACAATGATTACAATAACACGACTGCTATTGTATAGTGAAACACGTTTGACGGTTTTGTAAACTGGCTGGTGAAAATCACTTATTATTGCCTCCAATTAACTTTGATTAGAAATACATCCAGCTTCGGCATAATTTGGGAAACCATTGATGAAATAGGTAACTTCGACTGCCATTAACTCAAAAACGAATAGACCGATTCTCAAGTATAAAACAGTGTTGGATAGAGGATTGAAAGATCAGAAGAAGGAAAGTTATCAGAAGACCCCCCTGTTCTTTTTAAAAAAGTTGTCAGCGCTCCCTCTCAGCGGCAAATAACATAACGTTATAAATTTTTTCACTTAAAAGTACTGAAAATAATATATATTATTTGAATATTTTTCGAGAAGGTAGAAATGTTCGGAAATCCATGTTTTGGGTTTACTCTTTCGTGGTGATGAAAAACACTGGTGAAACATCGAGGCCATTGAGAATAAGAACAGCTGAACATGAAAGCATTTCAAGAAGACCAGTCTGCCCTAAGAACAGAAATTATATATTCCGTTCTTTTATTTCCGTGGGAGAGAAAACTCAAAAAGTGGATTTCCGAATATTATCACTTTCTGCCTGAATTTTGTCCGACCTTGGTATCTTCGAAAGTAAAGAGGAAGAGGGACTATGCCCAAACTGGTTATTTTCCGGAAGAAGTTATAGAATTTTCAGATATTTTTTTTTCAGGAAACACGTACATATAGTAATCGTTAATTATGAAATCATAAGTGATAGATCTATTCCGAAAGTAATAGCAGTGGCAACCGTGCATTTGCTATTGCAGTGGAGGTCTCGAGACTGTTTAGACTACAGTTTTATCGACCTAGTAAAAAGGATTTTTTTTACTGCATTGTGGTCTACGAGAGATATTGTTATTATAATATCGGGAGCAGTGTCTGTCAACATACGCGTTTTCATACAGGGTGTTCGCAAAAGATATTCCAGAGGTTTGTCTTAAGAGGCATGATATAGAAGCTCCATTGCTAGAGCGGATTTGGAATACAGTTCAAAAATAGGTCAGGCCCATATAAAAATAGGGTTACTTATAGTTATCATACTAGCAATGACCCCTTTCTTTGAGGCTGTTGCTTTCTTAATTATTATACTTATGCTATTTAATACAAACGCCCAACATCCATATCTCAACCCATACGTAGTGAATCTTTGTGGGTTTTTCAAATTACTTGTACATACTAGGTTACATCCATTCATTTTCAAATAATTATTGGTTCATCATCTGAAACTCATACGTTTATCTCAACAAAAAAAAATAATAATCAATATGGAAATATGAATAATTATCTGCCATCAAAAAGATGCAACTTCAGTCTCTCATCCATCTCACTTATCAAAAGTCCTTGGGATAATGAAATTGGTGCATAGATACTATATTTTGGAGTAAATTTGACAAAGCCAAATTTCCAGACGGCGACTGGGCGAAATCTGGGAAAAAACTTCAATGGAAAAGACGGTCTTGTGACATATCCTTTTGAAGCTCTTGACGAATACTTTACAAAATTAAAATATGAAGTCAATATCTTCACCCACTACAAAATAGCGAAACATTTAATAAATGCCTGAATACATCGATGTTCAACTTCATGCTTTGAGGAAATAAGTTGAGTTCAGTTCAGAAGAAGAAAGAGAATTTTTCATATTTACCTATGTTTCGAATTTTTTTTGGATATTTACCTATGTTTCGAATTTTTTTTGGATGGTGACTTTCCTTGGAACACCGTATATAAAATACATTCAAGTTCATAGACTCATGTTCGTTGATGATAATAGCGAATAAATGAGCTAATAAATGATCTTTAGAAAGTGGATGATTCATATGTCACCCTCACTTCTGACTCACTGTATATTTTGTGGGATCACCCATTCTGAATATAATCGTATCAATTCCAGATCATTCTCTGCTTGCTAGACCATCACGTTTCACCACATGACACGCTCGAAGCAGCTTGTGTTTCCCAATAATGATCCTTTAATTTACCGAAACAAAGAGCAAAGACCATTTGCTGTAATCAGTTCTTGAGAATAGAATACCAACTGCCTCATTAACTGCAATTACAGCTGTTTCGAAATGGAATTTACATTTCATTCAGATTAAACAACTTCAACTTCGTTTAAAACGATTAATGTGTTTGAAATTGATGATTTTGAAGGGTTTTGAAGATTGAAGATGGCTGTTTTTCAGTAAACGTTTCAAGGTTGAGCAAATACATTTAATATTAGTATTAATTCGTAAATTCCCCTTCTTTGTTAAAGCGATTTTCTTAGAACATGACAGTTTTTTTTCATGTATGAGCCCAATGAGAGAAATTGTTACCTACTCATATTGTTATTTTTTTATATCTCTTTGTCATATTTCTTCTTTTATCGAAGTAGTTGGTCCTCATTGAGTGATAAAGATCTTTCAAATTTTGTGTTGAAATTCTGTCTGACTGCACACTGTCGTTGATCGAATGTTTCAATAGGTGAAACTTGTTTCAGATAATGTTTTTAAAATAGTTGGTGTAAAAAAGTAGCTTAGGTATTCAACAGGTTACTAGAACAGGTATTGCTTCATATATTGTTTTTATGAATGATAATTAATAAAAAACAAATAATCTGATGAAAACGGGACGAAGTAGTTTATAAAGACGAATTTGATACTGATATTGTCAAGAAAATATCCATTATTCCGAACTCCTCAACAAAGAATGTAAACTCGATTCCGTCACTATACTGGGAAATGAAACTAAAAAATGATAGAAAATTCTTATATTAATGAGCATCTCCACTTCTGAACACATAATCAATTCAGAAAAAAACGTAATGAAATAAGTAATAGCATCTATGTTGACTATGACTATTAGTTCCTCGCCATTATACCCTGATTGAATAATATATGGCATTATACTGCAGAATCCATAAGTATAATACTTACATTGAGTATCAGTCGTGAATAAAGATTATTTTATTCCGAACGCGATGAATTTCATTTTGGACATTCAACCAAACTAACCGTTTTCTGTGTAACTATGGTCTTTATAATTTTACTTCCATCTTACTTTAGTGAACCGCAGAGATGTTCATGGCCGACTTGTAAGGAAACGCTGCAAATCATATATTCTAACAACATGGTTTCAATGTAACAATGGATTAGTTATTTCTCAAAGGTTTCCAAGAGTTCAGATGTCTACCTGTTTCTACTGAAGGTATTTCCTTTCATTTGATGTCAGAACTCATGCCACTCCAAAGTGGTCGTTCATTTCAATTACTTTTCGATTTCATGCTAAGAAATATGAGAGACGGTTTTTAATCAAGTTTGTATTATTATATGGAAGTTAATGGATGTCACTTCCAGCAATACATTAGTTATATCAATCTTTTTTGACTTTTATTGATGTTGAAGTAATCGATCGATTCAAAAAAGAAAGTAGGTTGTGTAAGTCATGAAATCATGAGTGACTTGGCTTCTCCTATTTAAAAATATGTGTGGGGTTGCTACCCCTAGATGAGGGTTAAAGTTGCACGAATTATTTTTGTATTGAATGGTCCTCCTCAATATTGAAAAGGGCGTGTGTTTGGATTTTTGTCAAAACATTTATTTTACCGAGGTGCAAATTTTCGTTGGGACACACTGTATTTGTGATTTCTGCAAGGAATTGTGTTACTTTGTGCAATAATTGTATTCATCAGCAATCTCACGAAGACGTGTTCAATTCCTGAAACGAGTGGTTTGCGACTGTTCCCACAAAGCATAAAGTCGCTTTGTATACAATGCTATACCCCATGAATCCAGATGAGTTATAATCTCGTAACCACACGGTGAAGAAAATTGGTCGAATAAGTACATGGAATGAAGTAACAACTTTTTCGGAATGAAATGCGAGACAGGAACTATAGACGACCTGCTTGATGGGTATTGTCACGAACTTCACATGAAGATAACTAGAAACTGGTTAGCTTCTCAAATTACCATCTGGTATCCTTGTGAAACGATTTGTTGATATTAATTCTCGATTAATTTTCGGTCTTCCGTGTCGCTTCTAGCTTGAAAATGAAATCGATTATGAGCTTACGACGGAGATGTTTCATGGATATATGTCGGACTAAGTTGATTATAAGAAGAGTCAAGGTTCTCTTTGAAGATTGAAATGAAGATGTGAATGGTACCTTATTGAGGTTCTCAAGTTTTATAAAGGTCTAGCATAAGCTGTCTGATAGGCGATCAGATTATTTTTTCATTAATAGGGAAAATCGAGGGGAAAATGCATAAAATTTACATATGTCCCTTATACTTTTTCTCGAATCTTTGCTATCGTCACATATTCAACAGGTATTATTTCATTTGGTTATTATTCAAACCCATGAAATATCGTGTGAAAAGTGGAAAATCAGGAAGGGTAATTCATACTCACAAAACGCTTTACCATTGATCGCACAATTTAGGTACCTAAAATGGATGCATTTATGATCACAGCATGTTTTGTATCAAATCTCGTTTTTACGTGTGCAGAGATCAAAGGAGTGAGAACTGCAAGATGATTATTTTGTTATATTATATATTTCAGTCGATATATTTTGTGTTTCAAGTAAGCATTTACGTTTTCATAAATGTCAATATTGTCATATTTTGGGAATGATAAATGCCCACGTAGAGATTAAAATGTTTCACAATTAAGTTTCTTTCTTTATGCAATCATATCTCATAAATTTCCATTATGTTTCAACAGGATTGTTGCAAATAGCTTTTGGATTAGTTATTGAGATATTAATGGTATTTGTTTTTTGTCCATTTGGTTCTGAGATAATGTGTAGTAACTGTAATATCATGTAAGGGATAGGTCGTTTTGTGTAACTGTGTTAGTGTATACACGTTAGCGAAGATCTGAGCACTTCTTTAATTTCAATGGGCGGAATGTGGTTTCGCATAAAAGAAGAAGAAGACAAAAGGTCAACAAAGTGATTTACCGATTTCGTCTTCTTCTGAGTGAACAATCGGACTCTCTAGAGTCTGAAAGTGTGATAGAAATAAGCATATAATAATTTTCGAATTACTGTTGAAAAAAAAAATACATTATTCGTCAAAACAATAATGCCATAATCACCTGCATAATACCTTAGCTACCTTCACTTTATACCTATCATGACTAAAGGGATATATTTGTTGAGTGTTCAGCTACAATTCAACTCCAGTGACTGGATCAGTCAATTGAGTTGCCTCTATGAAATCAAAGTAGTCCGCTTCGCTGCTATGAACCCCTCAAATGGCATGTAGCCAAAAAAACACAGACGAACAATGAGGGTCGTGTTGTTAAACCAATAAAAAAACAAGGTACGTCCGACTTACCTGACCGCTAACATTGGTGTATCGGCATTTCTCGAGAATACCACCAAGTGTTTTGAGATATCGCGGCGCCCTTGTCATAAGCGGTCCATAAGGGAGGGGCTTATGCCCAAAGGTACGCGTCCTTAGGTACGCATCGAACGTATCGTACGGATCGTATGAAACGGATTTTAGAATTATTAGTATAGTAAGTTATACATATGCGTCCACTGACCGGCAGCGGACGGATCGCACGTATCGGTCCGTCGATAATGCCGATGAAATTGATCGAAGGGGCAACTTTTTCGACTGGTGCGGATGACGTCATGCGGATTGCCGATAAGTGGACGCATGAGTCATATGAAAATACTGGAAGAATTTTACGTCGTCGTTGAGCAAATCAGTGAACAGTGTATGATATTCTCCAAATTGGGATCTTTTTTTGATTATGTCATGTATCCACATTCTATTTCTTCTCTTATTTCCTCTCCTTTCTTCTTCATCTAATAACAAAGCAATAATGACAAGTTCTTCATCACTCTCCATGATCGGAAACATTACACACTGTAATGTTTTCGATCAATGTACACTGTTTTTCCGACAACCACCTATTTTATCATACAATACGTAAATATCAGATCATGTGAATGTAATACACGCTACAATATGAAGCCACCTTAACAGCAACCTGACAGCTGACAGTCCCTAGAGGGGTACTTGCAATTAACTATTGATAAATATAGATTTAATGGCGTCGGCCAGAATCGTTACTTCAATGTAATGATTTTTGTAGTAGATACTTATAATTTATAATATAACTATTGAATGGACATTATTGTTGTTTGAACTGTGAATAACCAATTAGTAGATTGAACTGCCTGCCTAATCTCAAGTGTTTCTCGTGTCAGTCAATATTTGAGTATTGTTTCTATAAAAAGTGCACAAGAATTTGCAATAACTTTTATAGTGTAATGAAGAAATAACGATAATTAGGCTTTATTTGAAATTGTGACAATAAGTAAGTACCTATAATACAACACTTCTTTTAATTTTTAATCAGTTACATATCAGTCCAGTTTTTATATAAATAATAATAATAGGGAGGAGCAATTAATAATTGCATCTGTAAATCTTACAGGATTCACGGGTTTGACGGCTTATTGACAGCCGTGTGGAAAGTAAATTTCCGCAGCAATTAGTTTCAATTCCATATGATTTGAAAATGAAAAAAATTGTTGATTTGCAATGAGTTTTAGGTTCAAATGCTTATATTTCACAATATGATCACCACGAAATTGTATCGTTTTAATCTTAATCACAACAAATTGGCCGATACGTAATGAAAATCCACGAAAACATTAGTTAAAAACACTTCATCAAACAATAAAGTGTTTTTCAATTACAGTTCTGAAGAAAAATGTTGTACTTATCAACGAAACTACTTTTTGAATAAGTCCAATCAAATTTTCATTCAGTTCAGCAAGATCAAGTTGAATCGAATAATGTATGTATTTCTTTTGCGAGTAACAATAAACATTGAGTTTGGGGTTTTATCAAATTCAAATCATGATCACCATGATTATATTCCATTTTACCTGCTCTCGGCAATTTATTAATTTCCATCTTTTCTGTTTATATGTTATATCATTTCAGACATTTGATTCGTTCACAATAAGAAAGAAATATTCTATGTTGAACAGCTACTCTCCTGCCTTTTTTACGCGACGGGCACTGATCAGATACACATACAGATTTCGTGCTCAATTTGTTGATCAAGCACATGATAGGATTTTTCTGCATCAAAATGAGGTAGTTCTCTATCGTGTTGAAATATCACATGAATGTTCGTTTCAAATTTCGTGTGCTTGATATGAATATATGAATTGAGCAAAAAAATGACCTCAGTGTTATTCGGCGCCTGTTGCGCCGTATAGGCAGGGGAGTAGCTTTTTTGTGGACGAATTAATCGTCAATGAATGATATACACAGAGTGATAATTATTTGATATTGATTTTTTTATAGAGGTTTGTATCCCTTCTGCATTCACTTGGAGAAGAAAAAGACTAAAAATCAGTTTTCGAAAAAAGTTATATACTATCGAAAAGATACGCAAAATATTTTCTGCAACCCTTGGTAACTCACATTTTGATTATTCTCCATTGTATACCTTATGAAGAGGTAAAGTTTCTGACTTTGTTTGTTCGAAGGGGGTGATCAAAATAAAAATGATCCGATCATGAAAATTATTTCACTAATAGAAAGCTACACTATTCAGTATTGATATAGGCTATATTTTGAATAATAATATATGTAAATCAAATCGGATAAAAGCGGGCGAAAGCTAGTTATGGATGAGAATATAACTTGATAAATGAAACCAATATCATCATGGAATAGAAAATTTCCAGGAATCAACAAACTAAGCCGTTTCCCAGCTGAATAATCACAACAAGCCCCTTTATCTTCCGGCAAAATATTTCACTCTACGCCACTGTCCCGCGCATTCCAAACCGTTTGCCGCCATACCTTACAGAGCGTTTTTCATTATGAATGAAGCCCAGACCTTTTTGGTTCGGAAAAACGGCTCCCGTCCACTTGGTATGCGGGATCGGTGTGGATAGGTGAATTTTGAATATGGGAAAATTATTCCCACCCCTTTTTATACGCCACTCGACCGGAGTGCGGATGCCAGACCCGGGAGGAGGGGGGGGGGGATGATATGTGCCGTTTCTGTCAGAATGCCTATTTAGCGAGAGAAATATTATCAGGTTTCGGTCCCAGAACAGGAAATTGATTAATTTCCCTGCCGTGGAAAAATGTTACCGGGCCGTTTTCACGGGAACATAACGGGAAATACGTTGTGGCATCCCCGTTGAACGGTTGTTTTGGAATGACTCAATATCCAAAAATTGACATTGATTACGTCTATATCTTAAAAATGCCGATGACAAGTATTCATTTTCAAATCCATATAGAATGTTTTTCCTATGAACGTGTGGTAAAATTCACTACTTCATTTCCCGTGCGGAAAGTAGCACTTCCCGCACTAGTGCGGTAATAGCTACTTATCTAACGAGTTAAAAAAAGTTGTAAATTAAATTTTATGTCGTGTTGCGTATAATTTTTTTTTTAATCCGGTAGATGTTCTTTCAGTATTTTCTGACAGTAAAAATGTCTATCCCACACGAAATTTGTCAATTTTGTTTACCATATCGCTTGTTAGTTTGACGTCTTCCATGAAAATCGACTGGAAATCATTGTTTGTAAACTTTTGTTTCTTTTGTCGTTACTAAGTAATGAAAGAAATCATTTTGTAACTGACTAGCTGTTGCCAGAGTCTTCGTCCGCGTGGAAATCGAACCGAACCGTTTAGTCAGCGCACTCCGGTGAATCATCACATCTAGCCCGGTTTTCTCCGTATTGATTTACATTTACTATTATTTTTCACTGCATTTTTTGTTCAATCATGACAGAATATAGTCTAGCCTATATTACTCCTGAATAGTGTAGCTTTCTGTTGGTGAAATAATTTTTATGATCGGATCAGTATTTTCGATGATTAACTTCCTTCAAACAAAAACTGTTATATAGGGTTATGATAGTTGTATAGAATGTGAGAAGTAAGACGTTTTAACATTTCCGTCAATTTTTTGGAGAGTGCAAATTCATATGTCAAAATTAGAAAAAGGACTTCTCTCATTTTCTCTGGTGTTATCCAGTTTCTATTTACTATAACCGGGCAAAAATTTTGGTGGGTCGAAACTTTAAAAAGATCTCTAATAAATCAAATGAAGAAAATGTTATGGAATATGTGAAAAAAAAATACTGAAAAATTAAATAGGGTTAATCAACAAAAAAGCAAAAAATTGAGTTGGAGTAGTAAAAATATATATTAATATGTTCAGTTGGTATGGGAGTGGACTGTATATTCTAAGGAAATTATTACCTTGTGTTTCAAGTAAAAATATGTTGAGAATAATTCGCCTGTGAGTTCCTACCTTTAAATCTGGATTCCTGCATTCGTAATCCAAATCTTGATTGGTGGTCACAGATGTAGCACGTAACTGGCCAGTTCTTTGCGGGTGCTGACGAAACGGTAAAAAGTTTATATGAATTCGAAAATAACAGCGAAAAGATAGGGAACTTGTAGGTTTGAGACGTGGGCAGAGACTGTTCCTTTTTCGGTATTGGTACCAGGGAGAGGAGGAAATCACAGTTTATCCGCGATAAATAATGATTTGAATTAAATTAAAGAAAGGGGATTCTTCATAACAACTAGTGCACAAAATGAATAATCTTAAACAAAATGAAATTAGATATGCAATGACTTAAGTAAATGAACGCTAATACGGTAAATGAATCATTTGAAAACAGGCATATTTTGTTCCCAGATCAAGTCAATGAAATATCATGGTGATATTTACCTTGTCCTCACTATAATGCTTGTCAAATGATAGTGCCTCGAACTATTATTGTGTTTACCATCAAAATGAAAAAGGAATAATAATTTTTTGAAACTGAAATATAAACACATTTGAAAAAATCAAAATAAAATTATAGAGAATGAAATGATAAATTTCAACAAATATTGAGACAGTTACTCACCAAGTGATGAGTATTTTATGGTCGACCTATTCTTGTTTGCGACTGGTCGATGTATCCGTTAATAGAGATCTTGATCACTCTCTTTAGCCCTATTCAGGTTCGCAATGAATACTTCGTTTCGAAATAGTCACCCTCCCAATTATTGTAGATATATTCGAGACAAACCCTTCATGTCTCAAGAGTCCAACTATGTATTTCGAACCGTTCCTGGACTGTTTTTGTTGTGAACCCGAGATTGATTGAAGTTGAGATTTTTGTTTATTAGGGACAGAAGATTCAAAATGATGGTATCATTCATAAGTCCTATCGAGTGCTGCTGATGAGACATATGGCCACTGATATAGCAGCTGTCTGGCGTTGAATACGTCAGTACAATTTTATCGCATATCGATAATCTGATCACAAAACAAGGTTTGTGATATTTTCTACGAACTACCAAGTACTAACCTGACGAGGAAGTATCTTACGAAAATGCTCGTCTTTTGACATGAGAATACGAAGTAAAAAAACAGATCTTTCCTTCAAATGTTTTTTTGGATCATGTATTACGCCTTGACAACCACTTCCACAAGTGTGCCCAATGGACAGGTCCTTGTACGGGTAAGGGAGTACTATAGAGCTCTGAAAACGACTTACTGATTCCCACGCGTAGGTACTTGTTACATAAACAAAAGAATTCTTGTTACATCAACAGAAGGATTCTGTACATTACAGTAGATTCCCTCTCGTGTGAATCTGAAGATACCTAATGAAAAGATCCTAAGCACGGTAAATGTGCGATCTTCAAGTCTGACAGAATTTCAGCCTTCAAACGGATAACTGATATAACTCTTGTTTACCGATTCAGTCAATCTGATATATTGAAATTGAAAGTATATATAATCGTGATTAATGAGGTCCTTAGCATTCGTGGTAACCGAGGAAGGCTTGTTCATTCAATTCTTCGAATCTGTTTCGCTGAAACAGCATAAAGAGCTTCTGCAGGTGCATAGTCAGCGATAAAATTACATCGTTAATGTAGTGTCATTCTCGTACAGGTCGTCTCAATATTGAGCTGCCATAAGTATATCAAAGAAGATAATTCTTTCTGTGAATTGAAAACTATTGTTCTGGCAGATTTGAAAAAATAATATATTATAATATAATAATAATACCGAAACAATTTATTGAAATTGAAAATGGATTTGACTTCCCAATCGTTAAAAACAATAATTCGTTTTCCTCCAACCGCCTGGATATGAAATATTTAAACTCACTAATTTCTTGAAAATTACATTAAATACAAAATGTGGGCACAGCTCGTGCACATAATCATTCAGGATGATGAGCTAATGCACCTCTCACTCTAGTTTTTTAAGGACAAATCAAACACGATATATCAGGCATTTATTTATAACAAAAATTCATCATTATCACGTCTCATTATAAAAAGATTAACAATCTCGTGAACTAGTTTATAAGACCATTACGAGTAACAAAGTTCAGTTTACCAATTATAATAAAATCAGGAAGATTCACAGTCGTTTCATACTACAAACTGGAGTTGAAGGGTATAGCCAGAGTGAATGATCATTACCCAGTGTTCAGGTGTTGAAGAAATTCAATGATCATCGATGTATGCAAAACTATGAGGTTTTGGGACATCAAACATATCATTATTTCTCAATTTTTCCAAATTTCTCCAGTCAAAAACATATATCTCTGTTCATTCTCCTTTTTCATTTTTACTTATCATAATTATATAGTCTATACGTTTGAGATGTTTTAGTTGCTGTCTACGACTCAATTTCAAATCAAACTAGTACTCTTGTTTTAGTTGATTCATATTATGCGAATCATGTTCAATTTAGCGATTGCTTTGGTTGTTCTAAACGTTTCCTTCATTTCATATATATTTTCAGTTTCAATTGCAATGCAAACATTCATTGAGGCTTCTCGATTCTTTTCAGAGAAAGGCAATTCGTCTTGTTGGTGATTCTTCGCTCAAGTTTCGCTCACTTAATTGAAACATCGTAGAAGGGTCGGAGACTTGTCTCTCTGCTATAAATACTTTCACGGTCGATGCTCTTCCGAATTGTTATCAATCGTCCCCCCTTTGGCAATATCTACACGGATGACTCGACGAGTACAGAATTCCCACCCCTTTGTTGTGAATTTGGAAACCTGTCGAACCTCTCTTGCTCAGGGATCTTTTTTCAATAGAACAGCTGAGCGTTGCAACTCCTTGCCAAAAGAGGTTTTTCCTGAGGCTTACAAACTTCAAAAATTCAAAGTAAATGTTAATTCGTATTTCCTGTCCTTTGATTCACACGGTGTTTTTTGAACATTACAGGGCTTCCCTTTCGTGTGAATCTGCATATAAAAAAAAAACAAAGTGCAAAAACAGTACTAGAAATACACTCGATACCCTTGAATGAACCTGGATGATATAATATTACTTATATATTTTTATTACATTTTACAACGTTAAATAGAAGTTTTTGTGCCATTTTAATTTTAATAACAAATGGTTATGTATAGGTGTGCATTAATGAATACAAAACTATATTATGGACTGAAATATAAACTTCAAATAATAATTGCAATATAACAATTACGTTGCAGATTCACTAGAAATTACAACAGGAATATAGTTTTGAACTATTATCGCCACAAACACTATTATCCCAGTATCAACATCGACACCGATAAATCCAATGTTTTGTCGTCTAACGTCACACTTTTTTCGGACAATTTTTACGTCTTTTATAGTTTTTATTTTTCCTTCACAATTTTTAAATTTTTATATAATATTTTATGGGTTGGAAATATCTAAATGTAAAAAATACCCGCTGATTGAAATGTGACTATAATAAAGTTTCGAGAAAAAAATAAACAAATTCAAATTTAATGCAACTTCCCTATTTTATTATGAATCTAATGGGTATTGCACAAAAATTGGTATTCAGGAATATTGTGGAATATCATTTTCCATATTTTATTGTGCAATATAATTCATTGTCTGAGGGATCCTTTTTAAAACTGGGTGATCAACAACACATTCTAGGGAGGGGCTTTGAATTCAATTCCATCAAAGTCCGCCTTCACGTTGAAAGATACACCTAGACCAGAGAAATCCATAACGAATATTGTCCTATTTTAAGGATTCAACATAGAAATCTTTTCAAATATTTTTGTTCTTGTATCCAGAACCTATGAGATTACAGAAAATAGTTTTTCGGGTATTAATCCGTGTGCAGAATGTTTAATTTTCGACGTCTCGACTCTCATGATGGAGTCATTATTAGAAAAATACAGACTATCTCCGCAATCCCACCAATCAACCACCTTACGGATTGACCAGCAAAATCACATTACTAACTTTGACAGCCTGTTTCGCCTTCAGGTCACTGGTATGTAAAATACTCCTCTCTCCATAGGTCAAACGGCATTGCTCGATCAGATCCCTGGCCTTCCTGCCCGTTCAGGTGTGGTGCTAAAATGAATAATTTTCACGGACGCTGGAATATAACAAATATTCCTTTCGGGTACTAATCCGTGTGCAAAATATTGAACGGTTCGACGTTTCGACTCTCATGCTGCAATCATCATCAAGAACTTACAAACGTATCTCTATCAATAACGGATTGTCCAGCCAAATTAAATTTCCTGGCGATGTTATTCTGAAACCCTGAGACTCACTCAACCGCATTCGTAGTTACAACTTGTTTATACATTTCCGTAGCAGCATTTTGTTCCCTGATGAGATAACCACTACCGAAACACATAACTCCATAGATTGCCTGATAACCTTTCGAGTGGGTCTTATGCAAAGGCGATTGCGAGATCTCCCAAGCAGATAATCCGGGTAATTTTTTCCTCAACACTCCGCTGCTTCCATAACTTATTCACGGAGAGGACAAAAATTTATTTAATGAACCGCGTTTGTTACAGATTACTTTTTAGTGATGTTAATGCGTTTCGGACATTGTGACTTCCTCTCGCTGGACTCGTAATTAAAGCTGGACGTGAATTTATGTTTTTCGAAGCTCATTAGAGAACGTTCACAGGACGTGACCCGTATATCTACGAGACATTCTTTTTCTCGTGAGCCGGTAGTCCGGAAACGTGATTTGAAAAATCAGTTAAGCTAATGATAATGTTATTCTATTCAACGCAAACTCACTCAACTGTTTTCATTTGCAAAATCGTAAAATAAAAGATAGTAGGTGATTCCTTCTAGTGTTTTTGGGTTAGCACTACAAATCAAATTCACTAGAAATCACTCGAAATCACAGGAATACAGGTTTGAAATATTTCTCCCACAGACACTACCAACACAGTCTGATCTCACATTTAGTTTTAAACAATGATAATTTTCATTTATATAATTGTTTCGTATAGAGTCAATTAAACATACAGAATACAGAAATATGATAAAGTATGGATAAAATATTGTTACGAATCTCCTAGCGCTCTCCTAGCGCCGGCCCTGACGAGATCGTAAACGCAGATGAGGGATCGCGTCGTAGCGAACGTCATTTTCCAGGAACCCGTAAACCGCGTGTGGAGAATTCGCGAAGATTCTTCATAGGCGTACGCAGGTATATATACGGAAGAGACTTCGTCGCGGTCAGAGTTAGTTATTCGGAAGTATGTATTCAGAGCTAAGTGGAGCGAGTTTAGTAGAGCTAAGTGGAGAGAGCTTTGTAATTGCTAAGTGCAGGAGTTGAAGAGAGAATTTTTAGTACAGAGAGTTTAGTACCGAGCATTGGAAAGTTATCGGAGCGTGTTGTATTGTGTTGTGATAGAGAGTTATAATGAAAGAAGTTCAGTGTTGTTTGTTGTTTCAATCGACGAACCCAAGGATAAATCAACAATATGATATAGATAAAATACAAGTTGGATAAAATCGAATTAGGATGAAGGAAATATGAATAAAATGTGGTATAAATAATATATAAATAAAATATAAAATTCGAATTGGATAAAAGCAATATGAATAAAATACAACGTATAACAATAATAATGAGGGTTCTAGGCAATTTACGGACAGACAGATAAAGTAGAGAGTCCTTAGTAATAAAATTGGTATAACTATAACTATTACAAATGAATTGACTACATTAAAAATATACAATATAAAGAATAGAATATTGTTAATATACAGCGTGTAACTGAATAAGTGTAAAACATTTAAGAAGTTGATTCCTCATCGAAAAAAAGATAGGATCTTTCATATAAAGAAACTTCATTGGAGCATCCCTTGTTGAGATACAGCTACATAAAATTTGTATAACAATTTTTTTCACAAGCACTGAAAAACTTGCAATATTGAAATTAATCTGACATTTTGTACTACCAAAAAGACACTTAGCCAGTAATTTATTTGGTTTACCCCATGGTTGTGAGGGGTGGAAAACGCAACCCCTAAAATTTATTTCCGATGTAACTTTTTGTCTCATTATTTGTTTACCATTTAAAGATTCATTTTTGATAGCCTGTTTCATTCTAAACAAAAAATGTATCTTGGGATTTTTGCCCAAAATGAACCAGTTCGCAGCAAAAAATTATTTTACGAACAACTGCATAGATACATCGACATAAATGCGAACTAGATTTATTGTTATTTTGTAGTTAGTACCTGCATTAAACGATTAAAGGGTAATAAACGAAACTAATTTATTAATAACAAATCAAAACTTTTTCAGTTCTTGTGAAAAAAATTGTTATACAAATTTTATGTACCCCCTTTCAAGGGATGCTCCAATGAAGTTTCTTTATATGAAAGATCCTATCTTTTTTTCGATGAGGAATCACCTTCTTGAATGTTTTACACTTATTCAGTTACACCCTGTATATGATTTATAGACACCCAGATAAATAATAGAAACAGTTGATATAATAAAAAAAGTTCGAGATCAATTACTCATATCTGGTTTTCAACTAGTTCTAGATCATCGATCTCGTATTAGAGAGAATGATCTGTTTCAATTTTTTCTTGAACAATGTTTTATATGATCAAGAAAACAATAGTGACGCGTTTTAAATGAATACTTAATGGGTTTAAATAACTGAATGAAATAATACCTTCTCCTAGGGGTGTTTTATACACCGGATTACCGAAGTAAAACACCCCTCGACCTTCTTATTACAATGTGACGATAATAGAAGTGAATTCGAAAAAAAAAAATTGACTAATTCAAATTTCATTTATAGTCTCTATCTGAACTAAGCCTATAAACTTGCCGTCAGTTTACAAAGACAAAAAATAACGATAGCTGGTTTTCAGTTGTCACCGAAATGTCAATTGAAACTGACAGACTTTTCACGAATTGAAGTAAAAGTTTTCAGTATTTACCCTCATTTCCACAGAAGAGCTCAAGAGATAAATTTTTCTGAGCGAAACGAGTTCTTGTTTGGGTTGGAATGAAATATCATCCTGCTAAGAGAGGTTTTTTCTACAAATAGCTCTCTATTTTGGTTTGTGTAGATATTCCTATGTTTGCTATCTTTTTGATTCAATTTTCATATGCTTGGTATACAAATTGAACAAGAAAAAGTGATTTCTATGCAACTCATTGTCCGTCGTCGCCATATAGGCAGGGAGTAGCTGTTTAAGATAGAATTTTTCTTCCCTTTTTTTGAAAGAATCAGAGGTCTGTGAATGATATTGTTACGTCCTAGCGCCGGCCCTGACGAGATCTTAAACGTAGATGAGGGATCGCGTCGTAGCGTCGTCATTTTCCAAGAACTGTTGATTGCCGCCTGGAGAATTCGAGACACGTCATCGAGGATTCTCGATAGGTACGAAGGTATATATACGGAACAGACTTCGTCGCGGGCAGAGTTTTTATTCGGAGAGTTAGTTAGTCGGAGAGTCAGTTATTCGGCAGTATTGTATTGTATTGTGATAGAGAGTTATAATAAAAGAAGTTCAGTGTTGTTTGGTGTTTTATCTACACCCGTACTTCAATAATACACTTATATGCCCACAACCCGTTTTATAATGAAATCCATTACGATACAGATTTTCATTACGATACAGATTTTCAACCAATAGAAACCCATTATTTTTCAATCAAGCATGATGTGCAAGCTTTGCATTTTGACGTTTCTCGAGTCAAAATCAGTAGGTATTGAATTTCTGAAGAATTTAGTCAATTTTCGATAATCGAATGAAAATGTCTTTTAGCAGTGATATAGAAGAATTACCAGCGATTCCTCCACAGATGTCTTAGACAAGAAAAAAATATAATCGAAAGGATTATATTTTTCATTTGACATATGCAACACCATTTTTCGACCAAATCGAATGAGCTATCATGGCCGAGTGGTCAATGGCGAGGGCAGTGGTTAGAATCGTCCGGGTTCAAAGCCTGACCTCGGCAGAGATTTTTTTCATTTTTTTTTCAGTCCTCGTTGTATTTTCCGTGGTTATACCATTAATTATAATTTTGTAGAATTTTTCAAAGAAATACGATTGATTACCTACTATTATTGTGTTCAATATAAATACCTCAATATAATATTTTTAGTTCATCATTATTTATTGGGTGTAGATGAAATAGCGTATGCAACTCTCATGTAATGATTATTAATACACTCGCATAAACCATACGAAACTCACCTTCGGCTCGTTTCGTATCCCGGTTTATGCTCATGTATTAATAACCATCATTACACGATCGTTGCATAATATACTATTATCTACACCCGTACTCTAATAATACACTTATATGCCCACAACCCGTTTTATAATGAAATCCATTACGATACAGATTTTCATTACGATACAGATTTTCAACCAATAGAAACCCATTATTTTTCAATCAAGCATGATGTGCAAGCTTTGCATTTTGACGTTTGTCAAGTCAAAATCAGTAGGTATTGAATTTCTGAAGAATTTTGTCAATTTTCGATAATCGAATGAAAATGTCTCATAGCAGTGATATAGAAGAATTACCAGCGACTCCTTCACAGATGTCTTAGACAAGAAAAAAATACAATCGAAAGGATTATATTTTTCATTTGACAAATGCAACAAATATGTTTTTATTTTCGACCAAATCGAGTGAGCTCTCATGGCCGAGTGATCAGTGGCGAGGCCAGTGGTTAGGTACGTCCGGGTTCAAATCCTGACCTCGGCAGAGATTTTTTTCATTTTTTTTCTTTTCATTTCTAACTGTTGTATTTTCCGTGGTTATACCATTAATTATAATTTTGTAGAATTTTTCAAAGAAATACGATTGATTACCTATTATTACTGTGTTCAATATAAGTACCTGATAATATAATATTTTTAGTTCTTCATTAGTTATTGGGTGTAGATAAAATAGCGTATGCAACTCGCATGTAATGGTCATTAATACACTCGCATAAACCATACGAAACTAACCTTCGGTTCGTTTCGTATCCCGGTTTATGCTCATGTATTAATAACCATCATTACAAGATCGTTGCATAATATACTATTAATCGACGAACCCAAGGATAAATCGTAACAGTAGTGTCAGAAGTTGGATTTTCCAAGAAAAATCGTAACAATATAAATGTACCTATTAACAGAGAATGTTTGTAATTTTTTGTGACTTCTGTCATAGAAGTAATAATTTCTATTTTGATTTGGAGAATAAAAAATACAAAAAATAATTCACGATACATTTTTCTCTTCTGGATGTTCAGACTGGTATATAGTCATAATATCGAAATCTGACTGTAATAAAACGTGAAGTTGGGAAAACATTTCTGAGATAACTCAATAAAAACTACTTACGCGATATTTACACACGTGTTAGGAAAAACTTAAAAGGTTTCATGTGATATTTTATGACGATCTCCGATTGACGGCTGGAGAAAGCTTATTTGCTTTGAACATCGTTTATTATTCTAGCAATAAATTACACAAATACACACGTCGATATGTGTTTGTTACTGTTTCGGTTCTCTGAAATTTGATGTTGCTACTTGCTGCACTACTACGCATTGTGCATGTGATCGTTTTATTATTATGTATAGTAGGCGCCACATAAATTTCGAATCGCAGTCTAAAAAAAAGAGGCTCGTTTAGAAGCCCGCATGTATGAGAGGGTATTGCTTGTGATTAAAAGCTCGACTCGTCAAATATTTTACTACTGGGGAATGAGGTGATATTTGTTTCCTGTTTTCATCTTTGGAATGGAAAGTTTATTTTCATGTAACTTCATGTACCTATGTGATGATTACATGATCAATTCCAGCAGAAAACAATGGGGGCATGCATAAATATATATGCAATATTTGTTGCAACATATTCCCAAAATATAAAAATGTATTCTTCCTATTTATAATGATATTTTTTTTATTATACATTTTTATTTTCAATCGAGAATCCTGATATATAATATAATAGAATATTTCAGAAATATCATTATCAAATAATATTTCTGTAAGGAAAAATAATATTTTATCTCAAGGCATCATGAATTTCTCTATATTACTGTTTGAAAGTCTTCATTTTTTGGTGAATTAATTTTTTTCTCCTAGATTTTGGGTTGTTAAAACGAAAGCATAGAGCAGTCATGCAACATTTTTTTCTCAATTTCGACCTACACCTCAAAATTAGTGCTAATTTTGAGTTACAACTCGAAATTAAGCAAAGTTAAGAAAAAAATATTGCATGTCCGCTCTATGTTTTCCTTCCACAATCCGAAAAAAAATAGAATTAATAATAATAAATGTAGATGAGCAGATTTGTGATCTACCCCGAAAAGATGCTACGTTAATTCAAAACAGTTCCCTAATGATGAAACACTTACTATCAGGCAGCATCTTCTTGAATAACTCAAATTAGGCTATCAAAATACTGATATTTATGAAAATAATGATTTTTTTTAACGTTTTGTAAACCAAATCCGTTATCTTTTTCGAAAGTCATTCACAACTAATTCTTATCTATGTTCTTTTTTGTAAATCTGTCAAATATCTTCTATTGTTTTTCGAAATTTTGATAGGCACATTGTTGATACAGCTGGGATAATTATATTTTTATTTATTTTTATATTTTTATTCGTTTGACATATTTTTTTTATGTTTTCGTTATTTATATTGCCTTCCATATTCTATATATATTCTACCATATGCCTATACGGTACTGAAATGATTGATACATTCTATAATCATTTCTGTTACAATTATATTTTTTTTATAAGTATTTCGTTCTTACCATAACGACTGTATCACCATATTCCTGAAATGGATACCATTTGTAAAAGAGAATAACAATGAATGATTAGCTAAAAAGCTAAGATCACTACAAACATAGGCATGCTCTTTCAAATACCTTCTTTTAATTGGTATCCGAGTATACTGCCCTGGAGAATTCTAATTCTAGCTCAGATTGATGAAAAGGAATCCAAATCAATAGCTTGTAACCATATATACCTAATCTAAAACAGGATGCTTCAGATGACATATATCCTTTTTTCTGTATAGGGTCTATGGTTTCAATATCAGAGACCGTCTTCTAGATGAGCTTTGATAGAAATCTGAAGTTAATGTTGGAACTCTGCTCATTTCGATGATTTTGAGTCTCCTGGAGAGTGACAAGAGTAACCTTATCCTTATACTTTCATGAATACTTAATGGAGAAATTGAGATGACTGCCTTATAACACGAAGGAATAGTAGACTCTTTTCCTTCTCTTGATTATATGATATAGTCATCTGCAAATGATTACAGTTAGACATTTCTCTTCATCAACCACGTTCATATTGGGGAAAACTTCATCTCGTCTTGTTTCCAAATGAAGAAGTGAAAGTGAAAAAGTTAATTGTGATGAAGACCTACAAGAACTTTCAATTAGTTTATTTTGAAGAGTCACGCCTATTATTCTTCTACACTCATTATCGACTCAGCCTTGACAGCAAATCAAAATTGATCTCCCGTCCATGCTTAAAACTTGATTTCCTATTCTGCAGATTGACTCTTCACAATGTTGAACCAATAAAACTTCGAACAGAAACAAACGGTTCGAGACAATTACCAATTACATCACATCAAAATAATTTTATTTCTTTTTAATTGCCACCATTGATCTAATTAAACCGTTTTCATGATACGAATATGTTGACCGAACACCGAACAACTAAATGGATTTTGAGTGGAGATTGAATCTGGCTTGCAAGCGTTTTCGTGAAAAGTTTGATGACCTGGTGATTTCTGATGGGGACGATGAAAATATCACATAAAGAAGTTTGTATTATAATCAATTATGATGAACGGCAATCAGAGTAGAGTTGGAAAACATGTTGAACTGGACCTGAATGGATAACTCATCATTTTTAACGATAATGGCCAGAGGCGCCATACCAGGTTCTTGATTCCTGGTCGATACATTTTTTTTTCGAAAAAAAACGAAGCAGAAGTTCATGAGGAGCAGGTTGTTTCGTTGCGGGAAATTAACATTCGATCCATCACACTTTTGGAATAAACTACAGAGAGTTGAAAAATGTTTCTTCATGTTCGTCTTCATTGATGAACTCAATATGATGGATTTTATTCAGTTGAGTACAAGAAAAATCCTGATATATCTTTCACTGACAAGCTAAAATTGATATGTGAAACACAAGTTCGATGAGACTTCTCCATAACGTAAACGGTAATTCGAGTAGCTCAAGCTGATGTTTCATTTTTGAGATCGGGAATAATATTAGCAACCTCAATCATTGTATCGGTTTATTCTACCTCACTGGTATATTATATTCTGGTACTTTTCTCCATGTTAGATGTAGATCGATGACACTGCTTGAAAACATAAAAGTGCCGCCTCCTTCGACCTCTATAAATCTTCCAGATCGTAAAACAGATCCTACTGGCCATATGTTTTCCGGAAAGTGCGATTTTTATTCTCTATCAATAATAAAATACCACGAAGCCCACATCTGCCCATAGGTCACGAAAATAGTTTGGATTATTAGTGGATATATCACAAAAAATAAGTCGATAATAGTGAGTAATTGAAATTGTTCTATACTCCTATGATGAAGTTCAAGTCCTTAAGAAATTTCCACCATCATAAATTGTCGTAGTCATTGGCTGAGACTGTCACTGGTTCAGCAGCTCTTTGCAGAGTTTGTGAACTGGAGGATGTTATATACTGTTATTATTATATTGTTATTCTGTATTTTTTATGCAACACTGGAATGTTCTATCTGGAAGACGTATGATGCATAAATAAGGTACCAATTACAACCTCAAGAAGCACCAGAATAGGAGAACCATCTGTAGTCTCTAGAGGAAGTTACTGAGCTTTTTCAATAAAGAGCGATCAAAAATATCTCCCAGTATCCAGAGAGGACAAAGGACAAAACTAATTGGAATAGAATTGAATATCGAGTTTATCGAAACTTCCAAAGTATCAAACTGTCAAACTCATCTGTGAGGGGTTAGCTCCGTATAAGGCTGGATTCAGACAGATCCGAAATCCGATCGTACGACGATCAGATAGCTTTCTGATTGGTCTAAATTTAAATTTAGACCAATCAGAGCTATCTGATCGTCGTACGATCGGATTTCGGATCTGTCTGGATCCAGCCTTCCAGCGACGATCAGATAGCTTTCTTATTGGTCTAAATTGGTCTAAATTAAATAAATCAAAAATCTGATCGTCGTACGATCGGATTTCGGATCTGTCTGAATCCAGACTATGGCGGCCTGGCCTTTCTACAGAAACCTTGTGTAACAATGATTTTATTGGTGAACGAAATATCTCGCCAGAGTTTAGGCAATGAGGCCATCAGGATCAAATTTCTCTCGTGACCTGTCGCTTGATTGGAATTGCAGCTTTAAAAAATCGCATTTGCGTCATCACCTACCTTCAAAAAATGTAAGTTCTTGCTTCGATTCCTCAGATCGAGAGGGATTGACTAAACAAAAGCATATCAGTCAACGCTTCTTGATTGCATCGAATGCTATCTATTGGTTGACTGACATCATTGGTCTCAATATTACCTGGTGGTAATAAGTAGAATGCCTGTCTATAAACCGAGCGCAATATCACGTCATGATAGGCGCGTCAAGTATAAACAAATTATTATTCATTTTCCGCAGTATGTTCTCGTATGCATTTAATGGAACATAACCATAAACGGCTGCCAATTATTCACCGAGACCGATGTGAGAGATTTCCAAGAGGATTGTCGAGAAACAATGTTCGCCCGCTTTGTTGGGGGGTCTTTCTCTACCGCAGAGCGCAGTTCTCAGAATGGTTGTTTATACAGCAGAAAGTGCAAGTAACTGGCGTTTTATGATGCACATGATATTAAATGAGTTTACTGTTTCATTAACGACTATTTCAACGGCTATCACAGTTCGGTTATGGTCCTTTTATAATGAAACGAAATGAAAAACAATATGTAGAAAATGGAGAGAACTTTTTTCGCCGTAGTTTCAACCTACCACAATCTCAAAAAAATCAGAATTAATATTGGAATTTATACAAGTGTAGAAGGGCAGATAATTAATATACCCCGAAAAGTAACTGTGGTCCGGAAGCCAAATCCACTTCCGTTTTCAACAATGATTAATTTATATTATATATTTGCCAATTTGGTTTCCGAAATATTTACAACGATGAGTATTTTCTCTTGTATTTTTTATGTGGATTGAGAAGTTTCTGACTATTAGGACGTAGTTCCCATAATGGTTGTTTATAGAGCAGAAAGTGCAAGTAACTGGTGTTTTATGATGCACATGATATTAAATGAGTTTACTGTCTCATTAACGTCTATTTTGACGGCTATCATAGTTCGGAAAAAAAAATATATAGAAGACGAGAGAACTTTTTTCGCCGTAGTTCCAACCTACCACAATGAAAAAAAAAATGAGAATGAATATTGGAATTTATACAAGTGTGGAAGGGCAGATTTTTAATCTACCTCGAAAAGTTACTGTGGTCCGGGAGCCAAATCCACTTCCGTTTTCAACGATGATTCATTTATATTATTTATTTGTGGATCACTGTTGAGAAGTGAAGCCAATTTAGTTTCCGAAACATTTTTAATGATGAAGTAAGTATTTTTTCTTGTATTTTATTTGAGAAGTTTCTGACTGATAGGTAGTACTTCATTCAAAGCTTTTAATTAGTGCAGCAAGTTTTTGGGCTGGATTTGAAGTGTGCTCTTCTACACTTGTATGGAACCCAATAATAATTCTTCCAGTTCTACATTTTGGTAGGTTGAAACACCAAAAAAATGAAGAAAAAATTCATCCACCACAAAATGAAAAGAATTTCAAACAGTAATTCGAAAATTAAATTGACAGTAGAAATCATTTTTTTGGGTATTCTTTTCCCTGGAATTGAAGTAAAAAAGCTTCTAGTCCTTATAATACCTATTTTTGAGGCAAATTGACATATTTTCCTCAATACCTAACTGCAATATTAGAAAGATGCAAAGTTGAGTGACTATTTTTTTATGTTCGTATCGTATTTTTATGAATTTTTGGTACGCCTCAAAATTTGGCACTATGGCATGACTTATTCATCAATAGCCATACCGAGTGTTGATTTTGACACAACCTTCTTCGAATTGAATCTCCCCAGTTCAGCTCCCCTTTTCAGAAGAGACATCCAATAGTGATCCTGATCCTATCCAAAGACATGCAGTAATCTTTTCATTTCCGTTCAACCAAACTCAAGAAGCCTTTTTGTTCTATTCTGTTCTGTCATAACTGAATTGATGATATTCCACTCGACCATGTGTGACCATTTGTTTATAACATGTGTTCAGCTGATTTCGATTTATCTATCTACCGGAATAACTAGGGGAGTAGTTGTTTTCTGATAGGTGTCAACCGTTAATCTACTGTGTAAGTAAGTTGATACTGGGCTGAACAAATTGTATTTTTAGATGATTGAAAATGGGCATGTTTCGAAATTAGCTTCTTTCGTTGGTTCAGTGTCATACTTTCTATAATTTATAGCAAATTACACTTTCAATTCGACGAGTTGTATTTTCTAAAGTTATAGTAAAAGTGAAAATTTGTAGAAAATGGTCAGCTGAAAATGGGAGGTTCATCTTTCATAGTGAAGGTCACTGTGTAGGTGGAAATGGAAATTACTGTTGCATAATCTCTCCTCAAGAATACTCTTATTTTTATAAGTAGTGTTTTCAATTTTCAGCACTTTTAGCAATATTTTTGTATGGGAAGTGGTTAATAGACGATCTACCTAGTGATTTGTGTCATATACTAGTTCATTATTAAATTCTTATTGTTAACTACATTACAGTGTACTTTAAAGAACGGCTATTAACTAAACTTTACTGCATATTTTTTTTAATAAGCAAAAAAAATATTTTGAATAGGTCATGTTAGAAGAATTACAAAAAATGGGAGCGCTACTGAATGAAAAAATACATTTTTGTCGTGGCACAACAGAATGGCAAAAAATTAATGACGATTCTTTCTTGGATTAAAAACATAATATTCAACGTGGGAGTTTGAAAAACAATTGCGATTACATATTTGTAATATTCCGTTACAGTCTGGGTATTGAAACTTTTGTCTTTCATCATTGAAGGCAGGCAAATGACCCAGATTGTCCGTTCTTATCTCCCGAGCGGGTTTTTGGGAAAATGGATATTTTTTCATTTTGATACTAGTTGTGGTTGTAATCTGCTAACTGGTCTTCCTCGTTTTTTCTGCAGATTACATACTCCAGTCATTACGTCGGAAAAATCGGGTTAGAAATGCTAATGAACCGAGAAAGCCAAATTGTAGATATTATGTTGGGGGGGGGGGGCTAGAAAAGCTCAAGTTCAAATTGTCGACCAAAATAACCTTGTGGGTTTTCCGCCATCTTGAAAAAGGGTTAAATTCAGTTTTTTCATCATTACTCGGTTCCCCGTTGAGATACGAAAATTTTATTGAATACTTTTTTGTTGCTTTTTGCACGATCTACAATTAAGGTGCTATACATTTTTCACGTATCGATCATCGTTATCGAGATATCGATGAAAAAAACCATAAATTTGGGGAGAAAAAATTGTTTTTCTCCATTTTCTTTTTTCTCGTGAAAGATATCGAAAAATGTTCGGAATGAAACTTGTAGAGCGTGTCCAGACCTACAAATTCGTTTTTTTATTTTTTATTTCCGACAAAAGTTACGACCTCTAGCGCGCCACAAATTCAGTAAGACTGTGTCCGGTTTTTATTTAGCCGCTCGCACGGTTCTATCCACACGTCAAAATGGAGGAATGGTTGTTCAGGGAATTATTGCAATACAAAATAAATTAATAAACCAGCCAAATTATATATCAAATACATGAAATTTATTGATCAAATAATTGTTATGCAGCAAAAATAATAATTACAGGCAGTCATTTTTTTCACACGTTTTTCGGCGTTTTGATGGTCCTGGCTGTTCAAACTTCTCCTCGGTAGACTCTTCGAGTCGTGAAACTTCTTCAATCGCAGGAAATCACCAATTTTCGCACAAACTTTCAAATGCGTATGCTCGCTTCAAAAGACTCGAGACAACTGATTGAGATTGAAATGCTACAAAAAGGAGCAGATGTTTCGGCACGTACACGAAAATAGTAGTTTACCTAACAAGTGCGGAAAGTGATACTTTTCCGCACGCGATTGCAGATGGCCGAACGACGCGTTACCGGAGTTCGGCCAGTAATCGCGTGCGGAAAAGTCACTTTACGCACGTGTTAGGTACACTAATTTTTCTACTAGCGTGAGGAAAAAACTCAAAAGTTAACAGAAACATTTATTATTAAATACATATCAAACTATTGATTTTAATTAATATTAATATTAAACGTACAATTTGTTGCGTTGTGCAAATTAATTGCAGAGGCTGAAATGTTTTTCACTGTTTTGTCAGCAATTTTGCTAGAGAAAGTCATTTTGGAAGGCTTTACTGGTGACAGCTGCTGACTAGAGGAAGGGTCGGCGAGAAAATTTTTGCCTTTTTTGGTCTAATTCCAATGTTTTGTTTTTTATATATGCCGTGACCTTGAAGAACTTGCTTAAATCGACGTCATTTCTGAATTGAATCACACATTTTAACATTGAGTACCTAGACCATAGAGCATTAGGCTTGCATGTTTTGGAAATTTCAGCGAAATAAGCCAAAACAACGTCTTCTTTGAAAGTTTTTATTCTCTTATTCTGGCACCAGTTTTCAAACAAAAAATATTCTTTTTCATACCTATAATGGGATTTTAACGGTAGCAGATGCATGTTTGCAATTCTAGCCGCTTCCAAAACTGAATCTGGCGAATCTTCATCTGAAGAATCCATGGAAAGTAATCTTACTAGAAAAAACTGTGACGGTAAAATTGGTTTCGACAAGGTAGTGTTTTGACTGACGGATTTGTATTCTTTATTGCTACGGTAATTCAAAGTGACAAATGGAAAATGTCAGATGTTCGTTATTATTTCATATTCAGTTGATGAGGCTTATACCAGGGCCATTGAAAAATTACTGAAACATACTTTTTTATCAAAAATCATAGCAGAATTCTAATTAATTTTTCATTTTCGGTCATTCTGTGAACAACAATCATACAAATATATATTTTGAATAGTCAAATGTCAGTATTATACTCCCCAAAAACTCAACAGATTTACTCTCCGCACTAGTGCGGAAAAAAGTTTTTTCCGCACTAGTGCGGAAAAGTGACTCTTTCAACACTAAAATGAGTGCGGAAAAGTGGACTTTTCCGCACGCTAGTAGAAAAAAACTCTAACGGTCGCCGTATAGACGCGCTCTATGGCGAGACGCACATTGCAGCGTCGGGTGCGCTGAGGCCGACTTTGTGGCGCGCTAGAGGTCGTAACTTTTGTCGGAAATAAAAAATAAAAAACCGAATTTGTAGGTCTGGACACGCTCTTCAAGTTTCATTTCGAACATTTCTCGATATCTTTCACGAGAAAAAAGAAAATAGCGAAAAACAATTTTTTCTCCCCAATTATGTTTTTCTTTATAGATATCTCGATAACGATGATCGATTCGTGAAAAATGTATAAAACCTTAATTGTAGATCGTGCAAAAAGCAACAAAAAAGTATCCAATAAAAATTTTCGTATCTCAACGGGGAACCGAGTAATGATGAAAAAACCATAAATTTAACCCTTTTTCAAGCTGGCGGAAAACCCACAAGGTTATTTTGGTCGACAATTTGAACTTAAGCTTTTCTAGCCCCTTCCAACATAATATCTAAAATTTGGCTTTCTCGGTTCATTTGCATTTCCAAATGTATATAATGACTGGCCTAACATGCATTTGTCAAAACTCCTGCCAATGCAAGTTCTAATTCTGAAAGTGGCAGGTACAGGTCCTCATTTCTCAAGTTACGCCTCCACAAAATCCACCTGTTGACACAAATCGTATCAAGAAAATGGAAAAATATGTATTGTATGTATTATGAAATGATTTCTCGTTCCATAGAACCGCATAGGATCCATCTAAAACGGAATATAAAAACCAGAGCCATTGTGTCTCAGTTTTTACTTTAACCCATAATGGTCCAAATATGGCAGATTTGAAAAAGTCGACTTTTGCTCAATGAACATGCCTATTTTATTCTTAAGAAATTTCAACGATAGCTAACCTAACTTAACCATTTTGTCAATTTGAACGACTAATATAAATACTTGAGCGCCAGTATTTTTTTCCAAACAATTAAACTAAACTAAAAATATGCTCTCACATGTTGAACAGACGATGCGATCGTAAAACCCCAGTAAATATGCTAGAAATCCCAAAGAGGGTGTGCGAACATTCCCAATCAAAGAAGCGGGTTTGCCATATAGGGAACAATTTGGTGTGCGGACTAAAAACGCATGGGAACTTGGAAAATATATTTTGTATAAGATGTGCCAAATATGGCACAGTATGCAGTACACATTCCTTATATATGATTGACTAGTTTCTGCCCCGACTTCGTCCGCGAAAGAGTCGAACCGAATTCAGCACCCTCATTTATCCGACTTGATTCACTTGTGAATGGTAATGGTTCGGACTTCCATTGTCTATTTTATTCTCTATTAACTCTATTGAAACCTGTTGCTAAGAACAAAAGGAAAAAAAAACAAATTGAGTAAGGAAATCAAATCTGAACAAAAGGTTAAATGGATTTTTTGGTCAATAATGAATTCAAGGTTTAATTGATCAAAAAAATAATGTTGCAAAAAAATCGAGATATAGAATATCAAATATTAGTCAAAAACATTTAAATGAAGAATTAAATGAAATAATACTTATCGTGACAAGAAAATTGAGATATCGAATGTGAAATATTAGTCAAAAAATGCAAATGAAGAAATAAATGAAAAATTACGAATGATTGTTGAAACAAAGTTTCGAGTTGAGTGTACTAACGACTTTTCAATTGCTGGTATGCAATCGTCTTCGTGTGATGACTGACAATATTTCAAGGTATGGTCTGTTATAAAGCCCCGATTTCCATATGGTGGGGAAAGGGGCGGTACTAACAATGAGGAGCAAAGGTGCTGCTACTAGAAGTGTGCTGATCGATTTTCAGCGGGAAATGGATGTATTGGCGCGAGATCCCCCCTCATCGAGCCGAAGTCAGGCCATTCCTTGGATAAGCGGCCTCCACACATTCCGGATCTCCACGCTGGTATGAACCAGTGCTCCTCCTCCTTGTGTATGACCTCGGCTTCAGACTATTCAATGCTGTGATGGTTTGTCAAAACATGCTCCGCTATTCCTGATTTCGTTGTTCCTCTTCGTTATGTTTTTCTTGTGTTCGCCCATTCTCACTTCCAATGGTCTTCTGGTTTCTCAGATGTAGGATTTGCCGCAGTCGCATGGCATCCGGTAAACACAGTTGTTGGTGTCGCTGTTTTTATTCGGTGGTCGAATTTTTGTGAGCTGGCTACGTATTGTGTTCCCTGATCGAATATTTCCCTCATAAATAAAATGTCCCATAAGAGCAATCCAATTATAGAAAACTTACAGCGGTTATTGCATTGTATCAAGTCACCATAACAACACATTTGAAACCGTATCGCTAGACGTCAGTAAACAACACAAATAAATGTCAGATAGACTTCAAAAATAGAAAAACATTTCGCGTTTTGGTGAGTGCTCCATACAATCTATAGAGGAAAGTATGAACAAAAAATAACATTTCCTTGAGAATTTCTTTATTCGTGAAATATTCTAATGAATTACATTCGTGCATAAAAATGACCAGATAATTTTGCCATCAAGCGTGATATCTTATACAAATTGCATTCGGTTATTTTCATATTTTGAAAAAGAGCCTTATTCCTTCGGACTCGGGCACTTTCGCCAAAATATGAAAATAAACTCCTGCAATTTTTAGATATCACGCTTTCTTGCAAAATTATCGATAATTTTTATGCACTCGTGCAATTATAACCGAAAACAGACTCAGACGTTGTATTTTCCTCCTATACTCTTGATACTCTCTGAAAGTCCTCTCACGTAGAGGATGGTGAGGGTTTGCTGTTCCAATATTTCCTGGTGTTTCTTCGGTTCGTCCGGCCAATGCTAGCTTCTTCGAGTAGCCGTTCTTCTGGAGATCCTTCCTCATGTTGTTCAGCTCCTTGTCGAGAATATCTTTGGTGTTGCAGAGATTGATTGCCCGATCAATCAGAGATTGATTGCCCGATCAATCAGAGACTTGACGATTCCCTGTTTCGTTGATTGATGGTGATTGCATTGCTCATTCAGGTATTGTCCAGTATGCGTTGGTTTCCTGTAGAATGATGTTTCCCATATATTTCTGGTCCTCTTCACCTCCACGTCGAGAAACGGCAGTTTCCTCTGAGATTTTTTCCATTGTGAACTTGATGGTGCGCCTCACGTTGTTCAGATATTATAAAAAGGCATCCAATTCGGCATCTTCGTGGTTCCATACTATGAACGTGTCGTCGACGTATCTCAACCAGACGCGGAGTTTCTTCTTGGCCTGTTCGATGGCGAATGCTTCAAACCCCTCCAAACCGGTGACAGTGGTGATCCCATTGATTTACTTATACCATTATTTTTCATTAAATTTTTTTTTTTCAATCATGATCAAATATAGACTTTATCACTCCTGAATAGTGTAGCTTTCTACTAGTGGAAGAATTTTCATGAGATCAGTATTTCCGCAGATTACCCCCTACAAACAAACAAATTAAAAAACTCTTTTTTTCTTTATTCAATTTCTGAGGAACATTACAATATGTACACATTTAAGGTAGATAGAGCAATATTAAACAAAATAATCGTCAAATATATATGTGATGAGTCGATTCAAAAATCCAACTCCATGTAATTTGCTATAATATATGGTTCAGTACATAACAGAATCCTGAATATAGTTTTTTTTTGTACAATTTGAGGTTTCCAGTTATTTTGTATTTCTCTAGGTAATTTACTGTAGAATTTTAGACAATCATAAAATCCTCCTCTTTCTGTGATGGTCTATGTCTTGGGTACTTATAATCAATATTTCTTGTCGCATATTCGGTTTGAGGCTCAAAATCATCAAACAAATATATGTTCCTAAAGAAAAAAGCAAACTTTTTTGGATATAGATACCAATTACGGTAAGCAATTTACTTTTCCTGAATAAACCTCTGCATGATTTCGTGCTCTAGTTTACATAAAATTCTCAGTGATCTTTTTTGTAATATGAAGATTTTGTTCATGTCTCTTCAGTTTCCAAAACAGATTATTCCAAATCTTATAAGGGATTCCATATTTGCATGATATACTATTTTGAGTGTTTCAAAATTTGTGTAGCTGGACAATACTCTCATGCTGTGGCATGCTTGGCTTAATTTATTACAAACTGATTTTACATATTCATTTCAACATAGCAGCTTGTCAATTCTCATACCTAAGAACTTTACACGAGGGGTTGACCACTGAGGAAAAATGTGTACACTGGAATTCCCGTAAACCGGAATTCCCTCGGAATTCTTCGGAATTCCCCAGAATTCCCTCGGAATTCCCCGGAATTCCTAGGAATTCCTACAAAAAAAATATGTCAATTTGAAGAAATATCGATAAAATTTTAAAACTAAATGACGGAAATAGTGGGAATTCCGGGGAATTCCGGGGAATTCCGGGGGAATTCCGAGGGTACCCGACGAAATATGAAAGATATATTTCGGAAATTTCGCACAAAAGTTTTTTCTTTTAATTTCTGAGTGGAACATAAACTTTAGACTTTTAAGTAGACTATGTAATGATTATGACCCAATCTGAATAATATCGGATTTTACATATCAAAACTTTTCACATTTTCATTGAGGCTGGTATTTATTATATCGGAAACAAAATAAATCATCTATATAATGCAAGTCACAATCGTAAAATAAAGGGAACGTATCGTCTGATTCCATTATTAGCATCATTTTTCCTGAGATTTTTTCCTTATTGAATCAAGTTCTGAATCCGTTAGAATAAGTAAGTATCGAAAAAATACAATTTGCCATTGAAAAAAATACGGTATTTTATGGTCTGTTGAGTAAGTTCTATTATTTTCAACCGCTAAATGATTACGGGATACCCAATCTGTGGAGAAAATCCTTTTTATACGTTTTTGTCATCGCTTGTATAGCGAAAATAAACTGTTTCCTAAAAACGTATATTCTATAATATCAAAAATTATTGATAATCCTTCAACATTACCTACTAGGTAAATAAAAAAATATTTTTCACCGGTGTGTTCACCCTGTATAAACTCAAATGAGAACAGTTGACACTGACCCACAATATATCCGATCATCTTTTTCTTAAAAAACCGATAAATTATATAAAACCGTCCAAATAACATGATGGAGCTGCAAAGAAACTTCAGAAATCATACAAAGACTGCGGTCATTGACTATATAACTCAGATCGTATAACGCGAGCTATAATAACCGTCTTATTTCAATTTCGGTAACCGCTGGCAACAATATGACAACCCGTGTTTTGTCTGCCAATTATGATCTAGTCTCTCTTCCACAATCAAGGGTGTCCCTTCTTCTTGTAGAGTGAAATTTCAAGACACGTCATTTTTGAAATATTGAGGAAAATAATGGCAGTCGCAGAGGTTCACCCCCGGGTTGACCCCAAAAACAAACACACAAACTACGACACAAAGTTTTTTTGGGCTGTTTCACATGCCCAATTCATATATATTCGAATCAGAATGAGGTACTATTTCACTGAAAGAAGTTATTGATTCATTTGCAAAAACTTCCCCAACACACCCCTCCAGGGACATTTCAGATTATGTCTATCAGATCGTGAAGATTGTTGTCATCAGGCTTATTTTTCGCTAACAAAAATATGTATTTCAAATTCGAAATTCGCCACAAACTCTTTCAAAACAAAGCTCCTAACTTTCTTCGTCCAGTGGAAGTGGATTACTTCACAACGGTGTTTTGTTTTTGAATTATGATTTTATATATTGAAATTTTACTGTATGCTTTTTTATTATTGCGCGAAAAAATTGAAGTTAGCTACTAATAATCCCTATAGTTTCTTCATAAATTTTTCGGAATTCCCCAGGAATTCCCTCGGAATACCCCGGAATTCCTATCAATTGTACACCGGAATTCCCATGTGGTCAACCCCTCGACTTTACATGATCTGACAGTTCAACTAGTTTATTATTTGTTAGGTTCATGGCAGAAGGTTGCCTGTTTATACTGATGATTAATTGAATGTAATGAGAATAATTGACATCGGTCCATGTTTTTTTTATATGCAGATTCACACGAAAGGGAAGCCCTGTAATCTTCAAAGAACACCGCGTTAATCAAGGGACAGGAGTTACGAATTAACATTCACTTCGAATTTTTGAAGTTTGTAAGCCTCAGGAAAGACCTTTCTCGGCAAGGAGATCCAAAGCTCAGCTGTTCTATTGAAAAAAGATCCCTCAGCAAGAGAGGTTCGACAGGTCTCCAAATTCACAACAAAGGGCTGGGAATTCTGTACTCGTCGAGTCATCCGTGTAGATATTGCCAAGGAACAACGGAATGAGAATATTGAATATTCCCCATCAACGGCAGAAGTGCTAGCCGGTCCCTGATACGGGATCTCTGCTGCCTGCCTGGTTCGCTTGAGTGACACTTGACAGTTCTATTCGCAGAGGAATTTCAATAGCTCGTTTATCTTGGGGAAGTTCGACGCTGTTAACGAAGCCAACACGTCTTGAAAATGTGTTTCGTCGGCTGTGCAATACAGACTCCCAGCCGAATAAATTAGAGTTTTAATAGATTTCAGAAGGTGTGTTGTACCTGCTAATAGGTTTTCATTCGACATGTGCGATGTTCGACGAATGAAGAGCTCGAAGCAGAATTTATCTACTAGTCGACGTCTGCGTTCACTCTTTTCGAACACTAATTATAAACGCCTTTTTGGATTCTTTCTATTTTCGTGGACGTGTTTGAGAAATGGTTCGAATTCTACGAACGAGTGTTAACGTTTATGTAGGATCAATCAGCTGTCAAGGAAATGCTTCACGGTAATCTTGCTTCGATGTGTTCCTTGGAATCTCTGATGGAGCTTGTAAAAAGTACAGACATCAAAGGTATTAGATAGAACAAGTGAAGTCAGTTTAATGAAAAATGGAATAACGATGACTTTGCGAAAATAATAGAAAGCCGATCAATCTTTATCTAGTATTCAGATGTCAGGGTTAACTATTCCTACGAAGTCGAGTATCTCGATGCTAGGAATTACTTTCTTCTGAAGATATGGTCACGGTCGGTGCTCTTCTGAATTGTCAATCGTTCCACCCTTGTCAGTATCTACACAGATGACCCGACGAGTATCGAAATTTCTACCCCATTATTGTAATTATGGAGACCTGTCGAACCTCTTTTGCTCAGGAATCTTTCAAAGTAACAGCTGAACTTTGTAATTCCTTGCCAAGAGAGGTTTGAATGTTAATAATGCGTATTACCTGTCCCTCGATTCACGCTGTATTTTTGAATATTACAGGGCATCCCTTTCGTATCGAACTGTGAGTATAAAAAATGGATGTGGAATAGGAGTACGTATTCATCAACCTTGATGAGGTCTATCCCATTGGTTGAACTAGTGGATATTCGTGTATCTCTGTCTGTTTGTGAGATATTTTAGATAAAGATACACTTAATGAAAACTTCATTTCTGCTTATTAACATTCAGAGGGAGAGACCAGAACCAAAAATTTTCACGAGAATCACCAAAGCTTAACAAAACCCAAAAAAGTCCAATAGCGCAATGATGCTTATCTTACAAATGCAGACCCACCTAACAAGGTGCTGACTGACTAAGATATCTGATGTGCTTCAAATGCATTAGATAACCTGCAGTGAAACTTCCAGTTTTTGTAAATCCATTGCATTTACTCTTCTCAATCGCGACATGTTTGACAGCTTACCGGTGGCACCTGTCCTAATGAAAACTTGACCGACCAGAGTAGAGTATAGCATACGTTATTCCACCACATTATGTAACACCATCACATTTGTAGCGGGTTATTCAAGAAGAAGATGAATAATACATCCAAATCAAAAAAAATTTACAGCACAGAAAATACACTCTGAAATTGAAGAGTTTGGAATACCATGAGAAATGAATACAAGGTGGATAACAATAAAATGATAATGACGATATTTGAACAATAATAAATGAATTTGAGTGTGATACATCTAGAACACACAAATCAAACTCGTGATAATTCTTGTTTATTCTCATGAAGAAATTCGTCAAGAGAATAGAAAAGAGTGCTCGAGGAAGTGATGACTCATTTCCTTTTTGAATTCATCCATTCTGAGATTTTTCATTTGCTGAGGCGGTATTCCATTCTAAATCAGGCGTTTTTCAAAGGTTTCATACTCATTATACTTTATTCATTATACTAGCCTTTGAAACGTCGCTCAGAAAAAGTATATATGCATTTTTTCAATACATTTTTCGACATAATTTCCATATTCATACTAAATACAATTCGTAGCAAACAAAATATACCAATTTTCCCGACAGCTGATTTTATAAGAATTTAAAGATTTTTCCTTTGCATTTCCAGTGAAGAGAACACTAATAATATTGATTTCAGGATTCTATTCAAAGGTCATTTCAATTCTCTCTATAATGTTCAATTGTGTCTTATGGGTTTTTGTCAAATTTATACTCTCTTGGTAGGTTTCAAAATTTCATAAACAATAGAAACTTTAACCGATTCTCCTCAGTCTTGTCTAAGCTCAGCCTCCTTCATTTCTAGCTACAGTTCGCAATACTTATTGCGGCAAGTATTGCCGGAAATCATTATTGCAGGTCTGCTTTACACTTGTAAATATAATTTTTTTGTCAAAGACGTTCTGTCATCAATCAGGCCTACCAATTTTTTTTGTTAACAAAAAATAATAGTTTGAAATTGTAACTACATCTTCGAATAATAATATAAGTAAAATAGACTTAACTGATAAATGATGTATTGAATCCTGGCTAACCGAAAAAACACGAAAGTTTGCAGATGCCGCAATATTGATTCATTTGACACTACTGACAAGTATCTGGAATGACTATCTAGTAACATTCAATACAGTTGACAATATCAGAGTAACCAAAATTATCAGGGGTAATATAATAAGTGGTATGATTATTACCGATAATTTTTTGGAATATTAATGAATTGCAATCCCAAAGCTGAAAATACAACGAGTCTGCAGGACGAGTTGTATTTTCTTGCATTGGGATTGCCAATGAATTGATATTCCAAAAAATTATAGGTTATTAATCATACCACGAATTATATTTAGGACGACAATATAACCCCTGTTTGAGCAAAAATTGTTGAATTGCCTGGTAATTGATTCTTTATTTCTGGCCGTATTCAAGGGAATACTCTTTTCCACTGCTTCATCTATGATACCAATCGCCATTTGTCCCCAACGATCGCTCATATTGATTAAGAATTATAACTAATCAAAACACATAGATTTGACGTTTATAATTTAAATCATTATTTTCACTTGACAGCTAGTAAAACAAAAACTAAGCAGGTTTATCACCGTGAAAATACAGCGACAAGCTATATTTTCACTGTAATTCGGATTCTATTGGCTGAATTTCAAAATTTGAAATAGACTGATTGGTTGTTAAGCAAGGAGATATATTGTCAGTAGTAATAACCCAAGGACATTGATAATTGTTATGATATGTATAACAGATTTCGAAAGCTTGTTGCTAGGACACAGACCGACGCCGTAAGCAAAATTTTGTTTCCTTTGAGCAACAAGCCTGAGAAATTTGTTATAAAATTTTTGAGCATTTATCAATGTTCAAGGGAAAAATTGCTGCAATACTTTCAAGACTTGCGAACTGTGAAGCGACCCTTAAATTCACTCGACGCACGAATAAACTCTTGCTATTAGTCATTCGTTAGAATTTATGGTTAGTTCTTCTGCATAACAGTTACATGAGGAATTGTACAGTAATGAGACGGCTGGTGAACGTGCTTCAAGCTGAGTGGGGTCAAACAAAGGAAGATCAATCTTCTAAGAGGTGCGTCTGAATTATTGCCATTATCGAAGTAGGCCGTGTGAATGGAATTGTGAGAAGTTATTTGCTCTTGGTATTTGATGAATTTTTTTCCTGCCTTTTTTTCTTCTCCGAATCAAAAATTAGAAAATACAACTTCTATGAAAGAAGTAAAATTAAAAAATAAAATAAAAAACTCTCTGTTGTATATCATTCAAAGAGGTTAGATTCATTCACAAAAAGGCAGAAAAAGTTTATCTATAACAGGTACTCCCTGCCTATATGGCGACGACGGGTACTGGGTTACATAGGAATCACTTTTTCTTGCTCAATTCTTATGAACAATCCTATGAAAATTGGGTCAAACAGATAGCAAACATAGGAATACCTAGACTAAGCAAATAGATATCTATTTGTTAAAAATAATCTCACCAGGAAAATATATTTCATTCCAACCAATACAAGATTTCGTTTCGCTCAGAGAAAACTATCTCTTGAGCTCTTCAGTGGAAAAGACGGTGAATTGCTGAGAACCTTCACTAAAATCTTCATTCAATTCCGGAATATTCAATCTGTGACAAGTCTGTCATTAGTTTCAATTGACATTTCGGTGACATTATTTCCCTCAATGCGAATAAACGATGAAACAGTTGAAGGCTAGACTGCTTTTACAGAGTTTTACAGCGATTAAATGCACTAGACCTTTTAACCGATTAAAATGTTCGAAATAAACCGGGTGTTTGGATCACTTTTCAGGTACTATCTCTGGTACTATATTGTTCCTGTGTTCGATTTTGATGTTTCCTGAGTTAACATGTTTTCTGGAAATAATCTAAACATATATCCCTCCTTCACTAAGTTCAATCGACCAAAATGCGTTCATTTCCATGATTTTCAAAATTTTTTGCTTTCAAGCAAATGCTTTCGTGTATAATAATTTGAAATAAAATCCCTCGACCTGTGGTCTCGGGATTTTATCAAATTATCATACACTCAAGTCATTTGCTAAGCAGAATTTCGAGAATTATGGAAGTGCAGCACACATTTGAACCGAATAAACTTGGTGCACTCGGGATATAACCCCCGATAATATTAGAAACTTAGTATTTTTTCTTTCTTCAAATCATTAAATTTTCCAACGAACGTCCACTCTTTGGAGTTAGCATTAATGAAATTCAATTTTTCAACGTGTGATTCCTAGATAACAGTGGAAGTACAAGTCAGAACCATAGTGTAATATGGTTGATTCTTATGTGTCTTTTTCATTTTTGGACATTCTCTTGCAATAATTATCCTCGAAAGTTTTTCATATTTATAGTTGATGAAAATCTTCTTCTTTATGATTGCTCATATTTGTTTATCTTTAGAGAAGTCAATAAAATTCAAATGAAACGGTACCTATAAATACTCCACGCAAATACTGTGGGTGGTCATATGTTGTTATACAATTTAATGCTTATATTACTCCTTAATTGCATAATACATTACAAAGTACTTACTGAATGCATTACACCTTTTACAATCGCCCAATTACCATCAGCAAATAACTGGAGGAAGTGAAAGCACTATTCGTAGAACAGTCGAATTAGTTGGAAAACTGTTTAACAATGAATTCATTGGTCTTTTATTGAAATTGTTCAAAAATATTACAGGAAATTATGTACGTACTGTAACTGTCCGAATAATTGTATTGTTTCAAGAGTGACGAAAGAAACATTTCTTGAAGGAAGAGACCGTGGTAACGTTAACGAATCTGGAAACTGTTGTCGATGGGTAAAACACTATACTTTTTCTACTGTGCTGTTCGAATTATAGTAGCTAAAATCGAACGATAAACAAATTTTCATTTTGGGTTGAAAGTGACAGAATTTATGCAAACATTACTTATTACTTGAATATTTGTTGATTGTTACATTTGAGTAATTATTCAAAATCATGAGTGTCATTACAATCAAGATTTATATGGCGATGATGCCACGTCTGTTATGTTGTTACAACTCTCACTTTAGGTGGAGATATGCTGTAGTCGGATATCTTTGTAATTCGTATGAGCTTTAAATTTTTCATTTGTATTTGATTTTTGCGGCTTACTGATTGATCCACATATCCCTCCGCAGTGTTGTGAAGAAATGCATTCCGATTATAGACTTTCGTCACTAGAGCTGGAAGTTGACGTTATGAAAATTTCTCTTATTAGCAACGAAAATCATGTTTTTGCTGAAGGGTATTTCCTGTGAAGGGTGTTATTTTTTTCAATTTCACTTGAAAAACGAGAATATTACTTCATCAAGTTGGGAGGCATGAATTGAGTCACCAAAATCTGTTGTTATCAATTGCGAAATATCATTCTCAGAAAATTTTTATGAAAATTCACCAAATGAATGGCTGAAACCCGATGTCGCATTCTCTTTTCGTTCATGCATAATCACAATTAGTGTTTATAATAATAATAATGTGTCTTTATTGGTTCTAGTAAATATACATGAAAAATGAAAATAAGCAGGCTGTATTCAACTCAGTTGCTCTTCCATACAACCCCCCAGATTACCAACAGGATGATATACAATTGAACATACTCCGCATTTGGTATATGCTCAAACAGAAATTATACATACATATATGCCAAAACAAAACACCTCAATAATAAAGTAGGCAATGAATACACGCATACTTATGTTATTACTATTAAATGACGTAACTTCGGTCATTTGAAATTTCTACTGTACTGGAAAATGATGGTTGCATAGGGATGAGTGTCGTCATTGGAAAAGCTAGTGAATCAAAAAATCTCCAACCATTACAGTATTGGGATCATATAGATAAGCCTTGAGACGCTTCTTGAAAGTTGAAAGAGAAGGGGCACACTTAACACTTTCAGGTAGTGCATTAAAAATATTCACTGCAACATAGGAAAATGATTTTGAAACATAGCACCAGAATGTGGGGAAACAATGTACATCTCTCTAAATCTTGTGATTCTACTATGTTTATCAGAACCTTTCAATAACTTTCAATACCTTTCAATAACTTAGTTGTTGTATTTTGTATTTGTTTATAAGGACATAACAATGTTTTTAACAGTCTTGAGGACAAAAGAAATGTTTTCATAATCACCGTCATATGTAACACCTATGGTAACCTTCAAAAGTCCATTGCATTGATTTGAATATAACTTTCTCAATTTCATCTCTCCTAATTGAATATTGATATCTGTCGAATTTTAATTGATTTTCGGAAAAACAGTATGTCTTTCCCTACCTGGTAAACGGTACTATTTTTACTCACCTTTCATTAAAAAGAAGATATAACTAACTATGAACGTGTATTCAATTGAATATCAGTTTGGTATGGAAGAATTAATTATCAATATATAATCAACATGTTCATCAACAGTGGTATTTTGTTAAAATGAAATTTATTCTGGCCTTAATATTGTTTCATATCTTGTTTTTTCAATCACTTGGTAGAACGCCAATAACTTCAAATAATAATTAGTAACAGAACGAGTTTTGATTCTCAATTGCAATTACGTGTGCAGAAATACAGCTGGATTTTAGTTTTTTCCAGATTTTTTTCGAAGCTCTGAAACTTTAGGAATGAATTTTCGCAGAACTCATAAAATGTATTTCTTCCCATATAAATTTAATCTTGCAATTACAAAAAAATAGTACAGCATTCGCAATGATATTCTTGAGCAGCTTTTAAAGAAATCATTGATGATTACCTCATACTACAATCCGACTGGACTGTCCAAGAAACCAATTCCCAGCGCGCCACATAAGTACCTACATTGATCAATATGACTTCCTAGAACACTCTGGTTGGTCAATTGCTGAAGAAGTATGCGTGTCTGAATCATTGTCTGGGTCACTGATATTCTTGTCGAGGTAAATACCCTTCGCGATACAAAGTAGCGTCTATCGTCTATTTGCACCTGATGCCGCTGCGTGAGCTGTCGGACAGAGCTTTTATGAACTTTCCCATGTAAAGTCGTTTCGATAGTGTTGAAAACCGCTTAGTAGATAATGCTTTTTTTACGACACCGGCATAATCATAACGACACCTAAACTACGGGTGGGTATCAGTGATTGGTAGAGTCATCGAGACCAACAGAAAATTAAGAAAGATAAGCACGCAAGAGAGTAGACAAATGAAATTGGTCCTTTCTAGTAATAGTATTTTTTTAGCCAATTGGTAGAAAATTTTGACATTCCAGACAAAATTTCTTGAAGAAAAAGTCAAGATTTGTTGTTATTTGTTTTACTAGGCAGCAAAGTAGGCTAAGGATTCAGCTAAGACAGTCAATCTGTTTTGCTGCCGAGTTGAACATATAATTTTCTCTCCAATTGTTTATAATGATATATGTAGGATATCGTAGTGCAAATCATTACATTTCGCTATAAGGTAGACACGATTGAATTTCCACAAAATTTATTGTCTTCGCGACATGTTTCGATACACTGTATCTTTATCAAGCGAATGTTTTTAGTGTTTTTAAAAACATTCGCTTGATAAAGATACAGTGTATCGAAACATGTCGCGAAGTCAATAAATTTTGTGGAAATTTAATCGTGTCTACCTTATAGCGTAATAACTATGGATTTCCATCAAGTAAAGGCAACCTCAATCCAAAATCATTAGATTTCTCTACAATCTTTGTTTTTTCCTGTGGTGATGAAAAAAAAAAATATATAGAAATCGCAAGTTTTGGAACGGTTGCTTGCTAAGAAAATAAGATGTTCATAGTAATTATAGTTTGACAACAGAATGGACAGTGATAGCGACTTGGGAGTACTTACTCCTTTAGACACATCAATCATCAAAGTAATACTTTCTCAATAATTTTTAACGGATAGTGCGACGTCATCTGCTGCCTAGAGGGCGCTTCAAGTTTTCCTTGAAATGGAAAGGGGGATCTTATTATAACATTCGATTGGCCTTTCAGTGCTCCATCCAACGCTAATGAAACTTTGAGAGTTGGACTAGCCGTTTCTGAGTTATCAACAGTTGAACTCTAAATGTTAAATATCGAATCAGTTTAATTTACGCCGAAGCTAGGCGTAATTATCATGCAGGTCAATTAGAGGTTATTTATTTAAATTAAGGTGATATTGGAATTGAACTACTGCTCTGACTTATTAATCGCTCACGAAAGACTTAAACTTTTCAACTGACTAAAGCATCCATCACTCTTTTCTTGAAAACTCATTCCGATGAATTGCCTTCCTTTATTCTCTGTTCGAACAGAGGAGATCCTTTCGTACACGTCTATTCGCGCCTCGACGACGGGAATCTTCACATCGAGAACGTCTGGCTTCATCTAGATACCTACGCCGATCGATCCAGCTAAAGATTCGTTCGTTGAATTCTGTGAATTTGCCTTTTTATGATGCTCAGAGGCGGCGCGAGGGAATTTACTCAATTTCGTAACAAGATTCTATGCATATGTGAAGAACTTAATAGATAAAACTTTGGTTATACTGAAAATCTATTTTGTGAAAATACTGAAGGATTACTGTTTCACGTGAAGGCTTCGCATATGAAACTTACTGTACTAAAAGTTCTTGACGAAATTTTCCGGCATTGGAATTCAGTGAATTTTAATATTTTAGTTTTCAATATTTACATTTTTTCAGTAATAATTCCTAAGCTGTTGCATCACCAATATTGAGATCTCAATTCAAATACGATATGTTTTCACTGTTGAAATAACAATATCACTCATAGGTTGTGATTCTAGGATTATGATTTGAAAATTCTTATTTTATTGTGAATACAATATCAGAATTGGCATATCTATATTGCAATATTATGCCTATATATTACCCCAATTGATGATTCAGTATTGTAATCTACTCTCCCATACAATATTGGACAGATATTGAAATTCCATTATTGAGAATTCATCATGAAAAAATATATGCAAACAATATTAAAATCTTGATACTGATGAACATATATTATTAAATATAACCTGATATTGCAATGCTGATATTGGTAATGCGCTATCAAACCCTTATATCATCAATATTGCACCTAAAAATATGAAGTCTGGATTTATTCATTGAACCAATATTTATATTCAAATAGCATTTGAAAAAATTAAATATATATAATTTTTTTATATTCTACACAGTTATTTATATTGTAATATCATTTTCCTAATATTAATCCATATTCGTTCAACATCAATTTTTCCTCCTATGATATACTTATATTGAGCCAATCTGAAATCGGGGGTTAGCTAATATGATGTGCTGGATATTTCTTCAGTTCGGAGGTTTATGAATGGCTAACCCGATTCCAAAAAATAATCAAGTGTTGGATGACATATTGAAAAACCTAACAAACGAGGTACTACAAAACCCTATTTTCATTAAAAACAAACAAATTCTATTTTCGCAATGAAATGAACATTGAAAGTTGTGTTTCTTGTACTCTCTCGAAGAAGAATATCTACATAGGGGCCGTTCACAAAATACGTCACACTAAAATCAGCTTTTTTTGACCCCCTTCCCCCCCATTGTCACGCTGTGTCACACTTTTTGTGACCCCTCCTAGAAATATTTCGTCACAAAAACTAACCCCCCCCTGCTGAGTATGACAAATTCTAAATGATAGTACACAAATTCTGAAAATTAAAAATATTATTTATGGATGGCCACAAATAACATACATATTTTACATAATCAGAAGATTCAATGCTCAATAACACAATGAAACAGTAAAAAATCGCTTTATTTTGTTTCATTTGTATAGTGAAATACAGTGTACTGTAACAAGATTAATTCGCGTTGTCAATTGAAAATTCATTCGCAAAGATGGAGTCACTATAGATTTGATTAAAAAATTCGACGAGTTTAGATGTAGATTTCTACCAAAATCTACTGAAGATTTCTTCAATACCAAAATTTTTTAATTTTCGTCAGAAATCTACTAAAAAAGTAGATTTCTACCAAAAGTGGTCACGCTGGCTTCTAGCGCTCATGTAAAAAATAATAATTGGCGAACGTCACGTTGCCGTATACCCCCCGTCCCCCCTTGTCACATCTTGTCACACTCAGCCAGACCCCTCCCCCCCTTTGTATGCGAACGTATTTTATGAACGGCCCCATACATATTATTGGATTCGTTTTTCCTCGAATGAATCAGGTAACCTATAACAGCAGGCTGTTATGCAAAAATCGCTCCGAAATAGCACAGAATAGAATAATTGACCCTCGAACATATGCCAACTAGTTCCATGATTAAAATATCAGCCGGTATCCCAATAAATTATTTCTTCGATTCTCTACCTGGTCTTCCACGAAAAACGTCGCTACCCCCTTCAAGGGCGCACCACACACGCCGAATGAAAGTAGACGTCGGCATTCCGAACACAGGAATTATATCAAGACGACTTCCCGACAGCATCTGTCAACTCGCTGTCAAGCTTAAATCTTCCGTTTTTTATGGACGACGTCGCGTCGTCTATCGTCAGGAGATATAGTCCAGGCAACGTTGATTTTTTTCCAAACGTGATAGTTTCTATAGTTGATAATAAGATGGCTATATACTGGTGCTTTCAGTGTTGCGATATTGTTTCAGACAAACCTGTAGACAGGGTGTAGTTGTTCAAAATTACGCCTTAAGGGTGCGCTTGTGCTCGAAATATCTGAAAATTTTCGAGATCACTTGATCCATGGAACACGTTGTTGCCAATACAGATCACTTTTGGTTAGAACAGAATAGAACACGAGATCAATCTGCCCTTTGATGAAAACAAACTTCATCTTCAATGACCTGCTCCAAGAATGATCTCACGTTCTAGTATATTCAATAACCATTTACAAATTTCATAGTGATCATAAAAAAACACAAGAGAAGTTTGCTGGCAACAACATTCTAGAGTGTGCGCGCGTTCTGAATATTCTATGAATGCAGTGATATGTGTTTTAGATATTTTCAGTTCAACCCAGGAGATTATTAAAAAATAATAATAATTTCACTCACCAGAAAAAATGGCATTTCATCACTTCACATATCCTTAAAACTTGAACACAATTCTCACTCCTATTCGCTCACACGCATTAAGGTGAATAATATTCGGCGGAATTGTGATACTACTTCTGAACCGAGCTCTTGAATTGAGATCACAATATTATATTTCTCAAATGTAAATATCAATAATCAACTGATTTTTTCAGCACATAGACCAGAATTCGCAACGACATAGCCACTTGGCAACACAGAACGTGCACATGACTGTCATCTCAACTGCGAGAGTGACGATACCTGGGGAATTTTTTGAGTTATTACTACGGTCTACGTCATCAATTCTCGATCAAGTATGGCAGATCGGTCGTCTAATATGCTGACAATCTTTTATATGGAGTGAAAAGACCAGTATATAGCCACCTTAGTTGATACAATTCAAAAAATATTGCACGTCATCATGGCCAGATTGATATAGAATTATGGAATTTTGGATATAAATGGAATTGACGTCTAGAATATGAAAGAAATAGAATCAAAAATTTTCACAAACCTTCTTTGTTAATGAGTACGTTTATATCATTCAATAAAATATCAGAGAACTTAGAGTTATATGCCCTTCCGAAGGTTCAAATCATATATTTTGAATAGGTACATCCAAACTTTTTTGAAAATTCGAGATTGTCCCATATTTAGGAACTGAAAATACTTACTGCGTTCCTTCATAGGACAAATATTGCTACGCATAACACCAGTTTTTGTATTTGTAAGCAAGCCTCTTGATGGTTCGTGAGCTTTGTTGCCTTAAATATTTTGAGAAATCGCATTGACAGTATACGTACTCAACTTCAGAGCTGCTGCAACACGATTAAACTGAATATCTGACTGTAGATTATAAATCGAAATCATCTTTCGAAAAATTCGTTCAGGCCATTCTCAAAACTACCTACACAGTGGGTTTTGGCTGACCTGTCAGAAAACAACTACTCCCGTGGCTAATACCACGAAGGGCATTGAACTATATCCGACCGGTGCCAGTGCAGGTTTCTTCACAGAAGAAAATCCTGCATTTGATTTTGGCGATACACACTTGCAGACCGGTTCCTGACAATATGGCCACTCGTCAGTACTACTGTATAGGTATATTTGAGACCGGCTTGAACGAATTGTTCGAGAGATGATTTGATTTAACGCCAGTCTTCAAGTATGCCAATCGACGAATGTTTTTGTAGATTGTAAATATAATCTACTACGTTTCATTCAATTTAGCTCTCTAAGAGACATTGACGGAAGCGAAGGGATATTATTTCCCGCCCTATTTCGAAATAGCTGATCGAAAATGTCACTAACTCTTGGCAGCGAAGGTTTTCAACTCTTTTGGCATTTTTACTTTTGAATGACAGTTGTCAATTGGTGAGTAACAGACTTCAAACAAATTGCGGCAACATGAGAGTGCTGCCAACCACAGTCCAAAGAAAAACAGGCACCAAATTTTAAATTCAATATAAATGTTCCAATGTATTTCCATTTTCCATCAATGGATTGGTGCCACTGCGTTGATTTCATGTCATGATCCATGACGTGAACAGTTTTTAAACCGTATTCACTTCAGAAAAATCGCAGTACTTGAATGCGCAGGTCGTAGAATACAGAAAATAAATTTATAATAATAATAATGAATATGATTTATTGTCAACAGATCAATTGTTGTTGACGAAGCTTAGCGAAATTGAAAGAAAAAAAAAAGTCTAACCTGAAGAAACGCTCCTGAAGAATCACGAAAATTGCTACAGCAACATCAAAGAAAATTGCGTTTAACAATAATTGTAACAGCATTCCTCTCGCAAAATTCCACACCTTGGATTGTTTTCGCAATGTTCCTATAAATCGAATTTCTTCAAAACATTTGGATTATATTTTTGCGCATTTTGCAAATCAAATTTTTTCTATCATCAAGCACTTTTTCGAAACGATGCCTGGACTAATTGAAGTTCAGGATTCGTCGAATTTTTCGAGAAGATCCCCGATTCGATATTGTTCTGTTGTTTCGGAACCTCATGGTCGTCCGTCGGCTAGACAGGTAAAGTGATTGGGAATGAATTGGAATTCGTTCTTTGAAATGAAAGCGGGTTACAAGGGGTGAGTTCCAGTGGAGGTTTGGAACTACCACTCAAGTGGTGATAGAGAAAAATGTATTCTCCTCAAAGAGGATGACGTTTATCCTGCTTGAGGAAGCTACTGTATAGCGAAACACGGTAACGATTTTTTGAACCCATCGTTAGTAAAAATGCATTGGAAACTGTGATATTTTCGGTTCAAAGTGGAAATCAAGTCTGAAATCAAGGCGGTAGAATTCTAGCTTTATTATTCCAGAAACAGAACATCCTATGTTTGCATATGAGTTAGTATACTACTGTGAAAATATAAGAAACGTGTATGAAGATGTATCATTCCTACGACTTACATTTGACTTTAATTCGTCAATTGTCTCATAATATCAATTTCTCGCGTGTTTACACCTATCATAATTGTTTTGTTTGTACATCATGACAAATTTCACGAACTTCATGTTCACTTGCTAGAAAAAACATTTCAATTATACCTCTTGGGAAATATAATTTCAACTATAGAAAATTCACATTCACTCCCAATCAGACTATAATAGCCTAGGTTTTCCCATAAATATTTATACTAATACAAAATACATACAGGTATAGTGCTCCATGAAAAAAAATGGTGTTTACCGTGATGAAAACTCCATATTTATATTGAACTGAACTTTCATACACTGATGAGACCTGGCGGATCGAAACAGCTGTCTGATAATGGATTTGTGATTGCGGTGACTTCAAGATTCTGAGGTGTACTGCTATTTTAACTCCTCCGATATTAGGTACATTTCCAAGCGTATCCCTTTTCAATTTCCTTTTTGAAAACCTCGTATTTGCAAATATGCAGACATTCTCAAGCACACAATGCAAACACTTTTCTGTTACGCATTCAATACCATTCTCACTTCCGAATTCAAAGAATGTAGTTTAAAGTTACTCAGATATGTTAATGGTTTCTTTTCCTGCATGTCTCGAATATAGGTATTCTTGTGTAATTTTCAACAATTGGTGTCTATTTCATTTCATTTACAAGTCAATTAGTTTCAGTATAGTTTATATTTCTTATAATTTCCGTTCGTCTAGCCTATGATTAGCATAAAAGTATTGACTGAGTCACTGTCTCGTGTTCATTGGTCCCTGTTTTCGAGGGAATTTTGTCTTACTTATATTTCGGGTTGGAAAGCACTTAATCAATGCAACAGGAACTGGAAATGGGTTTTACGCGAAAAGGGTTATTTATAAAGAGCTGGGGACCTATATCGCCAAAGTATCTCACTGTGCATTAATTAAGTCCAATCTAAGATATAACATACTATTTTGGGGTGTGTATCGCTATAGTCTTGTTTCTAAATTTTAGATAGTGATTCATCGTACATTTTCAGGTTCTAAGGGTATTTGAAAGAGAAGAAAGGCAAGAAATTGGTAAAGTAAAACTTGATTCGAAACCTGAGTACCTAGCTAGTTTAGGTTCTATTTCTCGACCTGCTTCATTTCAATTTTGAACGGTACAACCTATGAGTCACTATCTACAATTTAGGAACTAGACTATAGTATAGTCGAAATAAACGGTATGAGGCAACCTACCTTCTGACAGTTCACCTTCAAGGATATAGTACGGAAGCTAATGCATTTTGTGAATCATTAATTCTGATTGTATAATAATCGCAATAACGATAATGTATATAAGAGCACTTTTCTCATCGGAAAAGAAGTGTGGAGTTGTGAATGGACGATGAATAGGAATCAAAAATGAACAAAATATTTCAGTTGAATCTGATGTTGCTTGTATCAATAAACAGTTTGTCTCGATACCATACTTATGGTGCAGATAAGAAAATCGATCAAATCTAAATTCTCAATATTTGTGTACGATATTTGTATTGTGGTTATTTTTTTTTGTATTTTTTGTATGTGTCTGTTGATCAAGTCATTACGTATTCATTTATATGACGTATCTTCGTACCTTCAGAGACGTTTTGATAGTGAGATGCCCTGAGCTATTTTAATATTTGTTCCTTTCTTAAAAACGTTGGTGATTTTTGGAGATAAGTGTTCGATAAAAGTATATATAATAACCTCGAATATACCCAATTTACTAAAGAAGAGGAAACTAACAACAGAATTCCATTTTCAGATACCCATCTCATAAGAACGACTAGTAATATTTTCATCCTGGATTGGTTCATCAAACCCAGTAACTTCGGAAAGTATATACATTATTTTTCCCACCGTCCACATAGAACTGGAGGCAATTTTGGTGTCGAGGTGTTTTCATTCAACTTGATTGATGAGCGTCAATGTTAATGTTAGAATATTGTATTTTGAACTATCATGGGTAACTACCAAGGTGAAAAACTGTGTGCTTATCGCGGATCTTTGTCGAAGGCTAGAGACAAATTGTCATCTCTCTTGAGGTTTCCGAAGGATGTCAAAAGGTAATAGCCATCAGTGTTCTGTAGAAAGTAGCTCTTTGAATTTTTCATATAATTTTTACAAATTGCAGAAATTTAAATAGAAGCTATTTTCGCCGAGATATTAGCTTTATAAAAAAGCACCTCAATATTAAATAACTCTTTCAGGTATGATGCATGGTTGAAGGAATGTAACCGAGAGGATTTACTTGAAAAATCTCCCGAAGCTCTCTATAACAACTATCGCTTGTGTGAATTTCACAAATCTTCTAGAATTTTCTACACTCTGAAATTTGCAAATAGGAATTTGAAAAAAGCAAAACTAATAAATCGAAGTATAAACAAATTACCATTTTGAGTCATTTATAGTCTTCATTTCATTGTTAATGTCTGAATATATCTATTGTACACATTTGAAGCTGCTGCGAATGAAACATCCTCTTGAAAGCTTTTTATTTCCTGGTCATCTAATATACCTTTCCAAACAAACATGGTCTGGAGGAAAAAAGCAACAGAAAAGTGGAATAGCTTTTGTAGGTACAGCTTATCCAATCCATCTTGGCACAAACTCGGTTACTTTTCCAGCAGCACATAGTTTAGTATAGACCGTGACGAAAGAAAATACACCTACTAGGAATAGATTTCAACTCACTGAACACATCTAGTGGGTGTTTTTTCATCTCGATATAATTCACAGAGATTGCTGGACATATACGTTATTAGTTCTGTGCCAAGATGGATTGGATAAGCTGTACTTGAGAATTACAGATTATTCACATTCATTTCAAACGTTATCCTAGACAAATGTTAATTTTATGATGTGAAATAACGTACTGATTTGATACTTGGTATCCAGTACATTCAAATTTACCGCCACAGAATGACATTACACACCCCGAGCACAGAATGAAGGTCACAGAAATTTGACCCTCGAGAACAAAGGATTGATATTTAACATTTAAGTGTCTCTGCTGTATGGCATGGTATACTGGGCTCATGTCTTGAAGTTTTTCGAAAAAGTCGATTCTGAGCAAATCTATTTCAATCATTCGTATTATTTCTTCTGATTTCTTGAACTCGTTGACCAGAGGCACCTACCTTGTTTCAAAGTAAGATAATATATATCATCTTGCTCTTACCATAATAATAGATGTATGTATGCATCGGTACAGCTTCATCTCGTCCCTGTTTACGAACGATAATCGAAAACATAAATAATTGAGATGTACAGTTACCCGTTCGAACCACTCAAAGCATTAAGGCCGTTGTCACAGCCCATTGAAGGGTGTGAATTTTAGCACCTTTTGTGGACGGACCTTTTTCGAAATGCCTCTTTCTCCATTATAATACTCACTCTAGTGGTCCCACCACTTATCATTAGCGTTACAATGGGCAGGACAAGTGTCTTTCGGGTAAGTGATTAACTACAGAATGGGTATACAGGAGCCGGGCCGTTTATGATTCATCAACCTTTCGCGGGCGTGCTTGGGAATTTTTTGGGAGGGGTTTTCATCGATCTTACGAATATTTGTACAGAGTAGGCTGATGAAAATCGAACAAACCTTGTTTTTTGTAGTAACCTTGGTCTAAGATGGCTATATACTGGTGCTTTCAGTGTTGCGATATTGTTTCAGACCAACCTGTAAACAGGGTGTAGTTTTTCAAAATTACGCCCTAAGGGTGGGCTTGTAGTTGAAATTCCTAAAAATTTTCGAGATCACTCGATCCATGGAACATTGTATTGTTGCCAATAAAGATCACTTTTGTCTAGAACAGAGAATAGAACGCGAGATCAATCTGAAGTTTGATGAAAACAAACTTCATCTTCAATGACCTACCTCCAAGAATAATCTCACGTTCTAGTATATTCAATAACCATTTCAAAATTTTGTAGTGATCATAAAAAAAAAGCAGGAGAGAAGTTTGCTGGCAACAACATTCTAGAGTGTGCACACGTTCTGAATATTCTATAAATGCAGTGATATGTGTTTTAGATATTTTCAGTTCAACCCATAAGATTATGAAAAATGATAATGATTTCACTCACCAGACAAAAATGGCTTTTTCTCACATATCCATAAAATTTGACCACAATTCTCACTCTTATTCGCTCACACGCATTAACGTGAATAATATTTTGCTGAATTGTGATACTACTTCTAAATCGGGCTTTTGAAATGAGATCACAATATTATATTACTCAAATAAAAATATGAACAATCAACTAATTTTTTTAGCACATAGACCAGAATTCGCAACGACATAGCCACTTGGCAACACAGGACGTGCACTTGACTGTCATCTCAACTGCGAGATTGACGATACCTGGCGAATTTTTTGAGTTATTACTACGGTCCATGTCATCAATTCTTGATCGAGTAGGCCAGATCGGTCGTCTGATTTGCTGACATCCTTTTATATGGAACACCAGTATATAGTCACCTCACCTTGGTCCAGTAGTAAAACGTTAGGACAAGTCGATTTTTGTTTGAGGAGGAAAATTTTTGCGTATATTTTTAAATGTGCGGATGTTACCCGTTAGCAGAGGATAATTTCATCCTCAATAACATGAATCGATTGATAGTTCTTTTTATGATATATGCTTTGCAAAGTTTGGTTCACTACCTTCAGAGAAGTTTTCTTTCGGAAATTTTCATCCGTCAAAATTGTTCTGCTTGCAATAAGTGATGATGATTTAATTAGAGTGTTTTAGGTGAGTTGGCCATTGAATAAGATGCAACGTTCACAATTACTCAATAATTATGATCTTCCAACGTTGATTAATAATTTTCTCTCCATCTGACAGTTGAAAATTCTAAAACAATGTCGAGAAAGTGGAAATTATTCAGTATTTGTGAACATTGGATACATGAATAACTCTGAATATCTAGAACAGAAAGTTGGGTTTTGAAATGGTAGGTATTGAATAAAATCATCGAATAATTTGAATATGCGTCTTTCAAGTTCAATCAAATACTTTTTGCTCTAGAACCCATTTCGAATAATAGATTTTTTCAAAGACTATTGCTTTGTGGCTTTTTTTGGGACTGGGAAACGAAAGAAACACGGACTGATTGATTTAAAATGAAAATGACGGGAGGCATTGGCCATTCGTGACTATTTGAAAAGACCATTGCCTTGTCGATGTATTGGTGAAAATGTGCAATGGAGTGGCCTGCAAAGGTCACCTTATTTTCATCCGTTAGTCTTTTTTATTTCAAGACCACCTTATGTTTAGAATTAATAGCCGTATTATTGTAGATATATTCGCGACAAACCATTCACGCCTCAACTATTTGGAACCGTTTCTGAACTGTTTTTGTAGTGAACCCGAATACAACCAATATTACACAGCCACTATTTCCAAATGACTCACATCGGAGAATCATCAACGAAAGTCGTAAAATTACCCCGGAAATTGTTTTGGACGAATCAAACAGATCAAAATTTCTACCACTTTGTGGAACCTAGAGGTTAACATTTTCAAATGAACTTGACACGGAAAAGATCCTGTGATTATGGATTCGTGGCAGAACTCTTTTTCTCGATAATTTCTCTGAGGAAGTTGTCCCACTCCTAATCTATGGAAGCTTTCATACACCGCACATTCAGTTTAACGTTTTTTGTGTATGAACGCCTTCATTTATTAGAATTATGACAACTTTCTTAGAGTAAAATTGGTCTATGAAACAGAAATTATATACAACTGACCAAAATAACGGGTTTTGATGTTGAATTATGCCTTTCTTATCGGGAGTAACTACACAAGTGCTTCAAAATTACCGATAATTTTCCATGAAAGCATGTTTTCTAAAAACTGCATGATTTTATTTTCATAATTTGTCTTTCAGCAAAATATGAAAATAACCGAATGCAGTTTTTTTACTGACAACATGCTTGAATGGAAAATTATCAGGTTTATTTTGATGCACGAGTGTAATTCGGTGGAATATTTCCGGAATTATAACAACGACGTTTAAAATTCAGTATTTATGCCTGTCAAGATGACAAATGTACATTTTAACAATCGTTGCTATAGATACACGGGCCGAGCGGGTATTTTTCGATACCTACAGGGTATTTACTAGCCCGAAAATGTCTCGCCGGGAATTTGTCGCTGTAATTGATCGAAAATGTCCCGCTTCATATGGGATTTTTAACATACGATGGAAATATTCGAATTAATTGTCTTCTGTGGTTTCTATCATTATCAAGTCTTATAGTGAGTGAGTACACATTTTTGGCAATTTCTCCTCTCAAGATAAAAGGGAATCAACATCTGCGCTACTGCATAATTACCTTCATTACGTCCTGTAATGGTGTCGAGGTCCAGTGGTCCTCTGGAACGTAAGTGCCTTTTCTAGTCGCAATAGACTTCTGGTTTGGATTTTATGGGCTATGGAGAGGGTAGCTCCCCTTCGGAGATGGTTGAAACTGCTCTGAAATGCACTATACACTTTGAAATATCGTGGACACTTGAATACGCTTCAGTGGATTCGCATCAGTGGTGTACAATGTAAAAATATTTGGGAAGTTACATACATCCAGTCTCAAATTATTATACACGAAAGCTTTTGCTTTGAAGCAAAATTTTTAAAACCATGGAAATGCACGCATTTTGGTCGATTGAGCTTGGTGTAAGAGGGATATATGTTGGGATTATTTCCAGAAAAATGTAAATACAGAAAGATTTAAAATGAAACACAGGAACAATATAGTTCCTGAATAGTGAGCCAAAATCGAGATCAAATTTCTGGGTTGTGGCGGTTGTTATCGAACTAGACTCCAGCTGGATCCAGCCAATCCAGCTGGATCCATTTCAATCTCTAGTTATAGCCGTAGGAAAAGAATAATGTATAACTCGCATAGAGTGCTTAATTCCTACCCGTATGATTTGAAGCATGAGCCGTAGGCTAACTTCATTCTCATGGGAAATGAATATCGTTCCTTGTTCGTTGAACAGTATACTATTGTATATATTGTATATATTTGATAACAGTGATATTATCGGGAAGGGAGGTAGGAATTTGGTCCTTCCTTGGGGTTAAATTAGCTCAGATAGTCTTTTGTGATAACCAGGTATGAAATCAGTTTTTTTTAAAGACAAATACAAACTTTATCAAATTTCACATTCACTAAAAAAAAACGACAATCATTAAATGAAACCTATACCTACAAAATAAACACCCAACAACACTGAATTTACATGCCCTATTGGGCAAAATGGTTTTACTGACTACATCTGACAGTTTCTTGAATAATCAAAGGCTTATTTTCAATTACCCGATCAAAGGTTTATTTATCAATTTTTCGAATCAGAGACACGACACCTCTTTTATAACACATTACTGAGTGTGATGTTTGTCAAAACAGTTAGACGTGCATCAACCCAATGTCAACGAATGCGTATATGTAAGTCAATGTCTCGACCTGATCCCGGAAAAGGTTTTTCATTAAGGCCTTTTATACGTTATATGCTCCCGGTTCTGAATGAGGGCCCCCATCATTAAAGATGGATTCCATCGTTCGGACTATGAAGAATAGATAGTTTTACAAATACCAACAAACAGCAAATGGCTAGAAATCCAGACACACTCCTAAAATTTCTCCCAAGATGCCCTATCTTCTATCTAAGCAAAATACTGCTCATTTTACATTTTTCATTTCCTCATCCTTCTTTCTGGCCACCCTGGTTCTAGCAAGAATTCACCTTCTCTGATGGAGACTGCATTCTCCCATGGGCAAGTTTCACTTCTTACTGATTACTGAATGGAACGAAAAAGTTTCTTACTGCCTCGACTTTCTGTTACTGTTTGGAGAAGACTCTTATGGGAATAAGAGACTGGACAACTGACGAAATTGGCTAATCTTGAGGCAGCGCTCCCTTGCTTTTTGCTTTTGACTTTTTCAGCCCGCTTCCTCAATAGGTGGCTTGTGTTATGACGCCAGATCTCTTTCAGCTTCAAACTCTGGACAATATCATTGGCAAGACAATTCATTGCCCATGGTTGGTTCAGCGTTTTGCTTTGGATTCTTAGATGGCTTGTAACTAAACCAATTATTGATCTGGCGTTCTTGCCCAGTATCCTGGATTACTATGCGGTCTACTTTACCAATAACCAATAGCGCTGGATTGAACATTGGGAGCATACTTCTTTCAGCGACTCGTTGACTGAAGTTCAAACATAGCCAAATTGGATGGAGCCCGCTAATCATTCGTCCTATTTCTGTTCCTCTAACACAGCATCACGGATTCTGTGAATTCATATCGGATGGTCCATGGATTTGAACTACAGGCTGGCCTCTCCTCTGTTCTCGAGTGATAGCATCTTCTTGGACATGAGGCGTCATTTTACATGAAAAGAAAAATTATTGGCAGGTTTTACACTTTATATGTAAATGAAAGGTTCCTTATTCATATCAAACGACAGAATTCCAGATCACTGGTAATCAAGACATCCTCAGTTGTTGAGGACATACGTCTTTCTTCTCTTTATGTATTCCACGGAAACCAGGCCCGTCACCCATAACATCCGAAATGGACCCTAAAAAACGCGCATAAACAAGGCAACCGACATTTGTTTCAAATATTCGGTAAACCGGCTGGCAGAAATTCCGCTTGCTCATTTTATTTCCTCTGGCGAATCGGTAAATCGCGGCGAAATTCACCTGGTACACGGCATTGACCGAGAAACCGTCTGCAATTCAAGCTTTTATAGCGGACTTTATAGTCTCAACGTACGCTCTCTGGTATGCATGTATTTCTTGCGAAATTGCAGCGTGTACTCGACTTGCAACTTTAATTCCATGCGGGTTTTTTCGGTGGATATCGTGTGATAGACTGGACTGCAGTGACGGATTTTCTGAAACGATTTTTAACAGGCTGTCTTTCAAAGTTGAAATACTTGAAGCTGAAGCTGTACACTTTCAATCGATATTCTCCAAGAGTTTAACTAATTCTCAACACCAAACTTTTTCCAGTTATACTAGGCATATTGTAAAAATTTAGTTTGTTTTAAAAAAAAACTCAAAACAGTAACGTTGTACCATTTGAAGCAGTATATGTCACCAAGATTTTTGTTCGGTTTACGAAAAACAGGATCATAAGTATGAGGACTGGGCATAAAAATAGAGCTCCTTTGAGTTCTAGTAGTTTGATCCAATTCATAGTTTTTTTAATGGACATATACATGTGACCTTTCAAATTGTTCAGACTTATTTGTCGAGAGCCAATGTTCGACACAATTAAAAACATCTTGAAAAATGAGTTCTTCAGTTCCATACGCTTTACCAAAGTTCAACTCTCCAACTTCGAATTATTCACTTTATCAAAGTGTTTGTATTCACGTGAAACAAGGTCTACGAGTTCTTAGATCATAAAGTTCAGCAAATAAGACACAATGAGTGATAGTGAATTTGTTGTATTGAACTGCGATTACCTTTGAATCGATTCAAAAAGTTCGTTACAAATGTCATGATCATCAGTGAGGAAGAAAAGAGTTTTAATCGGTTCAATTTTTATTAAAGTTTTAAAATTTTCTGTTCATTTGCACATCGGTTTCTCTTACATTTCATTCAATGATATCGAGTAGATACACCAATTACCTACGTGTACTCTTTTGAAATGTCATTTCCGTAACATCTAAACGTATCTGTGATGTGAACTAACTTCCACGTTTTTGCCAGACACTCCGTAATTACCAATTCTATTCGTGCCAGTCCCAATTAGAAATAGTGAAGGCCACTGCGAACATAATTCAATTATTTTTGTGGATTGTGTTTCGGTTGATGTTATTATGCAAGTAGAATGAATTGGTGTATAGAAATAGTACAATGGCTAGTCTTTTATCTGGACTAATTGAAGCCAATCAACTTAACGGCCTACTGTAAATAAATGGCACGACATGGTCGCAACTTTGTATGGATTTATGTCAAAAGGGTTACAAAAGCACAGTAGAGAACAAACTGATCATCAATAAATAACAATTAATAAATTATAAAATATACTGGATCTGGAATCCATAAACATATGAAACTACAAATTGACAGATTTGGCCAATACTTCCAAGCCAATCAGATACTTACCCAGCAGATGACTAACCACCTGTCAGAAAAAAACTACTTTCCTGACAAATACCACGGGGAGCCTTGAATTATATCAAACCAGTGCCAGTACAGGATTTTTCATAGAAAAAATCCTCACCTGCCTACAAAAAATACAAAAGCATACTCGGCACGTATTGAGAAGTTCATCATCCAGATACGCCCCTATCGGCAAATATTTGAACTATTTCATCAAGTAAAACAAAAACAAACTTCTGTCACTGTCAAATCTGATCTGAAATTGTGGTGCATTTTGGTGTTCTTGTGCTTCACTTTTGCGATTTGATGAAATTGATATTTATTTACAACAATGTCGAAATTAATTAATGTGAGCTGTTGTGTGGATGGATGTTTCAGTAGAAAAGGAAGAAATCCTAAACTTTCTTTCCATACGTATTTCTTATTTTAATAATTATCGTACGAACAAACACTTCTTCTTACACATTCACACACTGAATAGTCTTCACATTTGTTTTCTACAGAACTTCGCCAAAAAAACGGTAAAAACTCTTTCCAATTCTGACCTAATACAAGCTCAAGTAGAAAACTTCAAAACTGACGAATCATCAAAAAAATTCATGACATATTGACCAAAAAATGTGAGGTAACTGTAACAAAAGGTACACTATTGATATCCTTTAATGTCCATTTCTGAAATATCTCCTCTATCGTACATATTATGGATATTAAATGGATATCCTGGGCTAGCTGGGTTACATAAAGGCATTTCTCGAAATATCGAAATCTTTCTTTACCAATCAGTTGATCAATCTTTGTTTTCACACTCATTTACATATTTATTGTACCAAATTACCTCACCTGAAATTACAATTACATTTTCCCCTCATCCGTTCCATATTCACTCTTCTGTAGGCACAAGGCAAACAATGCCAATGTTATCTCTAAACATAGATCTATAAGAAGCGGTATTCTAAATATAAATAATCTAATTACCTTCCTAAAGATAGATTATGGAGCAATTTCAGTGCGGCGTGAATACTATGCGTTGAAAGCCTCGTGAGATATTCGAAAACCTGTTTATACTTTGTGCAGTCTCTTTTGGTATTTACCATCACGTGCGTTTATCCAATGACTCTGGGGCATTGAATTATGCACATTATCCACGAATAGTAGTATATCAGAAATGTGGGATGATGGAGCTCTAGTGATTTATCGGCCATATACTGGGCGATCGAAGTATACCATCATCAGAAAATATGCTTATTAACACGCTTTTATTAGCTTTTTTAACACGCTTTTATTAGCTTGGGTTGTAACTATGTATGTAACGGAATCTTTGAGCATAATTTTTACCAATTTCCAGAAGTCTGATTAATTTGAAACTCTGCATACGTATCAAGGACCGATAACAATGCAATAATTTGATCATAGTTTTCCATTATCCTTATAAGGACCACCAGGATTAAATTAGCTTGGGTTGTAACTATGTATGTAACGGAATCTTTGAGCATAATTTTCACCAATTTCCAGAAGTCTGATTAATTTGAAACTTTGCATACGTATCAAGGACCGATGACAATGCAATAATTTGATCATAGTTTTCCAGTGTCCTTATAAGGACCACCAGGATTAAATTAGCTTGGGTTGTAACTATGTGTGTAACGGAATCTTTGAGCATAATTTTCACCAATTTCCAGAAGTCTGATTAATTTGAAACTTTGCATACGTATCAAGGACCGATGACAATGCAATAATTTGATCATAGTTTTCCATTATCCTTAGAAGGACCACCAGGATTAATAAATTCTTTTATAGATCCTCTGTAATGGAGTAAAAAAGATAGAGCTAGCGCGCGTTCTGCGCATGCCTGCAGTTTCGGACTTACTCTTCGTTCTTTCGTTCGGGCACTCGGCACAGCACAACGGAGGCAGAAACGTTTTCAGGGTAGTTGCGTTCTCACAGTGTTCATTCCTTATCTTACATGCGTAGGTGTACATGAGTCTGATACATGCAAATTACTGTATATGATATTTATGTAACATATAATAATGATAACCGTGATTTACAAAAGGCATCTAAATTATAACGAAATAATCAGAACACAAATTTCAATCTATTTATATTATGGAACAAAATTTGGTAAACAATAATAAAGCTTTAAAATTTAATTAGACCTTTGGAAAAATGGCTGATCGAGTCTTAATTGTGTTAGTATATTCCACGGTTACCTCTCTCTGTGCCAAGAATATCTCCCAATTACGGCCGTTCAAGGATTACGTCTGTTCAAGGACAATTTCCACACAGCTTTAGTTTTACAGTCGGTTAAAAAGGAATTAGTTATAGTTAAAACATATTCAATCATAAATTCTCACCAACTAAAATAAAGTTAACAAATTTCAATTTAAATGAAATGATGAGATTGCGGAATGATTAGTAAGAAATATCACATTTCCACTAGAAACTAATTGATAAATTGAACTAAAAAATGAAAAATAAATAATAGTTTGAAGAACTAAAAAAACACGCTTTTATAGCTAACCGAACTAAAAAATAGAAAATAATTTTTAATCACAAAGAGTTTTATATTACGGTAGTAGAAGGCTAAACAATCATTCATAGTCAATCAGCTCAAAATAAAATTATAATAAAATTTAAGTAATTAACAGAATAAAGTGATTCAGAGTAAAAAGCGTGGGGTGCATTTTACTACATTTCATAAGTCTCCTCTCAAAGATTATTACCGATAGAATGATTGTAATATATAATATATCAAGCACCCCACGATTTTACTCTGAATTACTTTATTCTGTTAATTACTTAAATTTTATTATAATTTTATTTTGAGCTGATTGACTATGAATGATTGTTTAGCCTTCTACTACCGTAATATAAAACTCTTTGTAATTAAAAATTATTTTCTATTCTTTAGTTCGGTTAGCTATAAAAGCGTGTTTTTTAGTTTTTTAAACTATTATTTATTTTCAAGCTTTCAACAGGTTGGAAAAAAGCAGTTGCTCATCAATGAGAGAAAGAGGTCCAAATCCTATTTTGCCCAGTTATTAGATGCAACGTGCACATCGCAATCGTAGATACATAAAATACATTGCTATATAAATCTGAAATATCTTTGTTATTAGTCAACGGTCATTTATAAAATACCAATTGCTTTTCAAAAATTATAAATTGTGAGTCAGATAAGTCAACTGTAATCTAGAAAATATCAACTTTAAATCAGATCTTGTCAATTTTATTCCGGAACATATCAATTATAGTTCAAATTTTCTCAATTGTTATTCAGTTATATCATCAATATATATATATATATATATATATATATATATATATATATATATATATATATATATATATATACATACATTTACACTTTACCAACGTTTTCAAAACGACTAACCTCAAATACAGTAAGGTTCTTGTTACTGTTTATTTGATGTGATAACTTAAAATAATAATTTGTAGCTTTTCCCTGAAGATTGTAATAAACATTATCGAAATATTGGAAAAACTGGTGTTATAAGAGTACACTTCCGTTCTGCTGTTCACCCAAAAAAACTACAGTTTTGTTCTTAACTGGTCAGCAAAGACTTCCCGTCTAATATATATGACGTGAGACGACAACTGTATTGCTTGAATATTTTGAAAAATATTAAAAAGGGTTTTATCACTTAACAGTCTATCAACCATTGCCACGATACTAGAAACAAACAAAAAAGTGTATTTCATCCTCGATGCGGAAAATTTATAGGTCAATGTAACGCACATTATCTTGGACCTCGTCTTTTTGACATTCTACCGATAAATATGAAGAATATTGGAAATAAAAATAGTTTCAAGAGAAAAGTCAAAGTATGGATATTGAAAGAAAATAGATTTTTTTTGGAGATTTCCTAAATCAGGCATGATTCTGATATTCATCAATATTCACTTCAGAATGAAATCGAATTGTTTTTATGAACCTTGAATTCTATATAATGTCATCCCCAAGTTTTTCTAACATGGTGGTATAACAACCTAGAGTTGTTATACACACTTCACTGACCTATCCATGTTTATCCACAATGATATCACTCTATGGAATTTTCATGAACCGCGTCTGGAATTTTTCTTCTTTCGACGTTTCGGCTCCCAGTTTGGAGCCATTCTCAAGACTTCTTGACTTGGTGGCGAGGCCTAAGTCTCCTTAACCCCCAGCACTAATCTTGACAGAAGATTGTGGTTTTGTGGATAGAGGGATGGTATTTATAGCTGTATAAAAATCCGACGTTGTTGAAACTGTCGGACCGTATACAGGTCTGGTTTGAAAAGGATTAATTAATGGAATTGTTCGAAGGGATAATAATGGTTTCCAGGGATTGGGGAGTCTTTGTGAATCGTCTCGTTTGTTGAGGCATTAAGTGCGTTTTTCAATTTCTATTGCTTCGCGAATGATTCTGTAGTGGAGTGTTTTTACTGTGGCAATGGTCTTCATGTTGTTGAAGTCAATTTTGTGTCCGGTTTCGTGGTGGTGTTTAAAGAGAGTCGAGGTCATGTCCGAATTACGTACTGCTAGTTCGTGCTCGTAGGACCTGTTTGATACTAGTCGGATATATGTTCTCGGGCAGTCGTGGCAAAGAATTTCATATATGTGATTCGTTGGGTATTGTATCATTAGGTGAGCGCAGGAAAGAGGATATTTGATTGTTTGCTGTGAAAACCGTAGGGTGTTTCATTTGGAAAAATTCACAAGAAAATCGTAGTCGACTTTTGATACACCCGGTATTATAAAAAGGTTTTTTTGGAATCATCATGTGATAATGATAAATCTACATTTTCAAAATTCCGTCAGAAATTGGGAATATCCAGCGAAGTCAGATCAGAATTGTGACGTTTCCACAAGTTTGTCCTTGGTAACTAGGTATTTTGTTCTCTGTGATTGGTGGAATTCATATCCTTGTGTTGATATGAATGCATATCCATAGCTGGGCATTAACTCGTTAATCCGTTAATCGTTAATTAACGAAGTTAACATTTTGATTAACGGATTAACTTTTAAGTTAACTTTTTGAAAGGTTAACGGATACGTTAACTTTCGTTAATATGCAGAAGTCCGTTAATCGTTAATCCAATGAAGAATAGTTTCCGGACGGCATCGTCAAGCGACGGTTAACGCGTGGCAGCGAGTGAAACAAAAACAAAACTAGATATATTTTGCCGAGGCGTGCGAGGGAGAAAGAAAACTGCAAGGAGATTTCTTTCATTTGACGTTTGATCAGTTCATTACTTAGCGCAGGTGCTTACGATATGGTCCGATAGTAACCACTACTCACCACTAATAATCGATTTTTTGACAGCGGTTTCCTGAAAAACTTGTAATCAGTGCCTAATTTCAGGAAACATGTTAGTTTCAAGTTCAAAACAGACAGAGAACTACCTATGGTGTAAGGAACTACCATAACAGAGGCATTCATGTTCAAAAGTATGAAAATTACTTTCGACATATGACAACAGCGGTTAGGTTTGCTGTGTTTCTCGGGGAACAGATATTCATAAACCTATTCATTGAATACAATACTGCTATACCCTCAAGCGCTGCAGTTGAACGTCTTTTTTCCACGGGAAAAGACATTTTAACACCAAAACGAGCCTCGCTTTCAGACGAGAACTTCAACTTGGTAATTTTCATGAAGGGTAATATGCACCTTATGCCCGACGATTAAATTACACTTCTGAATTATACAAGTATTTTGTTCTGTTCCCAACCTGTTAACATCCAAAACCAACAGGTTTTTGTTTCATAAATTCACTAATGCAACGAAATAAAGATGCAATTTCACACATATTAAAGGATTAACGATTAACGTTAACTTGCCTTAATTTTTCCGAAATATGTGGTCTCGGTAGTGTAGTGGTTAGCATATCTGCCTATCAAGCGGAAGGCCGGGGTTCGAATCCTCGCCGGGCCACCGTGCTGGGTAAAATCGCACGTTAAAAGGTAAGGCCTCGTTGATCCATTGCTCGCACAAGTTTCGACTTCCGAGGGTTGACGTTCGTCAGCTGGTTAACGGAAACGAACAATTTTAGTTAACGGAAACGAACAATAACGCTTTAACGTTTAACGAAGCTAACTTTTTTTGTAGCGGATTAACGATTAACGAAGTTAATTAGTTGATTAACGGTGCCCAGCTATGTGCATATCCATGCAGTTGACTGGAATCGCCAACTCACTATATATTTACGGGTGGGAGTAAAAAAAACCTCATTATTCCGAATTACAGTGCATCCCTTCCATTTGTTGACTTTTCAATTCCAGTCAGAAGTGTTCCAAGTCACGTTCACCCTGTTCACTGACTGGCATTTTCACTGCCCGCTTCGAGATTAGCGTACATTTTTATTGCGGGTCGTTTACCGAATTTATCGCCATGTTGATTGTTTATTTCGAGAGACTGACATACATTTTTATTGCAGGTCATGTACCGGAGATTGCGTCCAGACAAGATGGAGATAAAGAACTCGTCTTTATTAGTGTAGCCACATCCAATCAGTATTCGCAACATCTGAACACACCAAACATGGCCTAGCTGCAAAAAGACGAAGGAAGAAATACGATTCCTTGCTGATAAGATTTTAATTCTAGACTTACTTTTACCAAGCTTGTAATGATGGCCAGTTTCCCAGCGATAGTTCCATTGCTGCTACTCTGCTTAGCCAACTTAGTCTGTGATGCTTCCTTGCAACGAAGACAACGAAAATCTCAAGTGTTTTCGCCGTTGACCTCTTCGAGGTCGAACCCCAAGCCCAACATAATTTTGATTCTAACCGACGATCAGGACGTCGAGTTGGGCTCTTTGAATTTCATGCCGAAAACGCTGACGAGCATCCGGGACCAAGGTGCCGAGTTTAGGCATGCCTACGTGACCACTCCGATGTGCTGTCCTTCGAGGTCGTCACTGCTCACCGGGATGTACATGCACAACCACCAGGTTTTCACCAACAACGACAACTGCTCTAGTGCGCAGTGGCAGGCTACACACGAAACCAGGTCGTTCGCTACGTATCTTTCGAATGCCGGATATAGAACTGGTGAGTGATTATTTTTTTTCGAAATGGGATTAAAAATGACAATACGCAATGGAGCTTTGTTCATAATCAAAGTAATATTGATTGATACTGATAAATCGGAAGGAAGGGGAATACTTATTTTCGTAGTTTCCTGGGTTTCTAACCTACCACAATATGAAAAACTAGGTATTAATATTGGAATCAAATAAGACAACAAAAAAACAAAAAATTGTATTCACTAAACTCCTTGTTCGTGCGGTACAAAAATATATCGGTGAAACGTCACGACCTTTGAAAGTGCGAAAGAGTGAACACAAGATGTACATCAGGAACTGACCGCTAGGTTGTTTTTAAAATATATAACAGAACACATTCTTACCGCCGATGGAGATCACATAGTAAAGTGGGCTTACACAAAAATGATAGAAAAAAAGAGTAATGGCAGGAAACGAAAATTAAAAGAATCTGCTTTCATCATGCTGTCTGCATGCTGTATACTGCATTCTTTGTTCAAATTGTGAAAAAACCTATAAAGGTCAAACTTCAAGGACCTTAATAGATCGTATAACATCACACAAAAGTGATTGCAGGCTTCACCCTGAGAGATGCGCCCTTAGTGAACATGTTAAAGAGACAGGACATCGAATGGATTTCAAAAATACAAAAATTTTAACAAAGGAATGTAATTATTCCAAGAGACTATTTCTGGGGATGGCTCATATCACACAGTCGGACAATTGCTTGAATACAAGAACTGATCTCAATCATATGAGTGGAATTTATTCATATTTATTATCACTTGATATATATATATATATATATATATATATATATATATATATATATATATATATATATATATATATATATATATATATATATATATATATATATATATATATATATATATATATATATATATATATATGGAGGATTGTTATTGGGTAAAGCAGCAAGCTTTGTATACAAATTTTTTCCTATAAACATTTTTTCCTTCGATCTCCTGTCACAAAATGATGTATATATATATATATATATATATATGCTGGCTGGAACTTCCGGTTGATCCGCGTCTGGAAAGATTTACTTGTCTACGTTTCGACTCCCATTTCGGAGCCATTTTCAAGACTTAGTGACCTTGCGTCTAGGTCTGAGTTGTCTCACTAGCTGGCTATCATCACTGGAGATCGAGGATAGAAGGTTGGTGGGATTTAAAATCTTTCCAGACGCGGATCAACCGGAAGTTCCAGCCAGCAAATTTCTGACCGCGGAAGCCTAGCCGATCATATATATATATATATATATATATATATATATATATATATATATGGAGGATTGTTATTGGGTAAAGCAGCAAGCTTTTTCAACACTTCGTTCCAAAATTTCGACTATTGTTACTGTCATCGTCAGGGAAGCTACAAAAATATCATATCATATGAAGAACATACAGGAAAATGAATTATTACTCAGTGTCGGCGAGGATGTGAGCTTTTATGTTTTAATTTGAGCAACATCATTTTGTGACAGGAGATCGAAGGAAAAAATGTTTATAGGAAAAAATTTGTATACAAAACTTTTTTGTTTGAAATATCAATTAATTAGTCAAAGTCATTTTTGTTTTGTTTTGAAGGAAAATTTGTTTTTTAGGTTAGGAATAAATAGACAGAAAGATGAAGTTTGACAGTATATGATACAGCGGCTGTTATATAACTGAAGTGCCAATTTATAATGATTAGAGGAGCCAATTTCAATGATATTGAGTTATTGAACTATGGAATGATAGTTGTGAACTGTATGCGCTGATCACTACGGAATTAGAAGAAAATAGACAACTCCCTTTCCTAGATCTAGTGATAACCAGAAAGCCGGACGACACTTTAGGATACACAGTATATCGAAAGCCCACCCACACAAACAGATACCTACACGCCGAATCCCACCATCACCCCACACAACTACAATCCGTAGTCAACACGCTGGTGTCCCGATCTTTTCGTCTGACGGAAACAACAAACAGACAAGCAGAGCTAGCAGAGACATCAAAAGCACTTCGACAAAATGGCTATGGAACACACTCAATCAGAAGGGCAATCCATGCGCAAACAAACCCAAGAAAAACTAGGACGGAGGACCCACCAGAACCGAGAAAATCAGTGACACTACCTTTCATCAAAGGAGTCACCGACAAAATCGGAAGACTAATGAGAAAACAAAATATACGAACCGTCTTCAAACCTCAAAGGACCATTTCGTCTTGCTTACCGAGACCAAAGGACAGAATTCCTCTCGAAAACCAAGGAGTATATAGGATCACATGCGGGGACTGTGATAAGCAATATATTGGCCAGACGAATAGGAGAATGTCAGCTAGAGTGCAGGAACACAAAAATAGCATAAGGACAAAACAAACATCTTCCGCCCTCTTTCAACACCACCACCTGATGGGTCACAAAATAAATTTCGAGGCAGCAAAACAAATAGCGCAGGTAAACCACTTCAGAACACGCCAAATTAGGGAAGCCATCGAGATAGAAAAACATGGAGAAATTAACAAAAGAGACGACTCTCAAATTATTCCAAATGTCTGGAGGGCCCTCATCAACAAAAAGAAAAACAGTTCAGGAAATGGTCCTTCGGTGGATGCAGGTCACCACAAACCAGACCGACCGTTACTACCTGAACAGTCATTAGCCAAAGGTCCGACAACCATAATCAATCCGACGGCTGAGGGAGTAGATCATATCTGTTACAATTTACGACCGAGAAATCATTTAAAAACTGGCAGAAGTTTTTCAAACAACAGCATCAAGTAGGAGCAGTAACATCCTTGAAAATGCCAACTGAGATGTTGGCGAAACGTCGGAAGTCAATTCCGACAAATCAATTGAACATTCAATTGAACCACCTTGCCACACCCACTACTACTTTCCGCGAAAAACTAAAGCCTAGTACCGACAGTGCGAGGCTGCTCGCCGCGAATGCCTCGTGGCGAATGCTCGGCTTTGCCTCGGGACTGTGGATACCGGGGTTGCTCGTTATGAGGCGTTCGCGTCGCGCAATGTGAGGCGAGCAACCACGGTATCCACAGTCCCGAGGCAAAGCCGAGCATTCGCCACGAGGCATTCGCGGCGAGCAGCCTCGCACTGTCGATACTAGGCTTAATATGTCGGAAGCCTGCAATCGTGTGCGGGATTGAATGCTTGAATATAGAGTAATATTGAGTCATTTGCGACTAAATCTATCATTTGAAGCTGGCCGACTGTGATTGCTGACTGGTTCAACTTTGTATTCAAATTCCCAAAAACCAATATTCGTTTTCCACATTATGTATACTAGTACTAGGTCATCACGATACATTTTTTTCTGCGATTTAGGCTGTACGTTGATGAATCCCGAAAATAATTTTCTCTCCCATTTTAATTTCTGGTTTTGCAAACTTCGTTTATTGGCCTCAAGAATCACGTTGTACTGTACAAACTTTGCCCCCGTTTTTCACCTCCTTAGGGATGGAACTTCGGAAAACCGTTTCTCATCATACAACGTTGATCCATCAGTCAGATATTCATCACAAAGCATTTTATATGTATAGATTAACAAGAAACCATTAACATTTATTCGAATATAAAAGCTACATAAATAGTACGACCTTTTTTGTATAACTGATGGATGCGTAGAGCGGACATTCAACATTTTTTTCTCAATTTCGCAATTAGCACTAATTTCGAAATCAAGAAAAAAATATTGGATGTCCGCTCCACGCTTTCGTAGATAGAGACCAACATTTTTGGTGAAATTATGTTCGTCTATACCGAACCGTTTAGTCAGCGCACACCGTTGACTTGATTCACTTATACTATCATTCATCACTGAATTTTGGTTCAATCATAATGAAGTATGACCTATATTACTCCTAAATGGTGTAGCTTTCTGTTTGTGAAATAATTTTCATGATCGAATCAGTATTTCCCGAGATCAACCCCCAACAAACAAAGTTAGAAACAAACCTCTTTATAATATAAATATAGATGAATTCATTAGTACACCTGACATTCGTTACATTTTCATCAATATATGTTTACATTAAAGAATAAATCGATTCCATACTCCGCTGCCAGTCAATAAATCTTATTTTTTCCTCTGCATTATTAATGATGACGTATTGGAATTCGTAAGCGCATACATTACGTTCCATTATAAACGTACCAAATATCATTAATTATCATACCTACTCGAAACTAGCCATATGGAATAATGAATATCGTTAGAATCATATCGTGATAACTGACATGTAGGCGAGGTGTTGCGTTTCATTTCAGTTCTAAATGATAATTGAAAAAGATTCAATTTATTGTCACAGAGGAATGTACTGAGTTACAAGACTGCTTCAAGAGTCCATCATCATTTTTGTCTATCGTCATCTCTGGGGATTTTAATATTCATAACTAGCTGACTCGTGCCTTCTTCGTTGGGCGTAAATTGTTTTTGTGATGTAATTATATTGTGTAGTTCTTAATACTGAGTTTCATCAGGTTCTTCACAGCTCTGGGCGAACTCGAAAGAGCGTTTTTTAAGGAGTCGAAAATGTTATAAACCCATTTTTTACCCGGTTAGACAATGCTTTTCAATAACATACGAAACACGTCTTTCATCAATTCTGTTGAAGAATATTTCTGCAGAATTTGAATTAAATTGAAGTACGTTGTTCCGTATAAACTTTGGCCCCGTTTTTTACCCCCTTGAAGGTGGAGTTTCGCAAAACCTTTCTTATCGGAAGCCAAGAAACACACCCTCCAAATTTCAGATCTCTACGATCAGTACTTCAGGCTGTGCGTTGATTAACTCCTAAAATAAGTTTCAACCTCTTTAGGCGATTAAAACAAAACCATGCTCTTCTTAAATCAATTCTGTGAAGTATTTTTCATGCAAAATTAAATGTAGATTGGACCAAGACATCACGTTGTCCCATACAAATGTGGCGCACATTTTTCACCCCCTAAGGGGTGGGTGGAATTTCAGAAAGCACGGTAAAACGGGATAAAAAGTATTCTATGCCCGCCTCCTGGTTCTAAGCTACCTCCCCACCAATCTTCAGCAAAATCAGCTCGGCCGTTTTTCAGTTATAAATAGTGTAATAAACACGACTTTCTCCAAATAGATTTACGAGTACGTACATCAAAATATGCTTAAAACCGATGGAATTGGCGAATACATGATGAAAACCTGTGAAAACGTAATAAAAAAAAAACACTTCATTGTGTGATTTCCAATAGACAGTTCGCGATACTGTTACACCCACTTCACTAGACAGTAGCTTCTCCAGGCGTGTTAGGGTACCATCAGTAGCACAATACAGACAAAATTGACTTCTCATTTCGAGCCAAATGTTTTACCAATTCATAACTTTTCTTTGTTGTTGTTTCTTCGCTCACAGACACTTCAACATGTCTATCTTCTATAGATATTTCCACGAACTGTGCTCATCTGATTTGTTATCAATCGTTTCATCCTTGGCAATGTCTACACGGATGACTCGAGTACAGAATTCCCACCCCTTTGTTATGAATTTGGAGACCTGTCGAACCTCTCTTGCTCAGGGATCTTTTTTCAATAGAACAGCTGAGCTTTGGAACTTCTAACGAACGAAAGAGGTTTTTCCTGAGGCTTACAAACTTCAAAAATTCAAAGCGAATGATTATTCGTATCTTCTATCCCTTGATTCACGCGGTGTTCTTTTAACATTACGTGGCTTCCCTTTCGTGTAAATCTATCTGCATATGAAAATAAAAGCTACTAATTTGAAATGTTTTTGAATGTGTTTTTTGTATTTGGCGCCGATAATACAAATATGCTTCAATTACAAATAGACAATTGAAACTTCAAATCAATACTAAAATTTAGATAGGCTAGATGCCGAGTAAACAAGCAATGTTGTGAACCGTAGATAAATCCGACAGTCTAATCAAAACAAAACACCTCTTGCACAGTTCCGTTTTTTTTCAACAAACACAGCAATATTTCTTCATTGTAACTCACCAAACCACTACACAACATTACAAAGTACCTTTTCCAAATGTCACACGAAGTTGTTCAAACAAGAAAAGATTGATGAACACTGTCGAAACCACAGTGTTGTCAAGATAGATATAATTCTTGTAAGAGCATAGCATTTTCAGATTACCTACTATTCAATTAGTTGTGAACGACATATGTCTGTTGCTAAGAAGTTTTTCCAGCTTTTTGGGAATACATTTTTCGGTCGACGTCTGTATGTCTGTGTCGACGTTCGCAAACAACAAACAGAGGTGAATGTAACAAAGTGAAGATCGGTTCATAACATTGCTTACTCGGCATCGGGCCTAGCTATGATTTATTGTTGATTTGAGGCTGTAATTAATAATTTGATTTCTGGTTCTTGCCTCCTCTTCCATAACTATGGTTTGCTCACGTGACCATTCATTTCAATCAATTCGTTCCTTGCCCAAGAGCCCACGGCTGCCAGACCTTCGTTTTTTTTATGAAAGATGAAAGTTTCTCTGCGCATGTTCCCAACATAGTAAATAACAATCAGAGACTATGGAGTTTGGATCTTGGTTACTCGGCCGGGAAACAGGCTGCAAACGTTCGTTTCCAAGGCATGTGTTCTCATACATTTTCCTGACGACTGTCGAAGCTTCAATCACGCATTTTCTTAGATAATTATACATAATGCCACAAGATGGCAATCAATTCAGGAACCGAAGTGGGACGTTTTATCGACATCGTGGTTCATTTATATTTTTATCTACACCCGTACTCTAATAATACAGTTATATGCCCACCACCCGTTTTATAATGAAATCCATTACGATACAGATTTTCATTACGATACAGATTTTCAACCAATAGAAACTCATTATTTTTCAATCAAGCATGATGTGCAAGCTTTGCATTTTGACGTTTGTCAAGTCAAAATCAGTAGGTATTGAATTTTTGAAGAATTCAGTCAATTTTCGATAATCGAATGAAAATGTCTTATAGCAGTGATATAGTAGAATTACCAGCGACTCCTTCACAGATGTCTTAGACAAGAAAAAAATACATTCGAAAGGATTAGATTTTTCATTTGACAAATGCACATATGTTGTTATTTTCGTTAAGATCGAATGTGCTTTCATGGTCGAGGGGTCAGCGGCGCGGGCAGTGTTCCTAAACGTCCCGGGTTCAATTCCAGTCCTCGGCAAAGACTTTTTTTCATTTTTTTACTTCTCATTGTTGTATTTTCCGTGGTTATACCATTATTTATAATTCCGTAGAATTTTTCAAAGAAATACGATTGATTACCTACTATTATTGTGTTCAATATAAATACCTAATATTATAATATTTTTAGTTCTTCATTATTTATTGGGTGTAGATAAAATAGCGTATGTAACTCTTATGTAATGTTTATTAATACACTCGCATAAACCATACGAAACTCACCTTCGGCTCGTTTCGTATCCCGGTTTATGCTCATATATTAATAACCATCATTACACGATCGTTGCATAATATACTATTATGAGTATTTTGAAGCTTAAACTCTCATTTCCCATACAACCTTCTGTTATCAACACTGACAGAAAGATATCTGCACCTGTTTTATCCATCAGAGAAGATAACTTGACGTACATAGTAAAGTCTCAACGGAAATATCGACTTAAATGGCGATGAAGTCACAAAAACGCTTCTAATTAGTGATGTTATCATTCGAATTAAAAATAATCGATAATCCGATTATTGAAATAATCGGTGTAATCCATTTATTGTTTTGGAAGAATTCGAATGAAAAATAATCTATTGTGATGGTACTTCAGCTGTCAATACTTTCATGTGTCTGTGTTGTCAGATGTCAGAGGCGTTTTCTGGCGCTGCGCTGTATTTAAGGGTATTCGTCTGTCTCTTTCTCTCTCACTTACGCCCAGTCAAATAGTAAGAGAGAGATGGAGTGAAGAATACGTTTCAAATACAAGAGCGCCAGAAAACGCCTCTATGTCAGGTGTGGACTAGACCAGAATTTCTACTAGGGATTTTGAAAAACTGAAGAAATGATATTGAAACATTTTTCCAAATATATAATTGATCTCAAAATCAATATACGTAGATACAATGAAATAATACATGCTTTGGCAAACTGAAGTGACACATGACAAGTGTTTAATGACAAGTGACAACTGACAAAGGACAACTATTCAGATTCGAATGATAATCCGATTTTTTCAATCACTCGAATCGCTAGAATCCAATTATCAAAATCCGATTATGAACAACACTACTTCTAATGCTTTCAAACGTAAGTACAATTATAATAATTATTTGAAGTTTAGTGATGTCTGGCAGGGGGTGTTAACTGTATTGAGTGATCGGTAGTGGATGATGCGTTTTCTTATATTATTCCGAAGAAAACTAACGAAGCTCCGCGGCGGTCGCGGGTTCTTGCTCTATTCCTGTATAACTTCATGGAGGTATATATCCTATTTCATTCTGAACCCGGAACAAAGCTTGGAGTATCCGATCCAACTCTTCATTATTCATTACCTACCGTGAATGTGTGAACGCAACCCACTCTAGGGAAAGCCGCAATACATCAATTCACCAAGTCGAGCTTTCAAACATAAATGGCCAAACCGTAATGTTCTATGAAATATGACTCAAGCAGGAATACAATGGGGAACGTGATTTATGTTTCAATAATAATTCACAGTACTGATGGTATGACTTTTTAACCGTTTTCGTGTTCACTAGATACGTAGTTAAAATTCCACGAGAGATTTCGTAGTAATCCATACCTTGTTTCATTTGCATTGACTGCTCAGATGGTCTTTGGGTGAAAACTATAGATGAAACGAAACCAGTGGAATTTCCTAGTAACTTCTGCATCTTATGAGTAACGAGAACTCTCAGGAAGTGAAATATTCAATGAACACGCAAGGGTACGCTGGTGGTTGTGCACTTGGCTTAAGACCAAGATGAATAAAAACCCTGGTGCGTTGACCGATATGCATTTGTTTAGCCAATTCCTCTCGACCTGAGAAATCGAAGAGTAAAATCTTGCGGGATCTTTCGTTCACCAATAAAATTGATTGATTGATTTATTTTTCATCAAATTGAAAGCAAAAGGAATACCTAATAATCAGTCATGTGATGACTACATAATTTCTAGCATTTCGCGGGAAAGCAAGAAATTGCATGCAAAACATGAGACCATGAATTAAACATAACCTATTAATCTATAAATAATCGAATGGCCGTCGAGCAGACGGATATCATGGCATCACAGATTAATTTAAAATCACGTAAGGTGCGCCTCTGCTGGCAAACTCTCGAAGGCATCTCTTCAGTTAAAATTGAGCAAAATCAAGAAAGCGAAAAGTCGTGAAAATTTGCTTACAATCTATTAGGTATCAGTCAACACGCCAGGGTTTTTATTCATCTTGCTTAAGACCAAGAGATTCTGGGTTCGATCTCCAAATGGGCCAGATATTTTTCTATTGGGAATTTCTCCCTGCTGTATCGAAGACCCTGCCATATTTCATGGTTAACAGGTCCGCACAAATCAAGCTGAATTAAAGAAATTTACCAACAAAGTCTACTTGCTGATAAATTCTTTTCTTGAAGATGTCAAAATGATTGGCGAAACGCGTGTCTAGTGCGACTAATTATTTAAGTTTGATGTTGAAGTAATTAGGGTTGGTTCTGTCAATAAGGAAGAGATAAAAGCTGTTCCGTGAACTAGAAGGGTTTTTTGTTAGCAAGTTGTAGGAATAACTTATCTGTAGTATTTTTTCACAGAGGTCCAATAGTGATCAATTTCAAGACTGTAATAGTTCACATTGTTACTAACTTCGGATAATGAAAAATGTTTCCTAGTAGATGTTGAATTTTTTGTGACAATGGGATATTTACAACAAATATCAATTTGTAATCGGAATAAGAATTTTCAGAATGTGATACTCTGATAGTCCAAGTTGAACGTCCTTGCTATCAGTTCAGAAAACCCAATGTACATTCTCCTATACAACCTCCATAAATAGATAGATATTTATTTGTCATCAAAGTGCTACAAGGAACACAAAGTTTTGTCACTAAAACTATAAATATAAAACTATAAAAGAAGAAGAGTGTACATGTTTGTTTATATAAAATATTCATTTGTTAGTAATATCCTCGGTAATATCACACCGAGTATCACACAGAGTATCACACATTTTCATGTCCAGAAGACATACATATAGAGACTACGAAATAAACGGCCAGTATATTCATTGATGACAGCTTTCTCACTATACTTAACGAGACTTTCAATTAGGAAATGCAATCTCGCGGGATTGGGGCTCAGGCGAGATCTCGCGAGATTAGGAAAAACAATACCGTGAGATCTCGCCAATTTCGAGATCTCGCGAGAATGGCAGTTTTGTGTATTCATTCTTGCAAATAATCACACCATTTTAATCAATTAGGAAAGAAATAATATGATTTATAGGTATTAAGAATTGAACATTTATTTCTATGAATTTTTTTCAATGAACTTCCATGTATTCAACATTTTTCTACGATCTATCTATCATTTTTTTATAACTTTTTGAGTACCTACCTATTAAACACGGACATATGTTATCAAATAAGGAACAGAATAAACAACAAGTCTTCTCTTCTATATCGAATAGGAGCCTTTAAATAATAGAACAGTTCCTTTATAACAGAAGTCAAAAACTAAAATGAAACTCACAACTCATTGAGTTGACTGAAACTGGGATATTATCATCAATTAAAAAAAACTATACTGACTCACACATCGAGACTGATTTGGGAATGCCGCGAGAAACTGGAAACATCTAGCAGACCGCAATAGACTAAGTTGTCCCAGCCTGGGACTCCCAGGTCACTGAGTTATCGCAGGCAATGGAAATGCTGATGAGCTTGCAAGACGAGGATCATCGACACCATATTATGGACCCCTTCCAGCAGTGGAGTTATCAAAAACGATGGTACGGAATCACAAAAGGAACGGGGTGGGAACAAAACATAGATTACTGGTAAAAACTACTTAGTAGCGCTCACGGTAGAACTTCTATAAAAATACCGTCGAGGAAAAAAACTGAAGACCCGCTTCATTGTAACAGGAATCAGATGATGGGTAATAACAGGACAACTGACTGGACACTGACACCTGAATAAGCTAGGGCTGTAGAACGGCGACCTCAGCTGCAGACAATGAAACAAAGAGACAGACATGTTGAATATTTGGAGCAAATTTAAAACGTTTGTCAATTTGTAACGGCTTGGCCGATTGTCACAAACACAGCGGTGTTTGTGAATTGAGAATCAGAAAGCCTTCAGAACCAGGAGCCACGTGAACCCATTTTACAGAAAAAAGTTTTTTGGTGTCTTCTTGACACTAGGCCACCAAAATCATGTGTATGCCAAAAAGCAGTAAAAGTAGTACCTTTTTTTTTGAATTTCACCTGACCTCAATAGCTTGTTCCGTTCAAAAGTTAAAGGAGGGAGGACTTTTTACGTGCTCACTGTATATTGAGAACCAGTGCTCACTGTATATTGAGAACCAACTCTAGATCAGGAAGAATATGACAAACACCCAGCAATCAACCTGTACAAACTTGTGCAGAAGACAAGGTTGTTCAAATGGGTGTCATGAAGTCGAGGGAAGCAAGGCGCAATAATCCCTAAAGGCTGAAGTGCTTTCCAGAGACCTGGCAGTGAAAGACAGGTCGGCTTCCACGGAGCCATGAAGAAATCTACTCGGAGTTCTATTAGAAATTAGAGAGTAATTAACAAAATATGCATCACACGCGGTACGCGGTGTGTAATAACGGAGTGTGATACACTATTATGCTCGAGTGCAATCTCGTTGAACTCGCGAGATCTCGCTCATTTTTCGGCCGAGATCAATCTCGCTAAAAAAAGGTCGAGATCTCGCAAAAACGAGATCTCGCGAGAACGAGAGATCCCTCCTTTCGATATGTTGCAAAAGAGAGAATACTGTTCGAGTAGTTTGGTATTGTTACGAAATCTCCTGGCGCCAGCCCTGTCGCTCGTATACGAAAAATAATACTAAGGTTCGAAGGAAGAACGTCATCTTCCAGGAAATCTCGGCTCGCGTAGAAAATTCCATACACATCATCGAGATAAGTCCGGAAGATTCTCCATAGGCGTACGCAGGTATAAAAAGGGGGATCCTTCATAGCGGCGGCAGAGTTCTCCAGAGTTTTTAGGAGAGAGTTTGTAGTATTGAGATTGAAGAATTCAGAGCTTAGTGGAGAATCAGAGTTTTACTACAGAACGTTGAATAGTGTAGCTGAGCAGTTTGAGTGAATGTATTGTATTGTAATAAAGACTTGTAATAAAGGTAGTTTAGTGTTGTTTAGAGTTTTATTAAACGAACCCAAGGAAATATCGTAACAGTATGATTTGAAACAGCAATGAAATGTCGTATGATTGGAATTTGTTATTGAAAGGTGAGTTTGAGAAAGTATGTTGTTGATACGCCATATTATGAGGTTGATTCACTTTCACTGATGAGAATTCTGTGAGATATTTTTTTTGGTGATCGATTTGTAACGAACTCGATGCGATTATGAGACCATAAGGGTGAGTGATTTGATATCGGGTTAGGGGAATTGATTCTTACGTAATATCGCAGCTTCATCATACATTTTGTTATTTAAACAGTTTTTTCTCTTCTGGTCACTTTTTCGAAGGAATTGAGAAGAATTTGTGTAAATAATCGAAGTTTTAGTAGAATGTGTTGAAATCGGAAAACACCGAAATGAAATCATTATTATATTTAGACTGCTCAATCTGCAATAACAACCATGACCAAAGTGGAATATCTCACGAACAATTACGGAATAATTACATAAACCCAATATTAAAATAATAAATAAATGTGGGTGAATAATTACGGCATGGGTGTATTCGAAATAGCATGAATTATAGTAAATACCAATAAATCTGACATTAATATACATATTTTCTTCTGACCTTGAGTCAACAGAACAAATGATGCTACTGAAGTGTATTTAATCGAACAATACGACATGCAAATGTCACGGAAGTATTCGTGAGAGAACCGTGGTTTATTATTCAAACGTAAGACGTGCATGGAATTGAACTTTAGATGAAAGAAAATACAGTGGTTTGAATTAATTGTTCATTATAGTAGCAGTATTGTTTTGAAGTTATAGCGAATCTCCTGCATTTTACCAAATCTCACCCAATGTTTATTTTTCTCTCGCGATACATAATAATGTTCGATGTGAATATATCCCAGAAAACAACAATGGAAATTATAAATGAATTATAAAATTTTTTCGTTCCCTCTCTCTTCTTTATTTTTGTTATTTTGATTCCTTTTTCAAATGTTTATCTTTGCTCTTTCAACCCAACCTTCTCCTTCTGCTTTGAAATTTTTATATTAACACATTCGATATCTCTCCCTCACTTCCAATTTTCAGATTCCTTTTTCCTTCGTTTCATCTACATCTGCAGGACATATTATTTTGTCATTGACGAAAAACTTTTCATGTCACTTGTCGTCTGGCTTGTCGTGAGATCAATTTCAGTAAGCGAACCGTCAGAAATATCCTTGTGGATCTGATATAAGTCTGTTGCATCTTATAAATTAACAGCTATTGTACTCAAGAAATATGCAACCATGCTTTGGGACCTTTCGATAATACTCTGTGGAATATTTTATAACCGAGAGACAGTCAACACTTGGAACAAATGAAATACACTGTCCGGATCACGACAGAAACTTTTTTCGTTGGCTTTTTTTTCCTTGTGGAAGCCGTCTGACCTGTCCTTCATTGCCAGGGGCCCGTTTCATGAAAGTACAAGTCTTCCAACTACAAGATAAACATAAAGAAACACGATGCTAAATAATTGTTTTTTACTTGTTTTTTACCTGTACCCACATTTTGTTTCTCTTGTAGCTAGAAGACTTGTACTTTCATGAAACAGGTCCTAGATCTCCGGAAAGCACTTCAGCCTCTGAGGCTTTGCTTTCCTATACTTTATGACACTTATTCCAACAACTTTGTCCCCTGCACAATAGTGCAGGTTGATTGCTGGGTGTTTGTCATGTTCTTCTGGATCCAAAATTGGTTTTCCATATATTCGTTGCCTTTTGTGATCCAGAGCCTCACATTCGCAGAGTTTGTGTCGAGCTGTCTCTATCCCTTTGTTACATTGTCTGCAGCTAAGGTCGCCGTTGTATAGCCCTATCTTATTCAGGTGTCCTTTGAGTTAACAGTCCTGTTATAACCCTTATCTGATTCCTGTAACATTGAAGCAGGTCTTCAGTCACTTTCCTTGACGGTCCTTTTATGAAAGTTCTTCCGTAAGCGCTACTGGGTAGATTTCCCCAGTCTCTTTGTTTTGTTCTCACCCAATTCCTTATGTGACTCCGTACCGTTGTTTTGAATACCCCCACTGCTGGCTCGGGTCCAGTGTATGGTGTTGATGATCCTTGTCTTGGAAGCTCATAGGCTTTTTCATTGCCTGCGATACCTGAATGACCTGGGACCCATTGTAGAGTCAGTCTATTATGGTCTGCCAGTTCCTCGCGGCATTCCCATACCAGTCTAGATGTCACTCTGGGATTTTTCAGTGCTCTGAGTGAAGCTTGGCTGTCCGTGAGAATATTGATCATATCATTTTGTTGGGACTTCTGGTTGGCTCAGCGCGATAGACAATAATGGGTTACATAGATTATCATGCTAGTGGGTGAGGTATGTTTATCGAATACACCAACCGACCCGGTTGGTAGTACTGTGGGTTTCCCAGGGGCTATGACACTCGACAATGAAGTGCAATAGTAATAATGAAAATTTTTAAATAAAGTTTCAAGCTTTTGTATTATCAGTATAGAAAGAAAAGATATTTGAATTTCAGACGAAAGTTTCCTGAAATCCAAGATACCATTTTCCTTATGGAATTCAATATTAAACAAAAAAACTCGTCATTCAAAGCTTCGTTGAAATGTTTGGTGTTTGCCCCATAATAGGTATAAATTATGGCTCGTCGATTCTTTCAACTAAGAGGATTAAAAAAAAACACCAATTTTGAAAAAGGCGAATGGAATATAATTTTTACAACAATCGAATTTTTATGCTTCTGCAATTCCTCAAATAGACAAGGGTTATTTTCATACCTCTGCAGGGGATGTTCCCAAGTGAGTCTTCAACCTCATCACTAGAAAACTGAAATCAACTAATTTCTTCATCAATCCGTCCCTGAATGAAAAAATCCAGAGGGGTCAAATCTGATGATCGAGCGGACCAAACCAAGGAAAAACTATCACATTTTCCATCTCAACTTATTATCGCTTCCATTCTCACTCATTTATTGCTTTTTATCAATTTATCTTGCCTTTCAGAAAACAAACAACTGCACCTGGTAAACAGAAGAACATATTTACGTCAAATCACTATCACAGTATGATTTATGACGTGTTTCTTAATAGAATCGCAAACAACATTCAACTCTCGCTTTGATTCACGCAGCACGCCAAATGATCATGAGAAAATGTTATTTTGAGACTGAGTGTATGGCAGACAGTCAAATGTGTCTGGTAAACAGTAAACACAACTTGTTGGTTTGCTACAAGATACACACTTCAGTCATACGAATTTGCGCGAGGTTAAGAAACTTTACTGAACTAGTTGAGAGGGAAGTGAACGCGTTTTTATGTTTGTTGTGATTGTAGACCACGTTGTAGATTTGGAGATCATCTTCCATCATTTTGAAAAATCCGAGGTCAAACAGATGCTATACAAAATGTAGACACGTTTTTACCGAATCAGTCACTACTATTATATAACTTCAAATTCTTCTGATAAAGTGTCATGAAGATTTTTCATGTAGACTGGAACTCTAAAGATCGTATTTTTGTTGAAGAACTTCCACAAGGACAAAAGCTTGGGAAAAAGTTATGAAATATGGTATGAACTACGTGAAAATGTAAAATCGGAAGGTTAATTAAAAAGCGACCCTGTGAGGTTTGATGTAATGTTATTGTATCGAATATTTCCGAGAAGTGGAAGAATTCATGGTGAAATGATTGAAAGATTCGAGAAAAAACAAAAGCAGTAAAAATCAAATGCAATGAACGAAAAATCAAATTACCTATTGAAATGACAAACAAATGAAAATAAAAAAGTACTTGAAAAGAGTTTTAACGGAGTATTTTTTAGCTTTTTCTTATTGGTATCAAGAAATAAATGAAACAGTATAGCTTATTCAATTCATCTTGGCACAGAACTAATAACGTATATGCCCCCCCAGCAATCTCTTTGATGTATACTAAGGTGAAAAAACACCTATTATATGTGTTCACTGTGTTGGAATTTATTCCTTGAAAGTGTTTTCTCTTTCCTAATGGTCTACACTACCAGTGTGTAACTGGAAAAGTATCTGAGTTTGGGCCAAGATGGATTGGATAAGCTGTACTTTGTAACAATTTCATTTCCCCCACGAAAATAATAGATCTATATATCATTACCGAAGGCTCGGTTTAGTAGCAATTACAGTGAATCTCATCGAAATGTCAATGTATTCAAAATAGATTAGCTTCAGATTGACTTTCTCGAAAATGTTGCGTAGACTGAGGAAGGTGCTCAAGAGATGGTTTTCCCTCAATAAAATGAATTTGTATGGGCTCAAAATGATTTCTTGTCCTATTACAAATTCCTTTTATTTTTCTTCATGTTGTGTAGAAAAAAAATCCGAGGAGGAATCCTATAAACGCAATTTTTTCGATTCAGGGAAGTAGCTGTTTCAGATAGACTTTCTTTCTTTTGGTGATCGAAATAAACGCTTATGAATGATATACACACATCAACAGAGAGTTTCTTGATTTTTTTGTTACTTTTTTCATACAAGTTTTGTATTGTTTTTTCTTTGACGAAATGGTTAAGTCTTTCGCGGCCGAGGTTATTAGTATAACTACTTCTCTTCGGGCTTGAAGGCCGTCGTTCTTTGGAATTTCTTCCCAACGTTTCGCTAGCGCGAGTGGCCAGCTTCTTCAGAGGCTTACTCATTTCCGATGACTAAACGTTTCGGTTTCTTAAGGCGTATTTATATTGATTCAGGTAGTCAGGAGTGTTAATTACTTCTGTCGGGTTCGGGGAATAATCATCATTATTAGTTGCCGCACTCCATGCCGTGATTTCATTGGTTATTCTTGATTTGCTCAGAATGGGATTCCAAATTCTGTTTAGACTCAACGCTTTTTCTTTTCTGTTGAAATTGTCCGCATGTTTTTGGATCTCTATTGCCTCCCGTACCAGTCGGCTATGGTAACCCTGGTTGGGGGCAATCAGTTTAGCATTTTCAAACAGAATCCTGTGGTCACCCTCACTCAGTGCGTGTTCCGCCACCGCCGATTTGTCGGTTTGCCCCAGCCTACAGTTCCTTTCATGGATCTTTTCGTGGTACCGATGTAAACCTTCCCACAGGGTCACGGTATGCGATAAACCCCTGCTGCTGACAGTGGGTCTCTTTTGTCTTTAGCCGACCTGAGACTTTGTTGGATCTTCTTGGTCGGCTTGAAAACCGTTTTATGTATTTCCCCAAGAGTTTCCCAATTCTGTCAGTGACCCTCGGGATATATGGCAGATATGCATTTGCAACTACCTGAGAGTCCTCCCTGTTATGAACCGTGGGACTCTTCAGTTTCATGGCCCTGTTGATCTCAGATACACTGTATCCATTTGACCTCAAGGTCACTTGAAGATGTTCCAGTTCCTGCAGGAACTAAATAATCAATTTGTATGATGCTTTGCTCGCAAAACCATTAATATTTCGAACACGATCCAACTGCAGAGACAGAGACATAGTTATAAAAATATTTTCCTCGGGAATTTGAGTTACTGAAGCTGGAAGTCCCACCGCTTCTCTCCGACCGTTATAAATTCGATTGTGTCCCTTTTGTCGCACTCGCGGGTAGCATCCCAAAGATTCATATTTGCTAGTAGTCACATGTTTCACGGCAGCGCTTGTTTTCTCCACCTTCTCGATCAGGCCTCTGTGTGTAATTGAGCGATGCTCTATTGCTTCTCTGCCCGTCCCTGGTGCATAATTCTTTTGCTGGTGTATGTGGACTACGTCCCAGGCCATTCATTCGAAGTGAATTATTATTTATTAAGTTCATGCGTCCTGTAAGAGTGCCATATGCAGTCTAGTGAAACAGTGAAAAAATGAATGAAACTTCTCTGCAGAACCCAGTCGGGAAAGTTGTTGAAATATACAATTCGAATCAAAAATCAAATAAAAAAATCTGTTACAACTAATAGACTGGCCCTAAGAGAGAGAGAGGACTACGGAATGACCAAGATAGAATAATTCAAGTATAACCTCTAAAAAAATTCCTTCCTCAATGTATCATATAAAAAGAGGTTTAAGAAGGATATCCGAGTATATAGAATTATCATTGTGTCTGTTACAATATCACTCCAACGTGCCTTACTTTCTCTCTATTGTATTCCGCATCGTGTTATATGGAAAATTGTCTTTAAGGCCACTCCATTAGTTGCGATTAGTTGTAATGTCTATGAAACCTTGGGTGAAACTGCTCATATACCTGGTGGCAAAGTTCTTGTTGCATACTATTGCCACAAAATAATTACAGAAGCGAATTCAGTGACTTATTCGGTAAAAGCCACGCCTTCCCAAAGTGAACCAATGAGAGCGTACTGAATATTTTATTGCTTTTGCTTCAGTGAGTCAGATGAAGACGGCTAATCAATTTGATGCATGTCACTTGAAACTCAGTGTAGAATTGGTGGTATATATTGTCAGATTTCTCAGTGTACATGAAGGTGCCAAAGTTTGATCAAGGTCACCTATTTTTGGGATTGGGATTCGCTTCTGTATAGTAGTTTGATTATTCTGTGCTATTGCTATATCGGTAACAGTGGGAGATAGAATGTTTATTGAATTGGACTAAAGTTGTATTTTCTATTGTACAATGAAATAATGTCGAGAAGTACGGGCTATTTGGAGCCGGCACTGAAGTATTCTAAAAAAATTGAAATCGTTTCTGGTATCCTTTATTCTCCAAAATATGAGAAAACTGTGGAGAGGTGTTTGATCATACTTCATGAAGGCTACAACATGCATTGATTATATTTTCAATACAACGTTTCGTTTTCTTAGGGCCACACTCAACTAATTTTTTTTCAAATACAGACCTGTATTTTCCATTGCAAATTCTAATGCTTTTTTCAATTCTGTATTCGTCAATTCGTAGCACTTCAACTTCATCTAGACATTTCTGTACTGATAAATATAACTTTCTGAAAATAAAAGGAATCAAATTTCATAATATACTGGCTAGATCTTCGTGAAATTGGAACATTCTGTCAATTTCAATCAATTGATATACACTGGTCATTTGATCAATGTATTTATTTATTGGACTTGATAGAATCATGCTCCCCATGCCAAAAAATATTTCAGAACCGTTGAAAATTGTCTGCCATTTTCTATTTGACATTACCCTAGCTGATATTGAGAATCTTGCACGTTTCAGGCAGAACTTTCGAATTTATTCATATATTCTGATTTTGATTTCTTCAATATTGGTCGTGCTATTGAAAGAAGCTTTGGATAAGACAGGATAATCGCATTAAAATAATCTAACGGAACAAAAAGAGTTTCGAGGAGACATTTAAGGTCGCACAAACATTGTAATTTTCTTCTCCAGTTGATTTGTCTCGAATAATTCAAGAAAGAGAAAATTCACGTTTCACACACAGATGGGGATGAGGTTGGTTTATAATCGCATAACCAAGTACAAAGGGTACTTACTATTCGTTCGGTATACGCGAGACAAAAGAATGGCCACCAAAATCTCCAGACCTCAACCCGTTAGATTAGTCCAAAGCTAATTCCACTAGACTAACCGATATTGATTAATTGAGAAGTGAATGTCAGAATATGCTATAAAATTAAAGAAATACATCTGAAATTATTTCAAACGTTCTGCGAGATTTTTTATATCGCCCTGGCTATTGTCAAGCACAGAATGACGGATGATTTGAACATTCAATTTACTCATTTTCAACTATATTTTATAATTATGGTAGAAGTATTTTTGTTTATATCATGAATTCAAATGGATCTATAAACGACGAGATTGGAACCTTTGGTGTGAGATCAGGGTGTTAGGGTAATTGATCTCCAGGAGAATTTTAAAATGGATCTGTTTGAGGTTTTCCTTCAAAACTATTTCCGAGACTATTTCTTTTTGGAGTTGTTGATTTTATGCGTCTCACTAAGCTGTATGATAATAATTAATGAAATATTTACAGATAATCAGTGATCACGTGTTACCAATATTTTTTGCATGCTGCATATCAAACAGTTACGGTGCTGCGAGGAGAAACATCTACTTTATTCATTGTTTATAGAGATATAGTTAGCCAGCCTTATGGAAATATCATATGAAGAAATGCCACTGGTGATTTCGTTTCCAAGTTCTGTCTCTTATTTTTCTCACGGTCGTTTTCTTGATCACTTTAGCAAAATGGCAAGAAAAGAGATTCAATTCAAAGAAATAAGTGGAATTTTTCGTCACTGTTGTAGATCATTCTCGTTTTGAAGAACATTTTAATGCCTTAACTCTTATTTCCTTCATACACTTTTATTGTCAACTCTATTCTGAAGCTCCATTATTTTTCTTTCAACATCTCAGTTATAGTGAGGCGTAACAAAAACGCTACAAATCCCTTTTTCACAGTCATTGACTAACTTCGTCTCTATAAACAATGCTTTAATATCTGTAAAACCAAATTCTATTTTGAGTCGTGGATCCTAGCCTCCTTGGCTATATCTTTGGCTATTCAATTCCTCAGATTGATTCTTTATTTCATCAAGTCCTTGAATTAAATCTTGATGTTTCACTTCAAGTCAGGGTCGAGTATTTCGAGTCTCATACAGATTGTGCCTAGATGTTTCCCTCTCGTATTGCCAGTTATGATGTGATGATCTCTCGGTTGAAACGGCATGTTTCTGTGGAGATAATTAATGTGAATAGTTGAAATAATTCTAGTCTAGCGGAGAGAAATGTTCACCAAACCGACTGCCCGTCAATCTTTCTGGGAATGTGTTCCTTGGCGTCTACTCAACTTAATATTCCATGCACTCACTTCAAAGATTCCTGCATGCAGAGACTGACCGAACATTTCCTTGGTCTCTGCAGAAAACGGACAGGAGCAACGTTTAACAAATTCCGCTTCTGGATTTCCTTCAATATTCTAATTACATCAAGCAAATACCAGATCAAGCAGTTCAGAGACAAATGCATTTTAGGATCTCATTATATGCACTGTGATAATAACATAGTATACCTTAGCATTCCCACCTTATATTAATATAGTAATAATAATAATGTGTCTTTATTCATATAATATACAGGGAAAAAAAAATGCAATGGGATGGCTCCGTTCAGCAAAGCTGCTCTTCCACGTAACCATCCTATCGATATACACAGTGAAATAAAGATCTGAAATTACGGAGTAATACTAAGTTTTATGTGCAGAACAGTTAGAATTAATGTGGTAGTGTTCACTGATCGATCACCAGCCACTGCCAATGATCCGCTTCTATGGATTCGATCGCTATCTGTTGTTGATAATATACTGTTTGAGCTTATTTTTGAAGGTCTGGGTATCCCTCGGGGTATCCTGAATAGCTTTTAGACAATAGGGAAGACTGTTGAAACATTTCACCGACATATAACTAAAGGAAGATTGAAATAATGAGGTGCTGTGTCTGGGTACGGTGTATAAGTCACGATATCTGGTGGAGCAGTCGTGCACCTGTATTCCAGATTCTAATTTATCCACTAGATATATTGGGGAGTTGTATTTGTTTGATTTGTGAATGAGGCATAACATACTAACGCGGTAACGCTTGTCGAGCGACAGCCACTTCGAGTCATCCATTTTCTTAGGTTGAAACTGAACCTTAAACAAGAATTCTGTATATTCTGCAACCTTCGCTTGTCCTTGTTCAAAAGAGCGGGCCAGTATATAATGTTACAATATGATAGTTGGCTCAGTACCAAAGAATCAGAAAGCTGTAATTTCACTGCCTGGCTGAGAATATTGCGATTGAGGTATAAGGATTTTAGCGTGAAGTATTATTTCTGTAGAAGGTTTCCAACATGGGTACCGAATCTCAAGTTAGAGTCAATAAACAGACCTGAGTTTTTGGAAGAATAACTTGGTGTGAGAATGTTATCTCCCACTCTTATAACAAAATGTGAATGTGTGACAACTTTTTCACGCTGATTACCAAATACCAAAAGTTCAATATTATCTCCGTTGAGACGCAACAAATCCTCAGATGATTTTTGTTCGATTTTACAAATATCCGAGGTGATTTTTACAATGGACTCTTTCAGATCAGCGTAATTAAATGAGTAATATAGTTGAGTATCATCGACATATTGATGCATGTTGCAGTGCTCCAGATAGGAATAAAAGTCAGCCGTGTACAAAGTGAATAGTAGAGGTCCCAGCACGCTGCCTTGCGGTACTCCTCTATTCAGCTTAAGAAAATTCATATCACTCAAATAATTTCGGAAAAAGTTCAAGGATATTCATCAAAGCCATAATATCTCAGTTTCGACAATATAATGGTATAGTCAATAGTGTCAAAAGATTTACTATAATCGAGTAGAATAAGAACTGTGCATTTTTTTCTATCTGTAGCTATGGAAATGTCATCAACCACTTTCGTTAGGGCAGTAGTAGTGCTATGGTTTTCCCGGAATCCAGACTGAACGGGGAATTGGATATTATGTTTATTTGAGTACTCCCTGATTTGTGATGCTACAATCTTTTCAATGATCTTAGATAAGGTAGGCAGTAAACTGATAGCCCTGAAATGTGCTACGGAGATGGGATTAGTAATTTTAGGAACAGGAATAACATTCGCATGTTTCCAGGTCGAAGGGAAATCTCCAGTATTTAGACATTTGTTGATAATGAACGTTAAGTAAGGATATAATTGTGGAATGACTATAAAAATCATTTTCAGGTTGATATCATCACATCCCATGGCATTAGATTTCATTTTTCTGATAATTCTCTCAATTTCGTTCTCTCAATATATACAACTATTATTATATCACACTGCATATTAACGGAGCCTAAAATTCTAACAAACATCAAACGAAGTTCATCCTTGGAAAATTTAAAAACCCAAAAAAAAAAACGCGTCAGTTTCATACCTGAATTGATATTATGAGAATGTTGATGGTTTAGTGAAATATCACAACTTAATATCAAATAATTGTCATTCTGTTTTGTGTCTAAAGACCCCAATTGTGGAATTTTTCTCACTCAATTATCGTCGTTACCCAGTCGTGATCATCAGAAAACTTTTAAGCGTGTATCCTTTCATTAGGACGCAGTTAGTCTATCGAGTCTCACATAATGTTCAAACGGTAGACGATTATTTTCCATTACTAGTAGTTCTCATTCTACCTTTCAAGGCAATAATGATTGCTGCAGTTGAGTTTAAAGCGGTGTTAAAATTCTTGTCTTGGAGAAGTGACTCGATAACAATAAGATAACAACTGGCAGTTACTGCTTTTGTTAGAAGCATGTATAGGAGGAATGTTCATTGGTAAATCGTGGCGTACATGGTGGTGCCAAAAAAATGATGTGGTTGATATAATATAACCTTCCAGAACCTGAGAAGTATGGAGGAATATTCGACTTATTAGCTATGATGAAGTTTTTTCTCGATTTTCAATTGCAATAATACCAGTGTTTGAAAATTTTCCAAAGATAGTTCGAAAGTTCGCGTGGTATTCGGTAAGAAAATTTCACACCCTATCTACCTACCTAGGGCAGTTGTAAGCAGGGTTGGGCTGATTAAAATCAAGTGATTAAAATCACGATTAAAATAATGATTTAAATCGCTTGATTTTTGAATTTAAAATCATGATTTAAATCAATTTTAACAACATAATATAAAAGTTTTCTCGAAGATCAAAAGGAGTATTTGCTTTTAGAAAAAACAACAAAAAAGAAGTACATAATTCCAAATTCTTAAACTAAACGTAACACCCAAATTTTATTACTGTATATTTTCAGTCTATTCATTTTCGTTATACAATTTGAACAAAAACACGATTTTTTCTCCTTTTTCTATGCCTAATCTGTTTCTAAAATCCGAGTGTACAACTAACGAAATGCGTGAAATTGTTGGGCAACGTCAATTTATAGATTGAGAAGGAAAACAAGCCTCGACAGGAATATTCTCGCGAAAAGCACAACAAACGCGTTCGTGTTCGTGCCCCACTCGGCACTGTATAGCGAGTGTATAGGACAGAAGGAAAACAAATCGCAACAAGAATTTTCTTACAAGAAGCGCGACAAATGCGTTGTCACAACTTTTTGAGCCGCAAATTGTATTACAATTTTTAGACTTATACATTAAAATAATTAACAATAATTTCAAATAATCAAAATGTTCAAATTTAATATTCAAATTTAAAAAATCAAAAAAAAAATAAAAAATCATGATTGATTTTTTATTTGAAAAAAAAAAACAGATTTTGCCCCACCCTGGTTGTAAGTTGCGTTCGTTGGTAACAATGGAAGGCTACTGCCGCCTGCCACCTGGTATTCCTGTTGAACATTTTAATGAACATGGATTTCAGAAAAAGATGCACATCAAAACAAACTACCAATTATGAAACCTAACCACAATGACGACTTGAGTATCTGGTAAGTCTCTTAGATCAGCAACGAGCACTCAAAATAATTGTAGTAGTGATCCCGTTTCCACCTACAGTAAAGATAACTCCAAATTTCTATTCATTTCAGATTTACTCGATACGAAAAATAACAAATTATCTGCAAATAGTGAGTGGAATAAGTACCACGGAAGTATATCAACGCCATAAAAGGCCAGTAATACAATGAAACAACATGACCACACAAGATCGGTTTCGGACCAATCAGGAATACATGTTCAGAAACATAATAATGGTGATAGTAAAGTGTCAATTGGCTCGTAAATGAAGAAAAGGAAAATTATTTCATTTTCATTATCTGCTATATTGTGTCAAATTTGAACGTTTCTTTTTGTTCACTTCCGCTTGAAGTGGGTAAGTGACGTGTTATGTCAAACAACCAATCGTTCTCTGCTTACGCCAACAAATTTCCACTATGATTCGATGTAGGTTTCCCTGCGAAAAATTTTCGATAAATACCTGAGTTCTCTTGCTAACGCGAGACAAAATACTCATTTCATTCAATGAAAACTGTTGGTGGGAAATTTTCGGTTATAATTGCACGAGTGCATAAAAATTACCGATAATTTTGCAAGAAAGCGTGATATCTAAAAATTCCAAGTTTATTTTCATATTTTGGCGAAAGTGCCCGAGTCCGAAGGACGAGGGCTCTTTTACAAAATATGAAAATAGCCGAATGCAATTTGTATAAGATAACACGCTTGAATGCAAAATTATCTGGTCATTTTTATGCACGAATGTAATTCATTGGAATATTTCATGAATGAAGAAATTCGCAAGGAAATGATATTTTTTGTTCATTTATACTTTCTTCTATAGATTGTATGGAGCACTCACCAAAACGCGAAATGTTTTTCTATTTTTGAAGTCTATCTGACATTTATTCGTGTTGTTTACTGACGTCGAGCGATACGGTTTCAAATGTGTTGTTATGGTGACTTGATACAATGCAATCACCACTATAATTTTTCGATAATTGCATTGCTCTTATGGGACATTTTATATATGCGGGTAATATTCGGGGGTTATACCCCGAGTGCACCAAGTTCAATCGGTTAAAATGTGTGCTGCAATTCCATGATTCTCGAAATTTTGCTCAGCAAATGACTTGAATGTATGATAATTTGATAAAATCCCGAGACCGCAGGTCGAGGGATTTTATTTTAAATTATTATACATGAAAGCATTTGCTTGAAAGCAAAATTTTGAAAATCATGGAAATGCACGCATTTTGGTCGATTGAACTTGGTGAAGGAGGGATATATGTTTAGATTATTTCCAGAAAACATGTAAACTCAGGAAACATCAAAATCGAACACAGGAACAATATAGTACCAGAGATAGTACCTGAAAAGTGATCCAAACGCTCGGTTTATTTCGAACATTTTAATCGGTTAAAAGGTCTAGTGCATTTAATCGCTGTAAAACTCTGTAAAAGCAGTCTAGCCTTCAACTGTTTCATCGTTTATTCGCATTGAGGGAAATAATCAGTGAAATTCCATCAGAACGGCTATCAATAGGGATGATATTCAGAATTTGTTTGATAGGCATATTTGGGTTATACGAGAAGCTGCTGACTAATTGGACTCGTTCTATCCAGATATTAATAGATTCTGCTGATCGAGCTACAAGTAAAATTCAAGATACGTTTCTTGATACATTGAAAACAGTAACATTCACAAAGATCTGATGATGACATCCGAACAAAATTACTTTTTGTGTTTTCAGACAATAGAGTATTTCAACGTAGGACTCAAGGGCATTTGAACCCGACGAAATAAGTATGCTATTTAAATGAGTTTCAACATTCTCACCTGTTACGCTAAATCTTCAGTTCCATTTATCGTTTGTTGCGAAGAGTGAAGAATATGAATTAGTAGACATGTTTTTTACTCATTCAATTGACCATTTTTTTAAGTGATAATATTGTGAATAGAATTTAAGTTTTCTGAACTGCAAAAACAGTTCCTTTTTTCAATTGGGTAAAAATGTAAACTCCCTCGAAATGGTTTCTTGGATACGGCTTCGCTATTGTTCAAAAACTGTAATATCACAAATGAATTGTATTGGTTCAGAAAAATGCAACGAAACTACGAGTAAATGTTAAAAATTCGAATATCAATGTGGGTTCCTAGGAACTACTGATGCAACACTTTTGATCACGCGTGTACTCTGTGGGTGTGAAATATTAGATTCGGAAATGATTAAACTCAATGGACGACTAGACTTAGGACACGCTGATTAAATTAGGTAAGTGTTGACGATTATTTTGGATAACGGTTCATCACATTTTCATCAACATTAGGAGTGTGCGCATAATCAGTCATCATCCACAAAAAAAGTGCTTAAATGAAATAGTAGTAGTTGATGTTATTATGCTATTTTCCATACCAAATGCCATTGACTCCAACCAAAGTCCTTCAGCAAGCAAATGAAATATTATACAGTGAGGTCCATAAACTGCGCAACAAATGGTATTTTTTAGTAGTATCCAACCGAATTTCGAATACCTGCTGTCAAAAGTTGGTGCATTTCGAAAAACGACTACACGCTTTTAGATTGGCGTCTGGTCAAACAGTACACAGAGCAGGACATTTTTTTTATTTGTTCAAGAATAAAATACTCCCATTTAAAGAAATGAAGGGTAATCCCGTGAGGAGAAGATGCTGGGAAATTTTTTTCCCAAATGATGAATCCAATTTATGATTTTATTGGGATATTTTTATTTGACCAGTATTATTAGTAGATCATTTCATTTTTGAAAATGTTAATTGCAAAATTCTAGAGTTATATTGAATATCGTTGCAACAAAGATGAAGTTGGGAGTTACCGAAAGAAATATAAAGAAAGAAAAAGCTCGTGAATTTTAAGAATGTGCTTCAAACCGATTAAAATTATTTCGAAAGTGATTTGGATATGGCTCGTTTCATTACGTACTAATTAAAATTATTTTTTCATCATACGGGAATATTCGAAAAAACACTTCACTTTTGACAAAACTTTCATGTAACGGATTTTTCCCATTGAATTATTCTGTTTTTTTGAATGGTGGTACTTTATGCTCGAACAAATTTGATATTTTTTTTCCTGCCCTGTAAACTGTTTGAGCAGAAGCCAATCTAAATACACTACGATGGTTATACAACATCTAAAATATGTTGCACTTTATGAGGCTGAGATGAGAGAAAGTAGGAATCTGACTGGAAAGTTGTCTTTGGAATTTTTGTTGTATGGAAGTGATTCCATTTTCATATGTGTTCAAAGAACACCGCGTGAATCAAGACATAGGAGATACGAATTAACATTCACTTTGAATTTTTGAAGTTTATAAGCCTCAGGGAAGACCTCTTTCGGCAAGGAGTTCCAAAGCTCAGCTGTTCTATTGAAAAAGCTCACAACAAAGGGGTGGGAATTTTGTACTCGTCGGGTTCTCCGTGTAGATATTGCCAAGGGTGGAACGATTGATAACAATTCAGATGAGCATCGACCGTGAAAATATCTATAAAAGAGAGACAAGTCTCCGACCCTTCTACGATGCTCCAATGAAGTGAGTGAGTCTGTGAGCGAAGAATCACCAGCAAGACGAATTGCGTTTCTTTGAAATCCATGGTGATTCTCGGAAGAAGCATGGTTTATCGCAGACCCGTCAACCATGAAACTTGACACTGACATCCTTCATACGACGGTGGAAATTCCAAGTTACACAAAAACTGAAGTCGGGAATATTTGAAATCAGTTCCAACAACTGGAACATAAGTACATTGGTCGAAGTCAGTGAGCTCTGTGAACTGCATTCAAAGGTCATTTTGCTCATATTCGATATAGAAGGACACTTAGTGCTACCCAGCATCCTCTAGATGAAGATCACAGTATCAGTCGAAATATTTTGAGACTGATCTTGAACGATTAATATGGCAAAATGCTTCTAGTTGCAATCGAGTGTCTACTATAGCTAGTTGTAGTAGAAGTATGATTAGTAATAGATGATTTATCCCTTTCATCCAGTGCTATTTCAATATGGTGTTACAGTAATTGATCTTTGGTAAAAAGTTTTCACATCTACAAATGTTCCAATCACAGATCTGATCAAGATTGTAATTTCCAATTTCCTGCAAACAATCAAAAACACACACAACAAGCTTAATCACCATTACAATGAAAAACAGTGTACGTCAACTGTGAAGTCTAGACATTCAATAACAGGCCTAGTTTAATGTTTCGTGGATGAAATAGCGATAAAAAGTTATTGATTGGAGAATAAACATCAACAAGTCATCAATCTCCTGCGATGACTTACAAATCTGGCATTGTTAATTTCACTTTGTATAATCATTCGAGATACGAGTGGTAGACACTCGAGAAGCAGTTTGCTGTTGTGCATCTGGATAGTTTTAAATGATACTTCATTAACTTTTGACCCCACTTGATTGTCCTTCAATTGTATCACGTTTCGGTTTTTCAGATCTGATAAGGCAATACTTGTTCACACAACACATAAGGTAGGATATGAATTGTAAAAGGGGAGCCCAAGAGGGGATTTCGGTATTCACTAAAGCGCGGCAGATTAATTTACAGGGGGATATCTTGTACCCGGTTGAGTACTTCCACCATATATAAGCCCTATATATATGGCCGCCCTTCGAGGATAAAGGATCAGATTAGTAAAAAAAATTGATCACCTGAAATTCTCGACCGCGTCAGAATAAGGTAGGGTGAATTAGTTACATCCTGAAACGTGTATATACCACTAACCTGACAATTCGAGAGTGACCTAAAGAAGGAGGAGGGCTACTTACAGAGTTGTAAAAAAAACGCCATCTCGACATTCTCGAGCGTGGCTAATTTTTTTTTATTTTGAAGGGAATAATTCAAGAATTACAAAAAATATATAATCTGACGATTTCCACGAGCCGAAATAATAAAAATTCATCGATAAAGTTCCATGCGTACAGCTGCGTGATGCCTATATTCCCCTCTCCGCATTTCTATTTCTCTCTCACTCTTTCTATTGCTCTTTCACCCCGTCCCCACTCTGGTTTCTGTTGCCTTGAAGCCATGACAGTTGATCACACAGACTCGTTGGTGGCATGATATTGTTTAAAACGAATATCCAACTTTTTAAAATTTTGAAAATTTATTTGCTTTCAATTATTTTCTTATAAATACAATTATTCTACTGAAAAAACATACACGTATTTATTTGCATGTTTTTTCCTGAGCTTTTCAATTAATTAAGTTCAATGATTTTAATTAATATTTGAAAAAATTCAAATTGACAGAATAGGCGAAACCCTCCAGATAATCGTCAGATTATGATACTGCAACGTCTAGGGCGTAAAGATGAACTATATATAACGTAATCTGAGGCGCTTGTATATTTCAAAATGACGATTTTTTTTCACGTTCTAATGACGGCCGGAGTCTGCGTCACATCCAAACCTTCAAATTATTATATAAGACCTTTCTTTAGGTTCACTTAACATCCCCACAGAAAATCTGTCGCGCTCGAGAAAAAAATTATTTTTTTCAACCTTCACCCCCATTATGAAAACAATCAGATTAACATACGTACATTTTTAAAAATATGTGGGACATAGCTGATATCAATATCTGACGCGCTCGAGTATGTCCATGCAATAGTTTTTTTTACAGTTTTGAAAATCTATAGTCGCTCCCCCCACCGATGAAAAGTTATACATTATATAACATGTTTTTCTTTTCATCATCTAAGCTTCGCAACCAGCATTGTGGGCTCTCCTATTGTAGAAACGTTACAATTCTGATCTGTCTACCTACGAACACGAAATCCAATTTGTTTCATTCAGGCATAAATGAATGTATTTATATCTTTAATATTTTCCAGTTTATTGGGTCATATTTGAATTGTCACAATTAATGTTTTTTTTGTGGAAATGAAAGTCTTATATAATCAACTCAAGTTATACAGTCCAAGAGGCCAGTTGGTTAAAGTATAAGCCCTCTGAGACGATCCACATGATAGTTGTGGGTTCGAGTCCCACTAAAACCGACGTTTTTTGTCTTCTTTTTAATTTGAAATTACTAATTTAATTTGTATCGTTTAATATTGAATTCAATGAAGTTTCTTTCGAAAGAATGTAGGCTTTCACTGCCGGTGGTAATACATTTTCGTTTTTTCGGGCTTGAGGGCCGTGTGCTGGAATTTTTACTTCCGGAGCTTTCGGCTACATCTGCGGCAGCCATCTTCAGCGGCGTGGTCTTAGTTGAACTCCTCCATGTGAGTTTACTACGACTGATTGCAAATCTGTAATTGACTTATTTTTATCTTTTGGTCCGACAGCGTTCTGTTGGCCGTCCGATTCCCTGTTTATATCTGGCTTCGTCTCAGCTGATCTTAGAACTGGATACCAAATTTTGTTCAAATTTAGTCCCTCTTCCTTTCTGTTGAAGTTATCCTCGTGCTTATGTATTTCAATTGCTTCTCGGTATAAGCGAGTGGAGTAATGCGTCGTCGTTGACAGAATTGAAGTTTTGTCGAATTGTATACTATGGTTGTTCAGAAGGGCGTGCTCAGCTACAGCTGATTTGTCCGTTTGCCTCATCCGACATTTCGACTGTGCTCGAGTCTCAAAACTGCGTTTGGTGGTCCCTATACATACTTTGCCACATGAGCATGGAATTCTGTATACCCCAGCATTGGATAGAGGATCTCTTGGATCTTTAGCTGACCTTAGTTGTTCCTCTATTTTCTTTGTTGGTTTGTATATTGTTTTTATATTGTCTTTTTTCAATATCTTTCCAATGCGATCCATGGTACCTCTTAGATAGGGCAAAAAAAGCGGTTCCTGAGGGTGGAGTCACATGTTCTAATGATTCCTTGTTTTTGTCGCGGATGGTGGTTTGAATCCTTATGCAGATATCTGTCTGTGTGAGTTGCTTTCCGATAAACTTTGTGACCTAGCTTTCCGTTTTTTTGTCTATTAACCAATACATCCAGGAAAGCAAGGTGCCCGTTTTGTTCCATTTCCATGGTGAATTGGATTTTTGGATTGACATTGTTCAGGTGACCAAGGAATTTCATTAATTCCTCCTCACCGTGATTCCAGATCACAAAAGTGTCATCCACATACCTCAACCAGCTTCTGGGTCATTTTGTGGCAGTTCCCAGTGCTGTTTCCTCGAATTTCTCCATGAAAAAATTGGCTATCACAGGACTAAGTGGGCTTCCCATTGCTACTCCATCTTTTTGTTCATAGAATGTACCGTTGAATTGTTAATATTTGTTGTTAGTGTGTGGTGTAACAGTGTCATTATGTCATCCGCAAATGTGTCCTCTAGGTACGTAAAAGCCTGCTCGAGAGGCACATTTGTGAACAATGACACTACGTCGAAACTAACCAGGATATCCTAAGGGGATACTGACATGGTTTTGAGTTCATCTGATTCGCAATCAGTCGTAGTTAACTCACATAGAGGAGTTCAACTAAGACCACGACGCTGAAGATGGCTGCTGAAAGCTCCGGAAGTCAAAATTCCAGCACACGGCCCTCCTTAGAAGTTTCATAAATATCGAAAGAATACTCTATATCTAAAATTGATTATCAATATGATACTTGAAAGAGGGTTCTCAAATATTTACCTGATCTAAGTAAAAATCAACTGTATAACTCGAATGGACTGGATATTGCCCTCGAACTTTTGAGCTCTCGTCTACGTCCTCGTGCGATATGGCTGGCCATTATATCCACTCTTATACAAACTACTATTCCTTACCGTAAGGAAATGATATTTCCTTACAGTTGTTAGTGTTCCACATAAATGATTGAAAACAGTTTCCATAGTAACCCAAGTAATTTCATCACGAATTTCAAAGCACCATTTTTTTGTGATTGAAATTATTCGTGATTTTTTCAAAGTCAATTAATATCTGTCGAATTTTGAACGATTTGCCGGAAAATAGTATGTTCACCTCGTGGAAAAAGCCACATTACTTGACTCTGTGTTGCTGAGTCGTGGCTTGCGCTTCGACAGAGCAATCTTCACAGTCGTCCAGGAAAGTTAGGCTTTTCCCACCTGATGAACAATATAATATTTCATATGATCCAGCTTCCTTGATTACTCACGGTATAGTATTTTTCACAGTAAATGGTATTGGCTTATTAACTGCAATAAACTACCCGATTTAATCCCATTGTGTAGAAAATCATCTGGTAAAAGATGCAAATGTGCTTCAGGGTCGAACTTAAGAAATTTGAATTTTGCATAATGTAGGAGATATACAAGTAATTTATTTAAATGTTACAATCCTATTCTATATTTAGTTCAGTGTCGCTATCGCTATCCTCATCTAAATTAATCATAATTGGCGCAATTGATTTTACAGAAAGGTACGAGTATTCAACATTTACTGGTTACTTTTGCTGCAGCACCCGCGTTATATCCTTGCTGAAGTAAGGAACTATACATATTTTTTATAATGATTTTCGCGTCACAAGATAAGTGATTCTTCTTTAACGAACCACTGGAAGAAGCACTATTACTTTTTATCCACGGACGCCACATACTGCCTATTCTGTACGTTGGGGTATAAAATATTTGCTATTAATGTCTGTAATAACAAATAAATGTTATAAAATTATTGCACGCCGTGACACAAGTGAACACTTCCAATGAAATACAAAGACTAAAATGAACAAGAAGTGTAAGCTGTAATCCTCTACAATCCCTCTCTGAGAAACAAAATTACCTGAATCCGGTCCTTTTACTTTTATGATGTGCATCTCGGATTTTACAACTTGAGGGTCTAATTGGTTTTATTATAATCCTTCAGTTAATACCATTTATTGTGAAAACTACTATATGTGTTGTCAAACCGGTAAGAATTATTTATTGGTTTCTAGGCCAAAGGCGTCGGTATTTCACTTATAGACGATGTCTTCATAATCGTGATTGTCAATACAGCTAAATGATGCATGGGAACATATCAGAGATACACCTCGATTTTTTATAAAATATGCAATTTGGACATCGAAAAATGGTAGCACGAATATATAAATGTCACTTTTGACTTTTCCATTAACTCATGAATAACTTAAGGGCCAATTTGTACATCCCTATTTCAGTCGTAAATCCTTGAATGACAGTTAGTTCCACACTATTTTTCAAGGAATTACGTGGTTATTGATCGTTTACTGCTTTAGTAACATTTTTAAGATCGACGGGGAGACAGAAGCTGACTTAGTTCTTCAAAATGCTCCCACAGAGACGTTCAAAAGCAACTTTGTTTTCAAATAAAATAAGATTAAAACAAAGATGTATAAATTGGCCCTATCTCATCAACTTAGAAAAATTAATCACTGGGATTTAATAAGGGCACTCAAGCAAGTTCTTAACTTAACTCGGGAATTTCGATCAACTCTCGAACATATTCAATTGATATCTCTCTGTCTCTCTCTCCCAATTTTTAGTTTTGACATGCGGAATCATTGATTGTGATTTAACTGAATTAAGCCTAAGAAATTCATTCACCTCCACCCGTCACGCTGACCACTTTTATTATTAAAGAGTTACGTGATATGAATATGGTGACTTCGAGTTATATTTGAGGCAAGGTAGGGAAAAATCATTTCACTGATTATGTATTAAAGGAACCAGATAAAACTTTGGTTATAGTGAAAATCTATATGAAGGATTTCTGCTTTACGTGAAGGCGGATCAGAATGTTTGGTACTTAATATGCAAAATGTTCTTAATTTATTTTTTCTTTATGTTTTTCTGGGTTTCTAACCTACAATCTGAAAAGAGTATTGATATTGGAATATATACAAGTGTAAAAGGGTTGATTTCTATCTACCCCAAGAGTTTCTGGTATTTGATGTTATGTAGTTAGATACCTCTTTATATCTAGAACACGATAGAAATACATCAAAGCTGCCGTGAGGCCTTTATAATCGGGGGTTATATCCCGAGTGCACCAAGTTTAATCGGTTAAAATGTGTGCTACACTTCCATGATTCTCGAAATTTTGCTTAGCAAATGACTTAAGTGTATGATAATTTGATAAAATCCCGAGACCGCAGGTCGAGGGATTTTATTTTAAATTATTATACACGAAAGCATTTGCTTGAAAGCAAAATTTTGAAAATCATGGAAATGCACGCATTTTGGTCGATTGAACTTGGTGAAGGAGGGATATATGTTTAGATTATTTCCAGAAAACATGTAAACTCAGGAAACATCAAAATCGAACACAGGAACAATATAGTACCAGCAGAGATAGTACCTGAAAAGTGATCCAAACGCCCGGTTTATTTCGAACATTTTGATCGGTTAAAAGGTCTAGTGCATTTAATCGCTGTAAAACTCTGTAAAAGCAGTCTAGCCTTCAACTGTTTCATCGTTTATTCGCATTGAGGGAAATAATCAATCATATCAGAAATAGAATAAATCAAGAATAGATGGAATGAATGTTACCATGCCAACTCATATTTGCCGTGAATTTTTGTGATCACAGATAATTTATTGGTGATTTTGAAATGGAAACTATACGAGACCGCCAAGAATTTCATAAGATTATTTTGTAGAGGAGACCGAATTACGTAAGTTCCACAAAAAAATATCAAAAAAGACGCTAATAGCGACCGAAGTATTACCAAACCATTTTTTGAAATGGAAAGATGAAAACAGAGTGAATAGCGTAAATGAAACTGTTTTGATGGCAGGAACTGGTGGGTTTCTCATGAAAAATATTAATATTTTTCAAACATATAATATACAGTTGCCAGTTACGAAACCGCGACACGTGTTTCGCTATATAATAGCTATTGCATAGCGAAACACGTGTCGCGGTTTAGTAAACTGTAATATTTGAAAATCTTACAGATACTTTATAGTATTTTTTCAAAATGGATTTTCATCAAGTAACGGCCACTTCCATTTAGTTTTCAATATAATAAACAGTCTGAAGAATATAGTGCAAATAGTCTATGGACCAAATACTCACAGCTGAAATCAACATTGATTGTTAAAGAAAACATTAATTAATCAGCATTCAGTCAACTGATGGCATTTCTGTAAGTCAAATCAAAAGAATACAAATCCTAAAAAATCAAAGGTGTTGGAAGGTGGACAAAAGTATTACTTTTCATAAGAAATACATGGTCCCTTTTTCATGTACAGTCATAAATAAAATAATTCATTATTAAAATTATTCAATTTGTTTGAATACAAAAAAAAATTAACGGACTTTATGAGTCATACTAACAGACCCATAACGCCCGTGGCGTTATGGGTCTGTTAGTAGCAACCGTTGGTATTACAAAGCAGTAATGGACAAGTGAAAAATAAATATAACTATTATTGCATTTCAAACTGCAAATGAAGATCTCACATATCAAACGAAAAAGTACTCTCGGTAACTATAGCTACTCAAAACTTTTGAACGCGTCTGTATGATTATCGAACATAAAATCTTAGAGGAAAATGGTCCACGTCCACGCAACGTTCAAAGTCCGATTAAGAGAGACAGACACCTACGTTCTGTTTACGTGTTGGTTGTATTCATTTCGAAAATTCAATGAATGAAATTCTTGAATGGATTGATGATGCAATAGCTTCGTGGTTGTTTGCATACGAAACAAGAATTTATAGCGACGGAGCGCGGTATAAAAATAGTATTTTTTTTCATTCACACATTATAAAGGTGGTGGTTGATTTAGTGTGAACGAACATTCGGTCAACTGGAATTCTATATCTGATATCGATTTCAATAGCGTATGAACATATGTTGGTCGAATTTCATGCAGATTTTTTGGTCTATACTTGAGAGAAGAAGAGAAAGTTGAAAAACTTACATTGGATGACATTAGGAGACTGGAATTTTCGAAAACCAATGGAGGAAATTTCATGATTGTCAATTTCAGCTACGGAGTTTTATAGAATGTACAAGATCTATAATGGCATTCCCGTCCGAGGTATATATATAAAATGTTTTCCACTACCATTGTTTATAGACATTTAGTTGTTCAACCGAATGGTCAACGCCTGTGTAAAAAGGATTTGACGCGTTTTTGTTACATCATCTACCCTATTATGTCGATATTTCCGTTTACTTGACAATGCACGACAAAGTTTTCTACCCTGAAGGGAAAATAGGAGAGTTCTGTCTGTAAGTTCAACTGAAATGTTGAAAGATGATTAAGCTCCAAAATAGAGTTGAAGATAGAAGTTTATGAATGAAATGAGAGTTTGGGCATTTGAATAATCTTCAAAACATTAATGATCTGCGACATTGACCAAAAATTACACTTCTGTTTTTAATTTTATTGATCAAGAGAATGTGTGATTCAGGCTACGACGTAAGTAAGAAAAATGTAAGAAAAGACATGACTTGGAAACGAGATCACTAGTGCCATCTATCTTTAGTATCCATTCCTTCACTACTGATTAACCGAACCTATTCTCAAAATATTTGGCAACACCGGATTTTGATTCCCGTTAGTTCAAATGAATAATAATAATCATTCTCATTATTTTTTTTGTGAATGATAGATGTCTATTCTGGCCTCGGGCATCGAAATTGAAAGAAATTGATGATTCAGGCATTCATGCATAATAATAATCGTTGTAATGGTGGTGTTCTGTGGTTCTCCGTTTGAAAAAGATTGAAGTTCGAAAAAGGATGTAGTTTTATTTAAATGCACTCGAACATAAACAATATAAACTCAATGATATGAATTAAATGGTACACTCTAACTTTTACTGTCAACTGGAAAAAATCTACGGATAGGTAATGTCCATTGTGATGTCGTATAACAGGGTTGGCGTAAGGGGTCAATGATATTCACAAATTCATGTTACATCGTTGATTTCAATGCATTCGTGCAAGTTCTTGTATTTGCATTTTCAAAAACTCAAACACAATTGATTCAATTTAAGGCTTATTTTTTGCTCTTAGCTTGAAAGATTCAAAAAGCTGAAATATTTCTTAGGAAATTGCTTCCATTCAATGTTATCTATGATTGAAGTATTACCTCCCTTCAAATCTACAAAAGCGAAAAATTATGCTTCTATAAAAATCGATGAATCGAAATCATTCCCAGAACTACCGAATCCTTGTTATTTTGCCATCAAACCATTCCGTTTCTACCAGAGTAAAATTGTATTCTCATGTTGACAGCTTTGTCATATTTGCACGCAAAGTTAATTAAAGAAAATCCTTGAATAATTTTGGAATACCAGAGGTCGAAGAATCCTCATTCGAATCATTGATATCCGAATGCGTTGAATGCCTGAGAAATTCAGCAAAGAATATTGAAACCCTACCTGAGAACCGTCGTAGCTGTTTCCAAAAAACGCAGTGGCGTAAATAACGCCTTGGCAACCTTGGCGGCGCCAAGGGGCGCAGTGCAGGAGGGGGCGCAACAAAAGGCATTCAACAAAAAAAATAATATCTGAAATGAATAAACCTGATGAATGTCATATAGATAGAGATAGGGGTACACAATTGACAATTGAAAAAAATCAGGAGGAATGTGTTACTCATTAAAGAAATTTGAGTAATCTAAGTTCTAACTGATTATAAGTTGCATTCGATTTGACGCCCGAATGCCCGAAACAATCCGGGCGCGTTCTCAATAACCTGAATCACCTCGTTGCATTTATTTTCAAAGTCGGGGCGAGTTCTGTTCCATTGTTTTCAATAGCATTGAGAGCTGGTAGTGATTACTCATTTTGAATTAATTTTATAACTAATTTTCGCCACGTGCAGTCAGTCGCAGCGTGTTTATGGAGGTTAGAATTAAAATTTTCGAGAAATGACGAAATGACATATGACACGAATTTGTAAATGTGAATATTTATGAAGTATAACTGATACAACAACTATTTGGCAATACGTCACTCCTTTGAGTTCAGTGAATTGGCTGAATGTTCACATAGGCAGCAGCCAAATAGTTGTTGTATCTGTCATACTTCATAAGTATTCACATTAACAAATTCTTGTCATATGTCATTTGTCGTAAATTTCAATCCATATTTTCAACAAAGGACGTTATATTTGTAGCTTCCCTGAAGATGACAGTATTCACTGTTGAAATATTGGAAATACAGTGTAAAAAGATTACACTTTTTGCTTGCTGCTTCACCCAATATCTTCTCCCCTTGTATCCTGACTGGTCAGCAAAGACTACCAATCTATTTTTATCTCGAAAACGAAAAGTTTCTGGTGGAATTTACTTATTTTGGCCTCCTGAAAAGTCAAATGAAATTTTTGAGGCTCCCAACTCGTTTCGGAGATACGGCCCCTCAAAGACAGGAAATCGGGGTTTTACGCTTTTGTTTGTTTCTCAGTCAATTTCGCTCGAAATCCCTCCTTTCTATCAGCACAATATACACATTATATACCACCTTCTTCGTTACTTTATAACCGAATTATAAGCATTTCTCACTACAAAACTCTATAATGTAAGTCGTCATAGAAATAGAAATTTTAGAGTTTTGTAGTGAAAAATGATTATTATATATATATATATATATATATATATATATATATATATATATATATATATATATATATATGATGAGTTGTTTTTTTGGGTTTCATTCCGTGTTCTGTGGTTTTGAATTGTCACAACGTTTCGGCAAAGTCTCATTTGCCATCTTCTAGGTGATGATATATATATATATATATATATAAAATATATAGGGTGGGGGGGCGTATAGCCTATTTTTGCCAAGGGGCTTGGCTTACCTTAGTTACGCCACTGAAAAAACGTTTTTCATTGGTATGGGCTATCATCTTCACATGTGCTGTCTGTGAGGCTGGTTCTCTGTAACTTTTATCGAGTGATAGATTTCTGCAGACATTCAACAAATTTCACTTATATATCGCTATTTGAAGTGTTGTCTTTCAAATGAACGTAAAAAAATTTACAATTTTATGTCGCGTGCAATAAAGATTCATTTTTGCACTGGTTGCATAAATAACTATTTTGAATGCTTAGTTCTGTTATTTTGGAATTTTTCATTTTGGAAATCATTACGTTGGAATGAGCTAACTTTATAGAAGACGTCAAGCTGTTGTAGAATCGATACTACGTCATTTAGGACCACTTTTTCATCACAAGGATGAATAAAGTTATGTGTCATATAGATGCAAAAATGAGAAGCTGCGCGTGAGTAATGTTCCACAGTGATAAGGATGAAAACTTGTTTATTCTCATCTGCTAGATGTCTTGCATTGAAAAACCAATCGTAAAAAACAATGAAAACTACTTTTTCGTCGAAATAAGAAACAAATTTGGTTCCTGAATTCATTGATGAATAAGATGTTCATCTTTCATAACAAATATTATTCATAATCGTTTGCTTTCATTCTGGTTCTGGGTGCTATGTTAATCAGATTCTCCAGTCGATTGGTTGACAATGCCGAGAAAAACATCGTAAGATAAGAAGTTTGAAAGCGTCCAATTTGTCCGCCCATTCTTGACACCTCTTCGAATGATAACGAACACACGTAGCCTCGTAATTAAATATTAAAATATTTTAATTTTCTTTCGATTCTCCATTCATATCGCTAGACTGAAATGATTAGGTACGCACCCAGGACATCCACCGTAAGAAGATGCCACAGATTACAGAAACAATTTCTGACCGGCAACAGCATATTTGTGAAAACCAAAAAGTGGCTCAATTTCTGTGGCGGTTGTTGATACCAGTTATTCAACGGAATTGGATGGATTAGACAAAACTGTAGAAACTAGGAATGCAGAATAATGTACTATCGACGAGCTGCTGACGGATTTCCATATTTTAATCGTTCAATACAAACCAACTAATAATGAAAATTTATCTCGACACCAATTACAACACATCTCCTGTGCGAGAAGCAGTTTTACTAGGAATATATGGCGTCACAAACCGTACATGACATACATTATATGATAATGATAATATGGTCTTTATCATTTTCTTCCTTTTCAACGGTACGGCCATTTGAGAATAAAATATATAACATATTCAACTTTGGAAGAAAATTAAAGGCGGATTTCAAACTCAATAGTGACGAATCACCATAGAAATTGCTCTTCCACTCAACCTCGAACATATCGCCCAGTGCTACTCTTAAAACAAGGGTAATCATTTATTTTCAAATAAGGAAAAAAATAATAATAAACCATATATTCGTTAACCGCTAGTTGGTTTGAACGTTAGAATCAGTTACCGCAAAAGAAATTCAGTAGAGTCATTTTTAAACCGATATAGATTTGTCTGATTGAGTCAGGAAGACGTTATACACTGCATATATCTGCGGTGCGTGAAAAATGTTCGAAAAATCTCCAAACAAAATATTGGAGGGGTGAGTCGGCCCTTGTGCCTTATATTATGATCATGCACGTCAGTTCTAAAAGAAATCTCATGTAGGCGAGGAGTTTTTTTTTCATGATTATTATGTGGTATAAAATGACAGCATGTAGTTTTCTCCTATTTTCCATATCTAACTATCCGATTGCTTTCAATTCGTGAGATATCGTCTCTCTCTCTTTCCAAAAATAGCAAAAATAAATAATAGCCACGAGTTCTGAACCTTTTGGATTTTTTGTTTGAATTAAACTGTTAAACATGGGCCATACAGTACATCAGCATAATTGAAAACAGACAGGACCAAGGCTTCACATAATGTTTTTCTCACTTTAGGTGGTAAAAAATACTTGTTGCCATAAATAACTCAAAGTGAATAATATGCACGATCGACAAGTTGAGCTACATGCCTTTCAAGTCTCGGGTCTTCATCTAAAATTACCCCTTAGCTCTTGGCTTCGTGTACTACCTCCAGTTGCTCATTATTTATCTCTATATTAGTGTGGAATCGAACAGTATTCCTTGTCCTTGGGACTTTAGAGGCTTTTGCCACAAATAATACAACTGTGTATTGTCCGCATACAAATGGATATTACAAAACTGATGGCATTTCATGAGCTGCGAGGTATGAATGGCAAAAAGCAGTCCAAAAGAATGCATTGATTTCTGTAGCTTAGCTGGAATTCTAAGAGGAATAAGAGATTTAGTAAGTTTTCTTTCGATAGTCCAGCGTGAACACCGAAGAAAACAGTACTTTGAACACAAAATATGAGTTGAAAATGAGACCCCGAAGAATTTTTTGGTTTGACTCACTCGATCCAACTATAGAAAATCACTGGTTTGTTCTTGGAATAAAAGATGACTTTTCCGCGGATTTTTCAGGAAACATGGTTTCCATCTACTATTGAATAAAAAACACTCGCAGAAAACTATTTTGTTTGAATAAATTTGAAAGTTATGCCCCAGTATACCATAACTATACAGAAAAGACACTCGCCACAGAACACCAACTTCAGCAGTTTGACATGACGAGGTGTTATGAATCAACTTAATTGTGTGTTAAAATATTGTATTTTGAATCATTATGACAAACTACCAAGGTGGATAAGTATGTGTTTATCGCGGATTTGTCGAAGGCTAGATACAAATTATCATCTCTCTTGAGGTTTCCGAAGGATGTCAAATGGTAATAGCCCTTCAGTGTTCTGTAGAATAGCTCTTTAAATTTTTCATATATTTTTTACAAATTGCAGAACTTTTAATAAAAGCTTATTTGCGTCGAAATATTAGCTTAATAAAATGCATCTTAATATTGAATTACTCTTTCAGGTTTGAGGCATGGTTGAGGGCGTGTAACCGAGAGGATTTACTTGAAAAATCTCCCGAAGTTCTCTATAACAACTATCGCTAGTGTGAATTTCACTTTGAAAAAGAAATGCTCTAGAACTTTCGACACATTGAAATTTTCAAATATGAATTCGAAAAAAGCAAAACAAATAAATCGAAGAACAAAAAAATTACCATTTGAAGTCATTTATAGTCTTTGTTACATTGTTAATGTCTGAATATATCTATTGTACATATTTGAAGCTGCTGCAAATAAAACATCTTGGAAGCTTTTTATTTCCTGGTCAAAAAAGCAACAGAAAAGTGGAATAGCTATTGTGAGTACTTCAGAATTTCAGATTATTCACATTTATTTCAAACGTTATCCTAGACAAAATATTAAGTTTATGATGTAAAATAACATACTGATTTGATACTTAGTATTCCGTACTTTAAAATTTGCTGCCACAAAATGACATTATACACCCCGAGCACAGAATGTCGGTTATAGAAATTTGACCCTCGAGAACAAAGGATTGACATTCAAGTGTCTCTACTGTATGGCTATGGTATACTGGAGTTATGCTTCAGAGTTTTGTTACCATTTATCCCTTGGAAAATCTCAATTCTGACACCACTGTTACGATATTCCTTGGGTTCGTCGATTAAAACACCAAACAACACTAAACTTCTTTTATTATAACTCTCTATCACAATACAACACTATCACTTAAATCGCTCCGATAACTTCCCAATGCTCGGTACTAAACTCTCTGTACTAAAAATCATCTTTAATACAAACTCTCTGTTATACTAATTCTACACGTCGACTACTTGCACTTAGCAATAACAAAACTCTCTCTACTTAGCTCTACTAAACTCGCTCCACTTAGCCCTGAATACAAACTTTCGAATAACCAACTCTGTCAATAACTGACTCTCTGAATAACTGACTCTCTAAATAACTGACTCTTTGAATAACTGACTCTGTCGCAACGAAGTCTGTTCCGTATATATACACCTGCGTACCTATCGAGAATCCTCGAGAGAAGCCCCGATGACGTGTCTCGAATTCTCCAGGCGGCAATTTACGGATTTCAGGAAAATGACGTTCGCCCTCATCTGCGTTTACGATCTAGTCAGGACTGGCGCTAGGAGAGTGCTAGGAGATTTGTAACGGTATTAAAAATTTCAAAAACTCATTACATGTCAGATAGACGTCAAAGTCAATTGACACCATCAAAAGATGTCAGCGATTCATTCTACTCCAAACTGGAACGAAATAATCGCCATCAGCGCCTCCGGTGGTTGTTGACCCTGAACCCCAGAATACTAGAGCCATACAGTAGAGTCACTTAAACGTCAATCCTTTGTTCTCGAGTGTCAAAATTCTGTGACCTTCATTCTGTGCTTGGGGTGTGTAATGTCATTTTGTGGTGGTAAATTTGAATGTACTGGATACCAAGTATCAAATCACAAGTTTCGACTTTTGAGCGTTGACGTTCGTCAGCTGGTTAACGAAAACGAACAATTTTTTTTAGTATGTTATTTCACATCATAAAATAAATATTTCGTCTAGGATAACGTTTGAAATAAATGTGAGTAATCTGAAATTCTCAAGCACAGCTTATCCAATCCATCTTGGCACAGAACTAATAACGTATATGTTCAGGAATCTCTGTGGATTATACTAAGATAAAAACAACTGTTATATGTGTTCACAGAGTTGAAATCTATTCCTAGTAGGTGTATTTTCTTTCGTCATGGTCTATACTACTAGTGTGCTACTGGAAAAGTATCTGAGTTTGTGCCAAGATGAACTGCATGAGCTGTACCTACAATAGCTATTCTACTTTTGTTTTTTTTTCATCCAGTCCATGTTTGTTTGGAAAGGTATATCAGATGACCAGGAAATAAAAAGCTCTCAAGAGGATGTTTTATTCGCAGCAGCTTCAAAAATGTACAATAGATGTATTCAGGACATCAACAAAGAAATAAAGACTATAAATGACTCAAACTGGTAATTTTTTTTGTATTTCGATTTATTAGTTTTGCTTTCTTTCGAATTTCTTTTTGCAAATTTCAATGTGTTGAAAATTCTAGATTATCTCTTTTTCAAAGTAAAATTCACACAAACGATAGATGTTATAGAGAGCTTCGGGAGATTTTTCAAGTAAATCCTCTCGGTTACTTTCCTTCAACCATGCATCACACCTGAAAGAGTTATTTAATATTAAATTGCATTTTTGTACATTTTCATAAAGCTAATATTTCGACGCAAATTAGCTTGTATTTGAAGTTCTGTAATTTGCAAAAATTATATGAAAAATTCAAAGAGCTACCATTCTACAGAACACTAATGTCTATTACCTTTTGACATCCTTCGGAAACCTCAAGAGAGATGATAATTTGTCTCTAGCCTTCGACAAACATCCCCTATTAGCACACACTTTTCCACCTTGGTAGTTACCCATAATAATTCAAAATACAATATTTTATACACACATTAACGCCCATCAATCAAGTTGATTGATAATACCTCGACATGTCAAACTGCTAAAGTTGGTGTTCTGTGGCGAGTGTCTCTACTGTATGGTTTTGGTATACTGGGCCTAAACTGCCAAATTTCACGCGGAAGGTGTTTGTTACATTCCTAAATTAATGTTCTGTGGACGATGCTTTTCAACGCCCACTCGTCCGTTCGCCGCTCGAAAGCTGTCGAATACGCAATCAGAAACACTCCAGAAGCGACGATAAATTAAAAGATAATTTCATTAACGACTCCCAGTCTAGGATAAGGAGTTTTTCGGCGTGAGTATTTCGTGCATCGCGAGCTCACTTTCAAATGATTTACGACTCCTAAAAATGAGTTAACTCGATTTCTCGCGGCCTTTTTGCTTTTAATTAATTCGGTGGCGTGATAGCGGCGCATTCGCCATATTTTCGGATTTGAATTAAGAACAGTTTCATCGTTGTTTATGGGTTTTCCTAACGCCTCAATTGATGGCTTCGCTTGGATTTTGCATGGGATGACTGCCATAGTTGATCACTAGCTTTTCTCTGATTAAATTGAATGATGTATGATGTTTTTTGTTACGATCATGATACTTGAAAACAAATTTTACGCTTTGTACAAAAATAACTTAAAAATCAGTTTTTGAGTTGCAATCGGAAAAATAACACAACTTTTATAATGATAAAAAAAGTTTAAATAGATTTTTTGTTCGAAATTGAGTTGAAGTTTCGACTGATCAAAGAATATAATGTTGTGGGAAGAAAATTGGGATATGAAATATAAGTCAAAAAAACTTGTGACAAAATTTTTAAGGCTTTCGTGGCCGAGGTTTTCAGTATCACTACTTTTTTTCGGGTTTGAAGGACGTCGTTCTTTGAAATTTCTTCAGATAGAATTGGGAAACTCTTGGTGAAATACAACATAAAAAAGGTTTTCAATCCGACCAAGAAGATCCAACAAAGCCTCAGGTCGACTAAAGACAAAAGAGACCCACTTTCAGTAGCAGGGGTTCATCGCATACCGTGCACCTGTGGAAAGGTATACATCGGTACCACTAAAAGCTCCATGGGAACAAGACTCAAAGAGCATGATAGACACTGCTGGTTAGGGCAAACTGACGAGTCGGCTGTAGCGGAACACGCACTCAGTGAAAGAAACCACAGGATACTGTTTGAAAATGCGAAACTGATTGCCCCCAATCAGGGTTACCATAGCCGACTGGTACGGGAGGCGATAGAGATCCACAAATACACGGACAATTTCAACAGAAAAGAAGAAGCATTGAGTCTCAACAGAATTTGGAATCCCATTCTGAGGAAATCAAGAATAACTAATGCAATCACGGCAGGTAGTGCGGTAACTGATACTGATGATTATTCTCCGAATTCGAGCGAAGCAACTAAAACTTCAGACTACCTGCATCAATATAAATACGCCTTACGAAATCGAAATGTCCAGACTTTCTCTGTGTTGCAAATATTGATTGCCCAATCAATCAGACACTTGACGAATCTCCGCTTCCAAGATTGATTGCGGTTGGATTGCTCATTCAGGTAATGTCCAGTATGCGTTGGTTTCCTCTCAGCTTCTTTTTTATGATCTCGAGTGCCTCTCTGACGGAAACATTGGTGTAGAGGCTTTCTATATCGAAACTGATTTCCTGGTCTCTTTCTCTGGCCTTAATTCTTTTCAAGATTTCAACGGAGTGTCTCAAGACTCATTGTCATAATAATGTTGAACAGCAAAATGTAGAACCAGTCTAATAAGGAAAGGTTATCATACAGTTTCACGGAAATCGGAAATATCCCTACAAAAATTAAAACTATCCTTACAAGAAAAACAAAAATAAATGTAGAATAGGAATCAGTTTGATTCACAGAGGTGCCAAAAATATATAGGATCGCCGGTAGCACAAATCTTGTGTGAGAGAATGTTGAAAAAGCATCTTCAAAGGTTCCCAGAAATAATGTTTGGTTTGCCTATCAGTGAATACTGATGCTGTGACAAATTGTAAATATCCATCGGTGTCATTTTTGTGGACTATAATAATAACTATGATGATGACCAAGCTAGACTAAGAATAATACAATCTCTTGGAATTTATACAAAAAATATCGAAGAAATACTTTTGGTGCAGAAACACTGACATATCTTTGTGAGAACTTGAAACTATACAAAGTAGGGTCACGAATGGAGAAAGATGTTCCAGTACGAAATCCTTGTTTTCAACAATGGAGTTTTGTCATTGTTATCAAGTTATTCGATTTTAATTGTTCCAAGTTTCACTAGACTCCATTCCAGTAGGCTACTATTCGATTTTTCGCAGCTTTTTTGATTTATAACTTGAATTTGAAAAGAGAAAATAATTGCGAAATCTACACAGGCGTAAGAAGGCAGAACAAAAAGTTTTCACTTGTTTCTCTACCCGCCTCGATAAGTACTCGTAATTTACCATTTAATACCAAACTCTCCATTACATCTCATCAATTACGCTACTTTCAGTCACTTGCGTTGATTGCATTATAGTTTCAGCAACTCTGTACATTCTACGTTGTTTTCCTTTTGTCGTTTAAATTGTAACAATTTGTCGTCTAGCCGCTTCGTCCAGTTTAAGTCTGATTTATGGCTATCTGGAATTAAGTGAGTTGCAGCGTATCCTCTTTAACATTATTCTTATAATTCAACATCTCGGACTTGAGACGATTCCGTAATCATTTGTCGGAGAATAATTTCACCGGTGGATCGAATCAAATCGAAATCGCCCGGAGGAAATTATTCTTTTGGTAGAGAAGACTTCTAGAGGTGATGTTTAACTATTTATTGATTGACATAGTCAGAATGCCACACATATCGATATAGAATTGAACTGGCCAATTCTTTCGTATTAACAAAAAATATCACTTTTTCCTGTACAAGTCTCACTGACAATAGATTGAAGAAACCGCGACAAGTGTTTCGTTATACAGTAGAGAGTAGATCAGAAACAAGCATATTTTTGATTGTGAATACATGTTTTTTCTACTCCCAGTATTAAAAAAAATCATTACGTATGTGACAACTGTTATGTAATGGTTCATTTAGAATACGCGTGTATTCTAAATTAATGGCAACCATTTCCGGAATTGTTTTGTTGAAACGATGGGATATGTAACATTTGACGTGATAAATTTGACCTCATGACTACATTCACTGGCCCAAAACCAAATTCAGCCAATTTTCGTTTCAAAATATTTGTAAAATTGAATAAAAAATGATATTTTTAGGATATTTATGTTTAACAGTTTGTGAATAGTCTAGTTATATCCATGACGCAAGCAATTGTTTTACCTACTTGCTGTCATCAAGTGTCTCGTTGTTCATTGAAAATGAGGAAAATTTGTGCTACAGTAGCATAAATTACCACACTGGCATGGTGGAAGTTGAAAAAGTACAGTAAACAACTCGAGGATAAGGCTAGATACGTGCACTGGCACGCCTCGTGTTCACAGTTCATGCGTAACAGGCTACTTATCCCCCTGGTACGTAATATACTATTTCTATACGAGTGTTTGAGTTGTTACTGATTGAAAATTTTTTGACACCTGGCTCCCTGTTGAGTCGTCCGATCAATTCCCTATACCCGAACGTATGTGACTTATTTCAGCCGAAATATTTGTTATTGTATATTATTTTTTGTATGATATTTATGTATTCGTCAGGGTTATACTGTGTATCAGAAAACTAGGGTACTTTGTAGGGTAATTTTCTTCTGGACCAATTATTATCGCTCAACAGCAAAATCATCAACCAGAATCAAAAATAGACCTTTTCGGAAATGTTTGTAATATCTAATAAGAAACTTCCATATTATATATATATATATATATATATATATATATATATATATATATATATATATTCCAACAATAGGGAGCTCATGTTATGGTTTTCTCTGGAAGAAACACAATTTTTTGCATTTGAGAATATGTTCTGATGATTCAGAACCACCAATCTTGATATATATCTTGTGTTCACTCTTTCGCAGGTCTGGACGTTTAACCGATATATTTTTGACCGCACGAACGAGGGATTCGATAAATACAATTCTTTGTGTTCTCTGTTATGTTAGTTGGTTTAGTATGTGTCAGTATTGAACGTAAAGTATTTGTTGTTTTGAATGTTGTTCTAACACTATTCCTGTTGGCGATCCGCTTTATCTTTTCAGGTAGTCGAGGGACATTGGATATAATGTTTATTACAGGATGTGTAGTTCATGCAGTTGTGTGACTTCAATTCAAGCTCAGCTTCATCGATTTTTTCTAATGAATTACACACTACTTTTGTTCTACCGAAAATAAATTTTACTATACCTTTTTTGACATTTGTATGGTAGTTTGAGGGCCAGTTGCACCGCTTCAACTTAGCAGAGATTCAACTAAGCTTGGCTCAATCGTTAACGAACAAGGAAGCTGATTGGCAAATCCACAGCAACAAAGCCTGGCTCAGATAAAGCACAACTTAAGAAAAGCGGTGCAACTGGCCGTCGGTTATAGAGAAGACGAGAGTGAAGATATCTGTTGCTATGTGTTTTTCTTTATATATACTTGTGGTTACATGAAGTATCAACTTCTTTACCATTACATCAAGGAAAGGAAGTTCGTCTTTCTCTTTTATTCCCATCGTGAACTTTATTGTAGGATCTTGTTCGTTAATGTGTTCCAAAAAAAATATCTTTCTCTGTTATTTTCGACCATGACTCCATATATCAAAAACATCATCAACATTGTCTCCACCATACTTTTGGTCCATTTGAGAAAGAGGTGAACCCAGAGCCATCCCGAAAAATAAATAATGTATTTCCTGTACATAGTTTTAGGATATCCATTATGGCATCTACAGCATTTTTCGAGGTGGATTAAAAATCTGCCCTCTTCCCACCCTTGTATAGATTCCAACATCAACTCTTATTTTTTCGAATTGTGGTAGGTTGAGAACCAAAAAAAAATTTGAAGGAAGAATCCATCCACCACAAATTGATGACATTCAAACAGAAATTTTATCCTTGTGAGTGAGATATTCGGTGAGATATATAGTAGAAATATCCTATAAGTGCTTTTTCATCTGGGTTTGTTTTCTTCTCACATCGATTTCTCATCAAAAGAAATGATTCTGTTATAACATCCACCCCTAATACTACGAGTCTTCCAAAATGCCTGTAACATAAGCATTCCTTGTAGTTTCCTTGCTCATATTCTCATGAAGGCCTTCAAACCGTATTCCGGAATCTTTTTATTTCTCATTGTCATTTCCACTCACTTTCATTGCCTCTCGATCAGTAATTATAGTACAACCAGTCATTTCACGGGTCATTAAATTCTCTTCCAGCTGACGAGTACCCTTCGTAAATGTTACGCAATGCCCGATCCCCCTACGATGAATTGTCGCGTAATTGACATTTCTTCTAATGCAATTATGATTTATTGTGGTAGGCGACACGAGATCTGTTCTGGAAAACTCAACCCACGTGCCATTTACGGCACGTGCAGTAAATACATCTCGGAATATAATCGGTTGCATTAGCGACAATGCGTCTGTAACAGTTAATGGAGAGTTTTCGTATTCTTTAAAGTCATATTTTTATACCATTCCGTCGTGAATGTAATGCAATATACGTCAAGGTAATAGCAATAATTATTATCAGTATCACTACTTCGGATCTGGTTTGAACGCCGTCCTTTTTGGGAATTTCTTCCTGATGATTCGCTAGCGAAGTGGCTAGCTTCTTCAGAGGCTCGTACATCTTCAGTTAGACTCCGATGACTAGATATTACGACTTCGCAAAGTGTATTTATATGGATTCAGGTAGCCAGCTTTTTCTGGTTTCGGAGAATTTACATTAATATTGATTGTCGTGATTACTGGATTCGTAGAAGTATCATCAGCATTAATTGCCGCACTACCTGCAGTCATGTTATTTATTATTTTTGATCTTATTAATATGGGATTCCATATTCGGTTGAGGTTCACAGCTCCTTTTTTTCTGTTGAAATTATCCGTGTGTTTGTGGATCTCTATTGCTTTCGTATCAGTCGTCTATGGCATCCCTGGTTGGCAATGATTTTCGCGTTTTCAAACAAAATCCTGTGGTTTCACTCACTGAGTGCGTGTTCCGCCACAGCTGACTTGTCAGTTTGCTTTAGTCTGCAGTTTCTTTCATGCTCTTTTAGCCTAGTTCCCCATTGGGTCTCTTATGTCTTTAGCTTTTAGACCCACTGTCAGCAGCAGGGGTTTATCGCATACCGTGCACCTGTGGGGAGGTATACATCGGTACCACTAAAAGATCATCATCATCATTATCATCATGTATTTAATCCTTAGCGATCACAGACATGATATAGGATACGTCACATACAACATATAAACAGAAATGGAGGTAAATATTATGTAAATGTCACAATTCACAGATAATATGAGATTGATATATAATATCATATATATGTATAATAAAATCAATTGTGAAAAAAAAATTTAAATTAAAAAAAAGATATATAAAATGTGAATATCAAATACTACGGTGACTCATATATTCATTTGTGCTGTTAAAGCAACCGTCAATCAGAAACTTTTTGAGTTTTGTTTCAAAAATCTTTTCGCTTCTTTCACTTCTGAGTAGTTGAGGAAGATTGTTGAAAAATTTTGCACCTGTATAAGATGGACATTTTTCAGAAAATGAAGTGAGATGTTTACAAAGCCTTATTAAATCTCCGTGTCTCGTAGGATAACAATGGCTATCAGATATTCGGTGATGATCCTGTGAATACTTTTTGAAAAGGAGTATACATTTGTAGATATATTAAAAGGGAAAGGGGCCTACACAGGGTACGCACATTATTTCGTTCTCGATAAAATATTGTTTGCAAGATTCCCTATAATCCAGTCCAAAAATCAAACGAACAATTCTTTTCTGGGCCACAAAGATTCTACTCATTTTGGGGGAGCAACCCCATACAGCGATATTATAAGAAATGTGCGAGTACACAATAGCAAAATAGACATTCAGGAGTTGTTTTCTGTTGAAAATGGCTCTCAACTGCCTCAATGCATAATATCCAGAATTAATTTTTTTGTTTACTTGTTCTATACTTGACTCCCATGACATGTTGCTATCTATGTGTGTACCGAGAAACTTGGTACTTGTCGATGATGTAATAATGTCATCGTTGACTCTAACATTCAAATTATCAGAATACCTATTCATTCTGTAACAAAACTGCATTAATACTGTTTTACTTGAATTCACCACCAACGAGTTTCTACGACACCAGTTTGTGAAATAAGATGCTAATATATTCAATTTTTCTTGGAGTTCTTGCGGATTTTCGGCGTCCGTTGCAAGAGTCGTATCATCTGCATATAAAACAATACAGCTTGTGCTAACGTAATTTGGCATATCATTTATAAAAAGCAAAAAGATAAGAGGCCCCAAGACAGAACCTTGAGGAACTCCTAGATCCATGTCATGTAACTGGGAATGACAGTTATCAATTTTCACGTGGATTTTCCTGAGAGTCAAGTACGATTTGAGCCAAAACAGAAAGTTGCCCCTGAAACCAAGTGAGTAGAGTTTACTGCAGATTATATTAGGGTCAATGATATCAAACGCTTTCGATAGATCAAAGAACAGGGCACCAACGTACTTCTTCCTGTCAAGAGCGTCATAAATATACCTGAAAAAAGTATAAAATGCACTCTCAGTCGATCTACCAGAGCAAAACCCATGTTGAAATTCTATGAAAGCTAGGCTAAAAGAGCATGAAAGAAACTGCAGACTAGGCAAACTGACAAGTCAACTGTGGCGGAACACGCACTAAGTGAGGGAAACCACAGGATTCTGTTTGAAAACGCCAAACTCATTGCCCCCAACCAGGGATACCATAATCGACTGATACGGGAGGAAATAGAGATCCACAAACACACGGATAATTTCAACAGAAAAGAAGAAGCTATGAACCTCAACCGGATATGAAATCCCATTTTAAGAAGATCAAAAATAACATGCCTGCAGGTAGTGCAGCAATTAATGCCGATGATACTTCTCTGAATCCAGTAATTACGACAATCAATATTTATGAAAATTCTCCGAATCCAGAAAAAGTAATTACCACTCCAGGCTACCTGAATCATCGGAATCTAACTCAAGATGTATGAACCTCTGAAGAAACTAGCAACTCGCGCCAGCGAAACGTCAGGAAGAAATTCCAAGGGCCTTCAAACCCCATCCAAAGTAGTGATAATGAAAACCTCGGCCGCGAAAGCCTCAACCAATTTGAGCAATAATTATTATTGTGTTCACTACTATATTTACCTTACGCAGCAATATCCATAATGTGCTCCATTTCAAATGGAATATGAAATGTCCTTCAGTAACAAGATTGAAACGGTAGAAATAAAGAAAAAAATGTTTCACAGTAGATCCGAGTTGTTAAACTTGCTAAGCTTCAGTATTTCTATATTCGAAATGATTGTATTCATAAATCCAATGCTAGACAGCGGTTTCGACTTGCCAAAGGCTCCATTAGTGATATTAGGCAGGACTTCTGAATGCAATTAATTTCTAACCATCTGTTTTTTATGGAACGAAAATCGGAACTCCCTACAAAAGGCATATACCTCGAAGGCAGTGCGCCATCTACTGGATGATCAAAGAATCAAACTTCTAGCACATCATGTACCAAATAATCTCTAACAACGGCACATCGTATGGTAAAGCCGTAACAAGTGACCCGTCGCGGTCACGAGTAAAAATTGTCTCGTGTCTACCAGGAAACTCCCAAATAAAACGAAGTGTTCGAACCACTAATGGATGTCCTAGAGTGGAATTGAACGGTGCTCACAAAAAGGAATTCAAGAAATTAAAAGTAGAGTAATCTTTACTGTTCGTGCGTCCTGGAGACAATTGGATTGGTTTATCAACAAGTTGAGTTGATAAAGCAAAAGACAATGGCATGATAAGAGTCGGGTTTTGCAATAGAAAGTTTTGCATTTTTATCTTGAATAATTGAATATATACAGTTTTGAAATATGGTTATATCTTTACCTGAAGCTGAAACTGTATCCATCGATATAATTCACGATTTTCAATACATTTGCGTAATTCTTCTAGATGGAAGTTAACAATCTTGTCTTCTGTTTTCTTCGAGCTCTGTTTGATTTTTACATTTAATTTAATATTTTTCAGTTGTCCGAAATATTCGATTTCGATTTGTCGGATGAATCGATCTCAATATTCTATTCAATTTCAAATACAATAAATTAATTTTCTCGGTTAGATTTACTTAATTTTCATTCATTTCTCTTCTCATTTTTTAATTCAGTTTTTCGAACAACGTTCAATTGCATTTTCTTTAGATTTAAGTGTTTCATTAATTTCAGTTTCTATTTTTGAATTCGCTGCTAAAGTTTTTGATTAATCGTCTCGGATCGTGCGTTTTGGTTTTTATAAAAATCAATTTCGGTTTCTCAACCTGAATGATTTGTTCTGGAAGGTCTCAATAAAATTAATTTCAGGTGTTGTTAGCGGGAATTCGGTCGAAATATTGAAGAAAACCAGTGTTAAATTGTCGACGTTTCGAAACTTTATTGTTTCATCTTCAGGTCTATTTAGGGTGGCTTTCCGGGTCCTGAAGATGAAACAATAAAGTTTCGAAACGTCGACAATTTAACACTGGTTTTCTTCAATATTTCGACCGAATTCCCGCTAACAACACCTGAAATCATATACAACGGTCGCCATTCCATTCAACAATAAAATTAATTATAGGCAATGGAAGTACATCTAAGTGGTTAGTGAATGTGTTTAATGAATGTTCCAACGAATATGTCTTGTAAGGAACATTCTCATCCACATCTCAACTTCGAGAATCTCTTCAATTTCGATGATCAGGAAAATGATCTTATCAATATGTAATTAACAAGCTGTTTCTGGTTCTCACCACACGTAGATAATCTGAAAAAATGATAATTCATATTAGAATAATTACATGTGTGGTTGAGTACCCAAAAAAACTAGGAGATAAAATTCATCCACCAGTACGGTATATCTTATTTATCTACACCCGTACTCTAATAATACACTTATATGCTCACAACCCGTTTTATAATGAAATCCATTACGATACAGATTTTCATTACGATACAGATTTTCAACCAATAGAAACCCATTATTTTTCAATCAAGCATGATGTGCAAGCTTTGCATTTCGACGTTTGTCAAGTCAAAATCAGTAGGTATTGAATTTTTGAAGAATTTAGTCAATTTTCGATAATTGTATGAAAATGTCTCATAGCAGGGATATATAAGAATTACCAGGGACCCTCCACAGATGTCTTAGACAAGAAAAAAATACAATCGAAAGGATTATATTCTCTATTTGACAAATGCAACACATATGTTTTTATTTTCAACAAAATTGTATGACCTCTCATGTCCGAGCGGTTAAATGCGCCGGCAGTGAATAATTACGTCCGGGTTCAATTCCTGACCTCGGCAGATTTTTTTTAAAATTTTTTCTTCTTTTCATTTCTTATTGTTGTATTTTCCGTGGTTATACCATTAATTATAATTCTGTAGAATTTTTCAAAGAAATACGATCGATTACCTACTATTATTGCGTTCAATATAAATACCTATTTTTTTTTTTTTTTTTTTTTTTTTAAAGTAAGTAAGTTTATTCAGTAAGATCTTTACAATTCGTTATTTATTTGATAAGAGAACCCACCTAAGCTCAGCTTGTATTGTGGGTCGTTCTCTTATCAATATTTTTCTTTCGATTAAGTAGTAACAGAGTGAAAGGAACTATAATCAATTTTAAAAATTGGTATTATGAGGAGAGGAAAAAATAACAGAGAAAACGGAAAAGACATTGGTAATTGCAGAGTAATGTATGTAATTATTCGAGAATTGGTTTCAGGACATCCTTATAATGTAATTGTACAAACCTTTTGGCTTGTTTTTTGAACTTATTTTTATTTTGTATATTTCTAATGTCAGAGGGTAGTAGATTGAAAAGTTTAGGACCATAATAGGTTACAAATTTTTGTGTGATTGTGGTTCTATACAAGGGGATAGGAATTTCCTGCCTTGCTGTTCTTCGGGTAAGATGATAGTGTATTTCAGGGGGCGATGTACAGTTTTTGGTCCAGATAAGGCATTGATAGCAATATAACTGTTTAAGATCTATAACTCCTATTTCATTATAGAGTTGCTCAGTTCCATACCTCCTGTTTTTATTAAACAATATTTTCAGTAAGGTATTTTGTGTAACTTCTAAGCAGTGAAGGGAAGTTTTGAAAGTCCCACCCCAGACAACAATGCAGTAGCGGATTATGGACTCAGCCAAGGCATCGTACACCATTATTTTATTTTTTTTGTTCAGGATGTTTTTTAACTGGTAAAATTTAAATATCAATTTGCGGAGTCTAGTTGTAGTATGATTGATGTGTTCATTCCAACGAATGTGTTGATCAATCATCACTCCTAGGTACTTTATACTTTTGATTTTTTTTATGGTTGAACAGGCGCAGTTGGGGTCATCTTTACAGACGGTTCTATGTATTCGAATATTTTCATTTGTGGGTTGATCTCTCATTGTGGACGAAAAGGTGATGAATTTAGTTTTTTCGATGTTTAAACTGAGTATACTTTCATCAAGCCAGCTGTATATTTTTTTGAGTCCATGTTCAGCCTTTTTATATGTTTCATCCCAATTATCCCCCATGAATACAACAGCGGTATCGTCCGCATAAGAGATGAGTTTTCCTTCTGTATGTTGCAAGTCATACAAGCTGTTTATGTAAAGTAAAAAGAAAATTGGACCCAGTACCGTCCCCTGTGGCACACCCATGGATACCGGTAGAGGGTCGCTTAAGGTGTTATTGATTTTAGTAATTTGTGTGCGGTCTGTTAAGTAATTCTTTATTATATCCAGGGGAAGGCCTCTTATGCCAGCGCTTTCCAGTCTCTGGAACAGAATGTTATGGTTGACCGTATCGAATGCCTTGGCCAAGTCCAAAAATACCGTTATGCATTTCTGTTTATTTTCAAAGCAGTTGTGGAGTGTTTTTGTTAATTCAAAGACTGCTTTTTCCGTGGAACAGTTCTCTCTGAATCCAAATTGTGATGCAGATAGGATATTATTTTTTTCACAATAATTCATGATTCTATTTTTTAAACATTTCTCAAAGATTTTTGTGAAGTTGTTTATCACAGTTATTGGTCTGTAGTTGTTCGATAACTTATTGTTCCCAGATTTGAATATAGGGGTAGTTAATGATTCTTTGAAAGCAGATGGAACTGTTCCACTATTTAATATTAAATTCAAAATGTGACATAAAGGGTTTACCAGATGCAGATGATACTTTTTTATTAGCTCTACTGAAATTTTATCAGGACCAGGTGAGGTATTATTTTTTAGTTCTGATATAATTTTTATCAATTCATTTTTTGATATAGGTCGAAGGAAGATTGCATCTCGAGTATTTTTGGTCCGTGTGCTACAGCGCTCAGGAAGAGTAGCTGATTTTTTTATTTTATTTGCCATTTTTGTACCAATACTGGTGAAAAATTTATTAAAATGATTAGCGACTTCTTTATCCGAAGTAATTTTTTGATTTTCCTCATCAATGATAATGAAGTCCGAGGTGTTTTGCCGTTTTTCACTTGTTATTTCATTAATGTTTTTCCAAAGTTTTTTGATATTTTTTTGAGAGTTTTCAATTTTTGTTTTGTAGTATTCTTGTTTAGTTGTCCTGATTAGATTGTTAAGAAAATTTCTATAATTCTTATATTCTTGGCTATTTTCCATGGTGTAGTGTCTATTCAATTTTTTTTTTAGAAGGTCTCTACTTCGGATAGAGTTCAGTAGCCCTTGAGTCATCCATGGTTTTAATTTTGTATTAGATTTGTTATTTTTTACTATTTTTACCTTAGTGCTTGATTGCAGAAATTCACTTATTTTTTTATTGAAAGCCATGTAGGCAGCCTCTGGTTCCTGAGATTCATAGGTAGAATGCCAATTTTCGTTAATGAATAGATTCGACAATTTTTTATGGTTTATAGTTATGATTTCTTTCGTGATTTTTGTATTATTTTTTATATCGCAGTTGAGAGGAATGGATAAGAGCACTGTATAATGATCCGTTAAATTTGTTTTGAAAATGTAAGAATTCAGTTTATTAACACTGATTCTAGCTTTATTGGAAATTTTTACAAATATGTGATCTATTATGGAAGAAAAGCCATGAGATTCCCTCGTGGGTTTCGTTATATAGGAAAAATATCCTAATTCTGCCATCAGGCATATATACCTATTAACAAGTAGGGAATCAGTATCAAGTAAGTTGATATTTATGTCTCCTATCAATACACTATAATCTGATGTGGCAAGTGTTTTTAGGTAATTCTCAATATCTTGTAAAAAAATTTCTACGTTTGTTGAGGGTGGTCTATATGTAGCAATTATGGAATATGAATTGTTACTTATATTAAAATTCATTTTGATTAGTTTTATTTCTGTTAAATTTATAGTCGTTACCTCGGCAGAAATTTCACATCTCACAAAAACCACAACCCCATCGTTTTGGTTAAATTGCGAATCATTATAATATATATTGAACCCTGGTATTGTGAAAGCCTCCAAATCATCCAAAACCCATGATTCAGATAGTACGAGTATATCAATGTTTTTATGATGGAATTCTTCCATATAGAGTAGAAGTTCATCAAAATTTTTCCTCATACTTCTTATATTGAAGTGAAAAATGTTGAGATATTTATTAGATATCAGAGATAGGTTGTCTACTATGTTTTCACAGATATGTGTTTTCCTCTCCTCAAAATTCTCTAAAGAATCCAAAAAGTCTAACATATTGGGACGCTAAAAAATTAGTATGAGTTCCTTCAAAAGGATAAGACTAAAGGATAACAATAAAAGTCTATAGAAATAGAAAAAAATAAAAAGGGTATATATTGCATCTTACTGCTCCTGTATAGTTATTTTAACATCTACTAAAAAAAATCCCGAGACCGAACTAAAGAATAAAACGTGTGATACACCTAGAAGAAAACGAGAGTTCTTTTATTATTCATTGTACATACTGCTGAATATCTTGCATGGATGAAATCTTCACATTGGTGTCGTTGATCTTGATAAAGATCTGGCCCTTGAAGGTCCATATTTTTTTGCCTGGTAGTGATGTTTTCGCTGTCTTTAGGAGGATTCTTCGTTCGCGAGTTAAGTCTTCTGTGATGAATATAGATTTATTTTTCAGGTTTTTCAGATTTTTGAATAGCTTGACTTTTCCCAGTGGATCTCCAAACTTCATTATAATTGGTCTAGGTTTTTTCTTGTTATTGGACGGGGACCCCACTCTGAAGCAGCTTGATATGTCTCCCTCTTGAAGATCTATTACAGAATTTTTGGAAAGATTTTCAAGTATGACTTCCTTCGTTTTTTCATTTATCTTCTCGGGTATCCCGTATATACAAACATTGTTAGATTTATTTTGTTGCTGGATGGAGTCAAGTTTTTGCTCCATGAGTATTATTCTTTCATTCTGACTTTTTATCTCTTCGGTGATGGCTTTTAGTTTTTGCTCGATTTTGTCAGATAACGTTTTTGTCAATTGACCTATGAAATCGGCGTCTTGGAATAACTCATTAACAGAATCTTTTATTATATTATTCATATCTAATTTGCTTCTTGTGCCCATTTTGTAATTGGAATATGAGTAATATGGTTTAGGATGTAACGAGTATCTAATATTGTGAACTTACGGGCAGAATTTCACTACTTCACACAGGTCGGATTTATTTTGTTTAGGAGCAGTTGAGAATGCGACTACACCTGGTGAGACATCGAACTGAACTGATTAATATAATATTTTCAGTTCTTCATTATCTATTGGGTGTATATAAAATAGCGTATGCAACTCTCATGTAATGGTTATTAATACACTCGCATAAACCATACGAAACTCACCTTCGGCTCGTTTCGTATCCCGGTTTATGCTCATGTATTAATAACCATCATTACACGATCGTTGCATAATATACTATTATCTACATCCGTACTCTAATGATACACTTATATGCCCACAACCCGTTTTATAATGAAATCCATTACGATACAGATTTTTCATATCGATACAGATTTTCAACCAATAGAAACCCATAATGTTTCAATCAAGCACGATGTGCATGCTTTGCATTTGACGTTTGGCAAGTCAAAAATCTAGGTATTGAATTTTTGAAGAATATAGCCAAACTTCGATAATCATATACAAATGTTTGATACCAGCGATATAGATGTTTCACCTTCGGCTTTTCTACACATGTTGGAGTCAGCAAAAAAAATAATTTTATTTTTAATTTGACAATTGCAAATATATTCCTTTATTTTCCAAATATTTTAATGCGTCTTCGTGGCCAAGTGGACTAAGGCGGCAGAAATGAAAAGGGGCGTAAGAGGTGACATGGGTTCGAATCCAGTCTGAGGTTCTCTTTTTTTTTTCTTTTTTTTTTCTCTTCATTTCTCATTGTTGTATTTTCCGAGTTAATACCATTATTTACAGTTTTGTGAAATTTTTCGAAAAAATACGAATAATAACAATTATTGTGTGCAATACAAATATAAAAAATATAATATTTGTAGTTCTTCACGATTTATCGGGTGTAGATAAAATAGCGTATGCAACTCTCATGTAATAGTTATTACATGATCGTTGCCTAATATACAATTTTTTCATTCATCCTTTTCGATTTTTGTCATTCTCTATCTTTCCGTCATCTGAAATAAAATAAAAGGTGATCAAAATGTGTTTTGAAAATTCAAAAGTGTTTTCACAATGGCGTACTGTTTGAACTGATATTCTTGCATAATGTGTTGATGAATGGGTGAAAAATGACATGATCCTTGAAAACCTTCATCCACAGACGACTAATTTTGCTCCCGCTCTCGTACAAAGGCGATAAAAAAATCGGAATTTCGCCAGACCCCAATCACAAACATCTGTAGAGCAGCTCCCAGAAAATCACTTCATTATTATTCCCCATTCGATATATCTGATTATGACATGGAATGTTTCTTGCGAACAACCTCTCAATTATTTCTCGACAGACGTAAAAAGTTTGATTATCCTCCATCGCCCGGCATCAGGACTTACGAATTCGGCTGATGAATGTGAGGTCTCGTACGACCACTTATTAAGGTTGCCCTTTACGTGTAGTTATCCATCTAGACGATCGTACAATGAATTCCCGAATTGTGTTCTCTGTTTTGTCATCAGTATAATGGAACGAAGGCTCTTCAACATTCAGGGTGTATATTTTTACTTACGGAAGGACTTTATTTTGAATATTGGTTCAAACTTTCTTTGTTTAAATAGTGGTGTGGTCCATGAAATGCCCAACAAAGGTATATTTATTTAGGGCCAATTAATGCATCTCTGTTTCAATATTAGTCTTTAGTTATGCTTGATTTGGTGCTCGATTTCGACATTCGTGATGTTACATAGTTAACGTCCCTGAGACATCTCAAATAGAATGTCCTAATGAATGATATCTCAATTGTTACGTTTCACCATTACATCCAACAGATATCGCAGTGATGTAGTTAATGTTCCTGAGACATCTCAATTAAAATGTCCTAATGATATCTCAATTGTTACGTTTCACCATTACATCCAACAGATATCGTAGTGATGTCATCAAATGAAATCACAAGTATGTGTCGGAGATGTTAATGTCACCGATGTATTTGCTGGGATCATACTTGGACCCATAGATATCGTAACTGATGGACTGGCCTTTATGACAGTTTTCCATATAACACGATGCGGACTACAATAGAGAGAGAAAGGATGTGCACATTGAAGTGATATTGTGAATGACAGAATGATAGTAATGTACTCGAATTACTCTATCCTCCTTAGCTGCTCTTTATTTGCTACATTGAGGAGGAAATTCGCTTAGAGGTTATACTCTCAGTATTCTATCCTGCTCACTCTGAGATTCTCTCTCTCTTGGGGCCAGTCCATTAGTTATAGTATCTATGCACTGGCTAAACGGTTCATATATATATATATATTTGGAAATACCAAATCCGCTTCCGCCTCTATGATTCATCTACATCAAAATTAATTGTAATTTTCTCAGATTGTGGTAGGTTACAAACACAGAAAACTACGAAACTACGAAACAAAATATCGATCCACCTCAAAATAGTGACGTTTAATAGTATATTATGCAACCATCAAGTAATAACCATTACATGAGAGTTGCATACGCTATTTTATCTACACCCGCTTAATATTGAAGAACTACAAATATTATATTTATATCTGTATTGCACACAAAAATACTGATTAAACGAATTTCTTTGGAAAATTCTACAAAATTGTAATTAATGGTATTAAAACGATGAGAAATGAAGAGAAAATCAAAAATTGAAAAAAAAAGATTACTCGAGGCCGGATTCGAACCCATCTCTCTTCCAACTAGTCCAACTAGCTGATATAATATCAGCGGCTTAGACCGCTCGGCTACGGAAAGCTCAGGAAATTTGAATAAAAAAATTAAGAGATAAATCATGCTTTGTCAAATGAAAAATTTAATCATTCTAATTATATTTCTGCCGGTGAAGGTGTCGAAGGTAATTCTCCCATATCGCTGGTATCAGACATTTTGTTATGATTATCGAAGTTTGGCTATATTCTTCAAAAATTCAATACCTATACCGATTTTGACTTGACAAACGTCGAATGCAGAGCATGTACATCATGCTTGATAGAAAAATAATGGGTTTTTATTGGTTGAAAATCTGTATCGTAATGGATTTCGTTATAAAACGGGTTGTGGTCATGTAAGTGTATTATTAGAGTACGGGTGTAGATAAACAGTATTTTCGACTTCTATCAAACACTCTTGAGGGCAGAGCCTTGTAATGAAGCTGATGAAACTTAGTTCTAATAACTACACAATATAATTGCATCACAAAAATAATAACGCCCAACGAAGTAGGAACGGGTCGGCTAGTAATATTAATATATTTGATTAAGAGGGAAATTATAGACAATGTAATTACCTCGAAAAAAAAGACTTTATCAAATTGCATTACTTCAATTCAATTGTATTATCAAATAGTTTATGCATATGATTTTCGTTCCGCATTTCCCGCGAGCCAACTGTTACAAAATCTCCTAGCGCCGGCCCTGTCGCTCATAAACGCAAAATAATATGAGTATTCGAAGAGTGAACGTCATTTTTCCAGGAACTCTTGATTCGCGTGAAGAATTCGATACACATCATCGAGGCCTCTCTCGAAGAGTCTCCATAGGCGTACGCAGATATATAAGGAGATACTTCATCTCGGAGGAGACAGTTTATTCTCAAAGCAGAGTTTATTCGCAGAGAGAGAGTTTATCAGAGTTATTCGCAGATAGTTATTGATATAGTTATCAGAATTTCTAGCTTAGTGGAGCTAAGTGGAGAAATCTTTGGTTTTGCTAATTGCAGAAGTCGAAGTGTAGAGAATTTTTAGTACAGAGAGTTGTAGTACCGAGCATTGGAAAGTAAGGGGAGCAATTCAAGTAATTGTATTGTATTGTGATGTGATAAAGAGTTGTAATAATAGTTTTTTATGATATAAGTGCTAAAAGTGATATTTTATTTTGTGAGAAGGGAAGTTTGGGACGAGACGCCGAAGGTGGAGTGTTCCGTCCCTTCAAACAAAATAAAATCACTTTTAGCAGGTATTTCATTTTTTCTACAAACACCATCAAAAGTCCAAACTAACGCATACCTATTTTACATTGATTAATTGATAAAATAATAGCCTCGAGATTATCAATTTTGAATCCAATTTTATCTATCATTCATGAAACAAGTTGCCACTGTAATCAAAAACAGAATTTGTTGATTTGTCTTTGGTGACAACTAACGTCAATAAATCACGAATTATTCTTTGTCGTTTCTTCCTTCCTCGATGGAAAGTGATTCAGAATAGTAATTTACGTAACAAGTCCGGAAAATACTGTTTTTTTGGACAAGTAGACAAAATTCTAGGACGAGCCGTAGGCGAGTCCTGGAAGTCTGCGAGTCCAAAAAAACTGTTTTCGGTCGTGTTGCGTACAATATTTTTTCGGCAACCGTGTAGAATAACAAATCAATGAGACATTTCTTTATTATATTTCTTTGTAGAACAAAATTTCGAACATTTTAATTCTTATTTGTATTAAATATTTAAAATTCGAACAGAAGATAGGTACCAACAGAAACCTTCTAATTCTTATTTGTTTTAATATTTATATTAAAATTCGAGCAATTGCTAATACTGGCCAATCATCAAACTTCTTCATTCGATCTCCAATATTTACTTTATCCTTGTAGATAGGTCGTCTTTTTCGTCTCACATACTCCCCCTCCTCATGGAAAAGAGGGTCATCTCCAACCTCCCACCTGAATGTGACGTTTTGGATTCTTCCCGGCCTAGTCCATGGCCGTGGAGTTTCTTATCATAATTGTAGTTTCACTAATTGTACGTTTAATTGAATAAACACTTCATTTTGAATAATGTTTTTATATTTACTCTGCAAATAAATCTCTTTTAGCACTAGTGCTAAAAATGATTTAGTTTCAACACTAGTGTCATAAAATGGCATTTTAGACACTGACAGCATGCGTCAAAAATTATACTTTTACTGACGTTTGTAGAAAAAAGTAGTTTAGTGTTGTTTGGAGTTTCAGTCAACGACCCCAATGAAAGATCGTTACAATACACTTAAATTCCGGAAAAAACTCCGCGTTTTCAAAATTGCGCGTTTGAGGCAGCCTTTACGGACCCAGTCTATGAATACGAGGCCCGGGATATATCTTTATTTATCGGCCCGGCATGCCTTCAACGGCATGATTAATGTCACCATTGTTACCTCTTATTACGTATGTATTACTTCCACGTCTGCTTTTAGTTGTGCAACGATAATGTGATCGATGGGTCGCATTGTCCTGAACGTTGAACTCGCATCTTGGATCTCTCTGTGCTTTTTGCTGGGAACGAAGTGGCATTCTCATTGTTATCGATTGAGATATGAGATGGCATTGATATGCTTCTATGCCCAAGCGGGTATTTCGGGATTTACTAAAGCGCTGCAGATTAATATACAGGGGGATACCTTGTACCCGGTTGAGTACTTCCACCATATATGTCTGCCTACTCCCCAGGTCTCGTCACGAGTTCTTTCTAAGGTCTCAATCTGCCTACTCCTTAGATCGAACTGAGCGATCTAAGGAGTAGGCAGATTGAGATTTTAGAAAGAACTCGTGACGAGACCTGGGGAGTAGGCAGATTGAGGCCCCGGCGTCAAGTCACAAACCCTTGCCCCCTGTGACAACACCTGAGGAGTAGGCAGATTGAGACCTCAGCGTGAAGTTACATTTACCTCTTGAAAATGGCTTCAAAATCGGAGCCGAAACGTCGAGGACAAAACTCCAGACGACGTTCAACCCGAACTCAACAACAACACACAACTGACCGCGGAAACCTATCCGAACACATGGCTGCCCATCAATGATAAAGGATCAGTTTGTAAAAAAGCGCGGCAGATTAATATACAGGGGGATACCTTGTACCCGGTTGAGTACTTCCACCATATATGAGCCTTATATATATATATATATATATATATGGCCGCCCTCAGATTAGTAAAAAAAATTGATCATCTGGAATTCTCGAGCGCGTAGGTAGGGTGAGTTAGTTACATCCTGAAACGTGTATATTCCACTAATCTGACAATTCGAGAGTGACCTAAAGGAGGAGGGCTACTAACAGAGTTGTAAAAAAACGTCATCTCGACCTTCTCGAGCGAGGCTTATTTTAATAATTTTCACAAGCCTAAATAATAAACATTCATCGATAAAGTTTAATGCGTAAAGCTACGTGATGCCTATATTTCCCTCTCCACGTTTCTATTTCTCTCTCACTCTTTCTCTATCTTTTGCTCTCTCACTCCGTTCCCACTCTGGTTTCTGTTGCCATGATGCCATGACAGTTGATCACACAGACTCGTTGGTGGCATGATATTGTTTACAACGAATATCCAACGTTTTAAAATTTTAAAAATTCAATTGCTTATAATTATTTTCTTATAAATACAAGTATTCTTCTAGAAAAAACATACACCTTTTTTTATTTGCATGCTTTTTCCTGAGATTCTCAGTTACTTACGTTCAATGATTAAAAAAAAATTCAAATTGGCAGAATAGGCGAATTCCTCCAGGTAATTGTCAGATTATGAGACTGCAACTTCTAGGGCGTAAAGATGAACCATATATATCTCAATCTAACGCGCTTGTGTATTTCAAAATGACGAATTTTTCTTCCGCATTCTAATAACGGCCGCGAGTTTGCGTCACATCCAAACCGTCAGATTGTTATATAAGAGCTTTTTTTAGGTTCACTTAATATCCCCTCAGAAAATCTGACGCGCCCGAGAAAACAATTTTTTTTCATTTTCAACCCCCCCCCCCCCCAACCATGGAAATAATCAGATTAACATACGTACACTTTTAAAAATATGTAGGACGTAGATGATATCAATATCTGATGCGCTCGAGTATGTCCATGCAACAGTTTTTTTTTACATTTTTGAAAGTCTGTAGCCGCTCTCCCCACCGATGAAAAGGTATACATTATAGGACATTTTTTTCTTTTTATCATGTAGCAACCAATAGGTCTCTATGACGTTCGAGTGAATCCCGATTCAGCATCGTGGGCTCTCCTACTATTCTGTTTTATCTCAAATAATTATGCAATCTGCAATCCACCTGCCAAATCGAAATCGATATGGCGGATGTTGGCACATATTGGATTTTATCTCATGAGGAACAGTGTTACATTACTGATGCGTAAACTGAAATTTTTCACAAGAGAGGGAAATATTGTAGCACGACAAGTAATGTAAAACTATTTTTCCTATGACAGTTGGTCATAGGAAAGTGTATGTATGTAAATATGTAAATATCAGAGATCGTCTATATATATTACGTTTCACTTGTGACAGTCCATTTTATTCCGAAGCCTACTTAGCTTTTTTAATTTCCAAATGATGTGCCCTCGCCTGGTTCTCTGGTTGCCTATCTTAGATAAAGGTAGTTCGTATCGAAAACCACTAACGAAATAATCATAAATTACTAATTTCAAGCTTTAGTTGCAAAATAATAATATTAAGAAATTTCTTAATTAGATTAATGATAATCGACTTACGAGACATAAGTACCCACATATCTCTGACAACGTTTTTTCAAATCTGAATTAGCTGAGTTGGTAGAGTATCTGGTATCGATGTGAATAATATCAATAAGGAAGAACAATTAATGATTACATCTGTTGATTTTACAGGATTCACGGGTTTGATATCTTATTGACAGCCTTGTGAAAACTAACTTTCGAGTGAGAATAAAAGTCAATTTCCATGGAAATATTAAGGCCGATATGTGTTACTGTTTCGTTTCGTTATTTCCTGTGCGTATGTATTTGAACGTTTCAATTATTTGTGCTTTCACTGAAAGAACTGCTTCGTTTGTGCAGTGATGAAATCAGTTTTCACTCTGTTCCTTTTGCTGTTAAACGAACGTTTTGATTAATAAGGACGAAACTTTTCCTAGAGATCAATTACCCTAACACCAAACTGATATTTTTGCACTCGACGCGCGTTTCGCTAACAAGGTTAGCATCTTCACTGTATCAATTTTCTTCTCCTGAAGATGCTAACCTTGTTAGCAAAACGCGCGTCGAGTGCAAAAATGTCAGTTTGGTGTAAGGGTAGTTGATCTCTAGGAAAAGTTTCAATTTTTACAGCAAAGGTTCCAAAATTCATCGTTTATTAATAAGGACGACTCTTCAGGTTTATTCTATGATTCTTCATTACCAGACATTGAAGGGTCCCTCATGCTAATTATTTTGCAGTATATACGGATTCCACAGCTGTTTTCTATTCCAGTATTTTCAGAAAAAAGAAATATCAACTGCAACTTGAAGTTTATCAACAGTTTGGGTTTTCAGGAAAGCAATAAGAACTCAAAATGATTCAAAATGTTTATAAGAACTCCAAATTTTCATGAGCCTTCATCCGCACTCGGAAATAAAAGCTGTGATTCAAAACCGAATAAAAATATCCAATATCCATACATTCAACAGAAGAGGGACAACATCAATTGTATAATTCAGCTCAGAAATATTCGATGTGTAAAAGGGTCTGCCTCATTGATTAATCGCAACCTCATTCTATATACCTGCCGAAAATTTTTGCTCATTCGTAATAGGCAACTTATCTTCTCCGTTACATGATATACTATTAGATAATCACTCTCCATACAAATATTACCCTTCACTTTTCGATCACCAACACTCCAAAAATATTCAGAAATTCAATATTTACTGCCAAAGTACTAGCAACATAATGACACTTGTATGACGAATGCTGAGAATAGATTTCAATTTTCTTCTCCTGAAGATGCTAACCTTGTTAGCGAAACGCGCGTCGAGTGCAAAAATATCAGTTTGATGTTAGGGTAATTAATCTCTAGGAGAAGTTTCAACTTTTACAGCAAAGGTTTTAGTCTCATCGTTTATGACGAATGCTAGTTCGTGTTCCAACAACTGCTATTTTTTCATCACGTGATATGGATTTCATAATATAAACTTTAACATAATACTTTTTTTTGTTACCCCAATATAGTTTTTTTGTTTGTACACATGACATATACGTTACGACGACTTTTATAATAGGGTGTAATGAGCGGGTGTAATAATCACGCCCTCTGTTCAAAGTCGACTTCAACAGAGTCAATCGACTATAAGATATTGCGTTGAATTTTCAGTGGATAATAATTATTAACACGGAGAAGTTTCACGTTCAAAAAATAGTCAGATATTATGAAAACACCACGTTATTTCAATAAAACCTGGTGTTTATCAAAAATAAGCTAATATTAACTGAAGTTATTCCTACTAGTATTCAGGTTTCGCAAAATTGTGAAATTACCACATTCTTGCACCAATAATAATTCGTGTCTTAATTTCCTGTATAATGAATTTTTCCATGAACACTGAAATTACTCGATGGAAACGATTTTTTTTAATGAAAACGATAATAACTCTGAAACAGGCGATACAAATAACTATCCCTAGCTATTCGCGTTTTTATGTGAATCTGATAGCATGTTTTGCAATAAACAGAATGACAATTCATTTTCCTTTTGTGGAATATGTGAGGAAGATATCTTTATATGCTTATCCTGTATAAAATCAGAAGACGCTGCAGATATTCTATCGGTTCTGGATAATATATTCTTGCATTCAAGCATAAATTCTATTCGTAGAATTTTCTGCATTGATTCTGGGTATATACGGAAACTAATCCAGCCCTGATATATGATACTTATGTTTTACAGTATGCTTTTGAAGGCGGAAGTGTCGAATCTTGAATGAATCGTAATTTTCCAAAAAAGGTACTCGCTGAATGGTACTTCATATGAAACCCCGAATTTGCGTTTAAGTTGAAAATAACTTTGTTGCGTCAACTTTCTATAGTCTGTCTTGTATCTGTTACATTAAAAACATTGCTCAAATCACGAAATTTATGAGGGGAAGGAATACTGTTTCAAATGATACAACTTGCACGAATGTGTTGCGAAAATATGTGATAAAAAAACGACTTTTTACAGTATCCCCATCACAAGTTGAAATAGTTCATCTTTGAATGAAATATGTAGGTCATACTGTTTGGAAGTATACAGTGTGTTGCAACATTCTGGGTTTGACATGAGGTATCTTGCAGCTCGTAATTTTTTTTACAGATCACAATTCGTTTCTGCTATTAGTATTTTTCCTTTAGAAGGCAGACTGTAAATAAATGTTCCAGAAATATACTTACTTGAGGTAGTAGTCCACTGAAATGTTATATTTTTCTAAGCCTCAGCGTGTGTTTCTCATAGGAATCAATTTAATTTTTTTGATGTGTGGAAGACGGGGGTTGAGGTGAGCTTAAATCCAGGTTTGTGTGGTCACCACCCTTGTCCCTTGGCCACCATCATGAAAGAGGGGTGGAAATGGTTTAAGCTTCGTTGCTAAATTTATTTTTATATTCTGTGAACATAGTTCTCAATATCGAGACTATATTTGAAACTGAAACACAAAGCTGTCACTTCCAAATCACAGATATTAGTGAATAAATGTTAATTATTGTTTGAATCGTCCTTTTTGCCAAGAGCACACAATGAATAACTGCCGTGAAATTTTAAATTCAACCTAAATGTTCCGATTTATTCCCTTTTCTTGTGTTCACTTTGGTAATCGGTTACTAATATTTGGAATCAGAACGCAGCCTACCCATAACCTTCATATCGTCATCGCAACAGTTTCCTAATTGTATAAACTTCATGATATACCGAACTGATCCTTAATAATGATCACACCTTAGTTGATCTCACACATTCCTTTCTCCTGAGCACCGAGATGATATCGAACATTCATTTTATGATCGTTTACGAATTCTCGGAAATTATTACTTCATTTTGTGTAATTTGCATAATACCACGTATTACCTGCACCATGAGGCGTGCTCCAGGTGTTCAAATTACACGCCATGAGGAGGCATTTAAGGTTCCTGTATACCGTTGGAGTCATGTGTATTTGTGGTTCGATCTTTGATACGGTATGCCGGAAAAAACAAAAAAAAAATGTCGGATAGGGCGTGGGACCTTGATGAGCGAGTCGGTCTATACTGGGCGCGTGTTCTGAACTGAGTCAAAACCAAGAGCGGTTGCGTGAGGTGCTACACACCAGTGAAAACACACTAAAATATTCTGAAATTATTTTATTTTATATGATGACAACGAAGGTAATATTATTTCCTTCTGTTCTGCCCATTTTTTCAATGGTACCTCAGTGAACAGTGATCTGTGAGTAATTTCCTCACAACATTAAGGTATATTTGGTTCAATCCCAGAGGCTGTTCAGCTTTCCTCAACGGTGTTTTTTGCTTGTTCCAGTGACTTTAATGAAGTATTCAGCAGGATATTCCTGCAATTGATTTTGATTGAGTTATTATCCTGTCTTTCACAATATCACTTCAATTTGCATATCATTTTTCTCTCTATTGTGTTCCGCATCGTGTTATATAGAAAACTGTCATAAAGGCCAGTCCATGAGTTATGATGTCAAGACTGAAATATTTGAGACATCCTAACATTTCCCTTTCATGTGTTTTTTCAAGAACCCACGAAAGGTTTCTGGCCACCATATTGCACACCAAATTCATGCCTAAATACCATGATACGTTCGGGTTCGAACTTGGATTCCGTGTGAAGTAATTTCATGAATCTTCATGCTCATATCTGAGGTTAGCCAAAGACGCAGCATCACCTCCAGGGTTTTGCTAGGGCACATCAATATGCCCACTCTGTGGATTCCAGAGGGGCAAGTCGTTGTAATTTTTGCAACTCAACTTGCTCAGATAGTTGTTCCATTATTTTCAACAACATTATTAAGACATGGGTAATCCGTTTGATATTCATTTTTGGTCTGGAACTAGAGTTAAGTCTTTTTCCGGTGTGAATTTTATTGAGGCCCTCACGTTGTCCATGAATATTAGTATATAGAGAAGCGATGGCTCCTTCCTATGGCAGTATTTTTAATATATCTTAATGAGATGCAAAGCTTCTGCTGGGCTTACCACATGGCAAGCATATTTATATATTCCGTGAATATATTTATGACTAATAAAAAAAAAATTGGTAGACCGTTTTGTGTGCTGCCTCAACATTTCATTCGAGGAGCAATTCCAGTTGCAGTATTTCAGGAAATCTGTAATTTCTTCCACTTTTAACGTTGTAGTCGTTTTATAGATTGCTACTCTATTCGGAAGTGTTATACTGTATATACTTCCAGCTTCGGAACCTACGTTTTGCTGCTCTTCTATGTTGCTTCTGGTCCCTTCATGATCTCGAAAATAAACTTGGAATTCTTCACAATGGATTTGTTTGCAGAGACTAAATGTTCAGAAGTATAAACTCTGATAGATTGTATCTTGCCAACTTCCTGGAGGCTGATGACCGGTTTCGTGAATCTTCAATAGTTTTGGTGGTGATATTGCGTGCTGTGGTAAGAAAGCAGTGATGCGGTGTCTTCATCTGAAAAGAATTCAAACTGAGACCGCAGGACAAGTTACTAGAGTGGTTGTTCTTTGAAACTTTCAGTAATCAACCCTCTTCAGCAGCAATTTTTTATAGTTGACGACATGAAGTGGTTAACTAATTACTTAATAGGATGCATATTTTTTTTTGTCTTGAAATATTCATTCACATCTTCATAATTTATAGAAAATATGAATAGGCAAGAAAATATTCAAATTGTTGTTCTAAGTGGAATGTGAAACACTGAATAAATTAGAGCTGTTCAAATAAATACCACCATGTAGCGCGCGCTTTGGAATTCATCACAGGACATTTCCTGGGTTTGTTTACCTACTCTAACCGATTCATTTACTCAAACATAGTTTCTATTTCGATACAGATCATAGAACAACAAACCTTCTTACGAGTATTATGTTGTACCAAAGTGAAAAGACACTGTCAGAAATACAACCGATAGTGTTTTTTTGTATTCCATACGATGCGAAAGTACAAAAACATTGGTGTAAGGTATTATCGTGTTTATATTGTTGTGGAAGACCATTTTAATATAAGTCTGCTACATTTATATTAAGCTCACTGTGAATTAGTCAGAAGTGAGTTTTGCATTAGCTGTTTAGTTGCAGAAAAGTCGGTTTTAAATTAACCCAACCCATATCGACTTATGATGTACATCAAATCACTTCTTATTTATCTGATATTCACAAAAGGTAAATGAGCGTATCATACTTGTGAACCTCAATAACATAATTGGATGTATAAATTATTATGATATAGATGTATAATAGGAATTCTGGTACAATTTCAATGACAACTTGAAAAAATTATAGCTAATTGTGGTATACGAGTGTAGCAAAGCATCTGCACTTTGACATTTGCATATATTCCAAAATGAATTTTTATTTTTTCAGATTGTGTTGGGTTGACAACGCTAAAAAAATCGAAGAAAGAACTACCCACTACAAAATAATGACGTTCTAACAGTATTCAATGACAAGTTATGTCTAGGTTATGTTTTGGTATATTACATTGTAAAATGCTGTGTGTATTTATGATACAAATCTATGTTATGGAATGAAATAAATCATATAAAATGGAAATTACCGTGTAGCTCACATTTCTTCGATCTCTGCTCCCGTCAATTAGAGAATTGATGCAAAACGGGCTATCCTGTTATGTCCTCTGAGGTGACATTTCCTTCCAACAAGTGATGACGCGTTTTGTGAGTTTGAATTTCCCTACCCAATTCTTCACTTTCATGTAATATTTCTTTTTGATCTAATGTGACGATAATGAAGATTCAAGAAGAACATATTTGAGACAAAATTTAAATTTCGATCTCATTCCCTATTAGTGCTATAACTGAGTGCACATCATACTAATGAAGCAGATAACCACGATATAAAACTGGTTGGTTATACTGACGAACCAAACTAGCGGGAGAAATAAATACTCGATCGCATGTAATGTGTCGTAAAATACTGGCTCAACGTACCCATCCGATCGGTCTCGTTATCATTTTTCAGAATATCTGGCGGCGTACTTTGTTCCCCATCGAAGTACTTTCTCATGCAAGTCATTTGGGAAAAATTACAAACTTCTCGAATGTCGGGAGAGATTGATTCGGTACAAATATAACTCGAGGTTGAGGAACTCGTGGTCGTTGGATTTCATGTTCGCGGCAAATTCTGATGGGAACAAGAAACTGCAACTCGTAAAGCAGTCATGCGGACTCAGAAATATTGAAACCAATACAAAATGATGGATTTTAACAGTAATTAAAACTGGGTTCGCATCTTCAGAAGCAATAATTGACAATTTATTTTCTAGAATGAATCAAGGACCTTTAGAAATAGACGTAATAGTATATTACATACCGGGGCTGAAAGTGCAGAATATCTCTCGAGATATGATGCATAGTTTATTATGAGGCTGGAAGGTAAGCTATTTCTCGAGGGAGAAAATTTATCTTTCACCGATATTTTTGAACTTTTTGATCCATTCACGATCATTAGAAATAATTCTATGAAGTGAACAATAAATGAATTTCTGCAAGAATAATTTCAATACATATTAGGTATTGCATATGAACATATTTCAAGACTCTTCAAGCGTCGATTTTGTCATTCTCCATCATTTGCACGAAGTTGTAAATTGAAATATTTCACAATTTAGGTTCTTTTAATGGATGCATTCGGCATGCCAATCATATCTCATAATTTTTCGTCATGCTTCACGAGGATTGTTGCAAATAGTAACATTCGAATTTATAACAGAAATATTAGCTGGAATTCTGACAATGAAAATGGATTGACCCTGAGTGAAGAGAGCTCTGATTCCTGTACTCGAAAACTGGCTAATTGACAAATGTCAATTACCAATATTGGCTACAAGATATATTGGGATTTGTACAGGAAATTGCCTATCAGTTTCGAGAACGGATTTATTTTCCGAAACGTTAACGATAAGTATTTTCATATAAATATTTGTTCGTATTATTTTTTTGACAAAATTTGAATTATACGAGAAGTTGCTGACTATAGAACTTGTTCTATCCAGAAAGAACTGTTTTTCAATAGACGCAGCAACTTTTCGGGGTAGATTAAAAATTTGCCCTTCTACACTTGTATAGATTCCAATATTGATTCTTATTTTTCAGATTGTGGTAGGTTGCAATACCCAAAAAACTACGGAACAAAGTGTAATAACTGTAAAGCCTGGGATAGCTTTTTTTGTGTAAAAGGATTCGTGTGTACACACTTCATCGGGGATCTAAGAGTTTCATTGATTCCGCTCGAAGTGACGTTTCGAATAGAAGAAAAGACAGAGTCACTTTCCAACCTGAAAGTAGGTTAGGAATATGCACTTTCTCAAATGACCGTGAATATAAAAATGATGGATATCGGGAAAATATGTCTCTTATTCCACGTGAATGAAGTCAAAGGAATGTTTCTAGAATTTTTGTCTGCTTTTCCTTTCACAAATCAAGAGAGGAGTGCATCGTAGCTCAAAGTACTTTGCTAAATCAACAAAGTATCAGAACATATTTCGAAGGGAAATATGCACATTTTTGATATTAGTGATAGAAAGAATTTTTTGTTGTCCATCATTTCCTAGTTGAAGATGATAGGGTTCATTAGAGTCATTTGAAAATATTCAGACGTACATGTTCACAGGCGTTTTGATGCATTTGAAAGTCTAAGAATGGGAAGGTGTAGTAGTAGCATGAGTAGCGGTAGATGACCGATTCATTTCAGTTCTTATTTTACAAGTATATCAGAATGATTAACTGTGATTGAGGACAGCAGAGCAATAATGGTATTTTCTGTCAGATGATATTTACCAAGAGTAGGTAATTCATGAGTTTAATTGAGAATACCTCTTGGTGTCAGGTGATATATTAAGACAAATAGTATACGGATAACACTAATAATAATTTCAAATCTCGGAGAAGTCAATATCAATATTTCCCTTATGTTGTATGTAGTACATACTCGCGGTCATCAGTATGAATATGTTGGTTGCCTAACTATTCCTTATACATACGTAGTTCGAAAGAGTGAGGGATCTGAGATCTGAGGGATGACACACTCTCTACGTAACATCTCTTTCTCTTAACGGATATGAGCAGATCAAAATTTGTCTTATAAGTAAAGAATTATGATATTATCATATTTTTTCACAATCCCATCAGTATGGATATCAATTGAAAGGGCCTAATGGGTAGAAGGGTAGTGTAAAATGATAAAAATGGAAATCCAATATCGTCTCCAACAAAATGGCGGAATGAGTACATATTTTTTTACCATTTCCAGCAAAGTTCAATAATTGGAAGGCTGAAAGAATATTGTTGTCCGTAATTCTGCCATGGTCTTTCACTGTCCACGGAAAGCAAGGTAGCACTGTCGGAAAATGGTTTGAGAAAGGACAAGCATACGTGGCCTTGAGTAGAGTTTAAAAGGATCATTGAGGAGTTAGATTGCAACAAATTGTCGGAAAACAATTGATCCTTGTAATGATGAGGCACTGAATGAACTTAATAGAATGAGAACCATTAAGTGACAAAATTGAGAACTGAAAACTTAAAAATGTATTGATTGGAAAAATAAGTTTATTAGTTAATAATAAAGATAATAATGACGTAGATGATGTACCAAAACCTAAAAAATGATTCTGTAGGTCTTAGGTAACCTGTCATCACACCACTATCCTCATCAATCTGGGGCACTGACAAAAAATAAAATCGTTGTGCGTAGCGTAACCTGACTTAATATGTAAATTGCATATATAATTATACAGCGGTTGACTTGATAGAAATCTCACGATTTTACTTTTTTTACTGATAAGTGCCCTAGATTGATGAGAAGAGAGGTGTGATGACTGGTACCAAGGACCTTTTGACTATTTTCGAGCTTCCAATACATCGTCTACATCATTATCATCTGTATTTTCAATAAAACCTAATTTTTTTAATCAATTCATTTGCAAATCTGACCCCTCTTTTTGGCTCAATTCCCTGGCGTGGCAGTCACTCCTTTTCGATACTTTCACCATAAAACTACGGAAACACTGGTCATTTATCATTTGTTTATGTAGTTCTGACAGTAAATCAGCTGTAAATTGCGCCGACCAAGTTGGCTGTGAATTGGTACAACATGCAGTTATTGCAACACGTACACCATGTACTTTTACTTTATAGTGTATTTAAAGATCCACTCGTCATTTTCATAGCGTTCGATGTTCGTAGTAGAATATAAACGAGCATAAAAATGCAATGTTATGTAAGGTATTGAACCGCTATCGGTGTGGGATATCTCACGAATTTGACCCAAGTAACCGTAGTGTTTTTATTGGTAAGGTTGCGATCCAGCCCTATTTTTGGAGTTTAATGTTGTTCGCAGGTGTGAAATATTCAGGAAAGGTTGACGCTCGGAAAATAGGATACGCTTTTATTTCGTTGCCAAAAATACTACACAAGAGACGTTTTGACAAATTGTTGAAATATAATCTGACTTAACAGTTGTCGAAATGAGGTACAACTGTCTTTGGAATGTTGGTTTTCAATTTATCATCGTGAAAGCCTAATATTTCCCAAATTTCTCTAGTCACTTTCATTTTATTCTTTCTTCTATTCTGTATATGAGACGCAGATTTTCAATATGAGTATTGTCAATTTTCTCCAATTCTCACACCACGAAAAAGCTGATATGAACAAATGTACATGTTTACATATTAACTTATAGAGAAACTGATATTCTTTCAAAATGCAACAAAAATTATATAAACAGCGTACCTACTTGCAAAAAGTGTATTTACAAGTTATTCGGAAAATATTTGAAACAAGGATGTAAAGAAAAACATTACACATATAAAAAATCATTTCAGGTAACTAATAAACAATATAATAAGTAATATAAATCCTGATCATTATCACAATGTCACCTTTTTCGTTATCATTATCTTTTTCACGTCATTTTTGGTCTATGAATATTACCTACATATATCAATGACGTTACTCTTGACATAAAACACAGAATGAATGTCCGAGTAAGTTACAAAAACAAAATGCATGTAATCGGTCGTTTTTCATTCAAATTTCCTATTTGGTACAATTGAATAAGTAAATAGAGCTGTCATTGCTTGAAATTTGACATTCCATGTATCACCTGAATGTGTAATAATAGCACAACTGTTACATAATGAAATCATTATTTGATCAGATGGAAGTACTACGTACCCCACTTGAAAATCAGAAAAAGTCATTTTTGTACAACTGTCGAAAAACTTGCCATTTCTGTATCTCTTTTGACGCGTAAGTGTTGTTGGAATAATAATTGAGAGTGAAGTTTGAACAATTACTTCCAACATGAAATCCCGAAGATGGTCCATGTTGCTGATCAGAAAACAGTTAAACACGCGGCGTGCCAACAAACCGTTTCTATAGTAACGACGCAGGAAGATTACTGGATGCTGTGAAATTGTGCAATTATTTATCAGTAAAAAAAATACGTCAAGTTGTATTGGAAGTATTCATTCGTAATATATTTCAGACGATGTCACAAGTTGTACAAAAAATGTTGTTTGTATTTCGTGTATAAAATTCGTGTTTCCGTGGCACCCAATTTACACACTCAATAAAATATTAGCTATTTCATCACCCAGTAATTCAAAAAAAAGATGTGAGATGAAGTTTTTCCGGAAAATACTCGTTTTAGGAATACTATTAGTCTTACAATGACATGTACGCATGCGCAATAGTAAACAATCTTTTTTAAGTTATACGTACTTCGATATATAGCGCTGAGCTATAACGTATACGGTATACATTCTGCAAATTTGCAATAACTTTCTAATGTTGATTTGTTTTCTTTCCTATATCTGATTTCCCATGCAACTATCTCTTGGTCTATTTTATTACTTTCATTCTCATCTACTTTAAGATGACTCAAACATGTATGTCTCTATCAGTCTCGCTATCAGTACTGAAAACAAGGTCCTTCACAATATTCAATATTATGGAAATCCATTATTGATCATCATTCTTCGAATCCTTCTGCAAATATACGTTTATGATGCTAAATTAGTTTTTATGACTGAGCTATTCACAGTAACTGGTAGGCAGTCTGGACCATTAGTGAAGACAGCAAATGTTATTCATTAGGACATCATGAAGTGATCGCGCATTCATGAGCACTTATTTTTTTCTGAAAAAAATATTACTGCGAAAGAAACTATGGGAAACACTTGTGTAGCAAGAGAAGCTTAAGTTTGCACATTTATGCATACTGTAATGCTAAAGTTTCTTGAAAGTGATTCTTTCAAGCTTAACAAACGGTATTTATTAATGTTTTCCTCTTTCCTCCAACAGAATGAACTTACACCACACTTCTTCATTCTCAGCTATTTCGCAATATATCCATTGCTCACCGTCGTTTTCACCAAATTTTCTCTCACACCGACGGATCGGGATGGTTATATTCATAAGCGAATGCTCCTCCACCAAATATTAGGTATTTACCTGTAGACTATTAACTCCCTGCGCATTCGCCATATACTGAACACTCTGCTCCAGAAAATATTAACCTGCTATCATTGTTTCAGGTTACTTCGGAAAATATTTGAACAAGTACAACGGATCCTACATACCACCAGGCTGGCGCGAATGGGGCGGACTCATCATGAACTCCAAATACTACAACTATTCCATAAACATGAATGGAAAGAAAATCAAGCATGGATTCGATTATCAAAAGGTGAGTTGAGTAACAAAAGGCGTTGATTAGAAATGAGGGGAGCGAATGTTTGTAATGGTTGAACTTTGATGAGCAGTGAAAATGAATGGAAATCGTTTTTCCAAATGGGAACTGAATTAATGCCGGCCTGATGAATAATGAAATAAACGAGCATATTGGGTGGAGTGAATAAAAGTGAGCATGAGTTCAAACTATAGATCCGTCTTTCTCATACCTCATCAACCCGAATAGGTTTGTCCCGAAAAAATTGAGCAAATGCTCGCACTCAAACTTTATTCACTCTACCCATTGTGTGAGGAAATTTGCATATTTCCTTCATAATTCAGAATATATTATAGACCAAACATATACTGATCATTTTTCTATTGTTATGGAAGAACATTACATAATAAATGGGTTCGACGTAAGGGTGGAACAGAAACAAAGTTATTTTTCTGTAAAAAAATATTACTTCGAAAAAACCTTTATAGGGTATTTGGAAAGAATTCATATAATTGTTGCGTAGTTTTCTGGGTTTCTAACCTACCACAATCTCAAAAATAAGAATTAATATTGGAATCTATAGGAGTGTAGAAGGGCAGATTTTTAATCTACTCCAAAAAGCTGCTGCGTCTATTGAAAAACAGTTCCTGCTGGTTAGAACAAGTTCAATCAGTCAGCAACTTCTCGTATAACTCAAATTTGCCTTCGGAATTGTATTACATCCGGTTTTGTCTCACATACGGGGTGTCCCAAACTCGATGGCCTATTAGACATTTCTGGAAAACGGGACATAGTATTATTTTGAAAATTTGAATTCTTGGTTAATTAGTTCTGTTCTATCGATCTAAAATATTTTCAGCGCTGCGACGTTGCCGCTTATATTGAAAAGTAGCAACAACTTTGATATTTTAAATAGGACACCCTATATATTATTGCATTTCTCGCTTTGTTATTACTTTCCGATTATTTTTATATGATACTTCCCTATACCTATCTTCGGTGGTTTTCGAGAAATTCATTGATTTCCTTATTTTTTGTGCGAAACATAGCTTTAATCAAATGCTTATTATTGCGGTATTTGGATCCGAAGACAGCTGAAATTTTGAATGTAGCTTGACAATGCCCTTTGTATTAGTTGTGTCTCAGGAAATTTTTTCTCCATTATACAGGGTCGTTCAAAATTTGTGATTTTACTGATACATACAAAAGTGGTGAAAAGTGCATTTTTTCAAATGGAACATCCTGTATATCTATATATATAAAAGAAAGTCGTGTTAGTTACACCACTTATAACTCAAGAACGGCAGAACAGATTTGGCTGAAAATTGGTGGGGAGGTAGCTTAGAGCCAGGAGATGGACATAGGATACTTTTTATCCCGTGCGTTCCCGTGTGACTTGACATGAAACGTCATCAGTCACTATAAAACGTGGTATAACAAAAAAGAATCAGACTTGGAATAACAAAACGCAAATGACAGCTATGTAATTGACGTAAAATGACAGCTATGTAATGACGTTTAACAAGTGGATTGAAGTGAAGTGAAGTATATATATATATATATATATATATATATATATATATATATTTAGCAATTAATATTCTATCGTAGTGTCTCTTTTTTTTTATGACATGCTACAAACAAACATGTATTGTAATGTAGTCAAATAAACCATACCATACCATACTATATATATATACATATATATATATATATATATATATATATATATATATATATATATTAATAAAATTCGCACACCATGTACAGTTCGATCCAACTTGAGAGATAGGATAGTTTAAATCTCAAATTATAGTCGCAATTTTAATTTATTGCTAATTATTTGTCTGTTATTATTTGACAGTCACAATTATCTGTTAACTCCAAATGATTCTAACAGATGTCGATACCTTTCGATTGGGTTGAGTAAGTAATCAATAGATGGCGCTGCTGAGCCCATCAGTTGGCAGAACAAATTGAATCAAGATGTCGATACCTTTCGACTGGGTTGAGTAAGTAATCAATAGATGGCGCTGCTGAGCCCATCAGTTGGCAGAACAAATTGAATCAAGAAATCCAGCTCAAAGAATCAGGACAGCAGAAGGTCATGCACAACCACAAATGGTTTAGATTTGGAAAATCCATGTTTTTCTCATGGGCAACTATATGTTGCGTGTTCACGTGTTGGGAAACCGTCGAATCTATTTGTGTTAGCTAAAGACAGGTTAACCAAAAACATTGTGCACCGATTGGTGTTAAATTAAATTGAAATTGATAGTATTTATAATTCAAAAAAATAGATATTAATGTTTAAAAGTTTAAGACTGTCTGCCTTGCCTACCTCATTCATGAGTTTAAGCGTCACATGTTATTTACTGTATTATACTGTAATATACCTATATTTGTTATAAAATTAAATGGAAATAATAAATCTGATAAATTTTTATTTTGTACCTATTGATTTCTGCTTAATATCAAGTGTAAGAACATTTTAATTAATTGTGTTCAACGTACTTCCCCTTCAAATCTCAATCCAGTGAATTTGTATACCAACATCAACATTTTCGTCTTTGTTCGTAAATAATTTCATTGTACTAAAGGGTTATAGTAGTAGAAAGTCAAATAAGGAGATCACCATATTTTTTACAAATACCATCTGTGTGAAAAAGCATAGTGGACTCCGTGACTGATGTTCTCTTATTGTTCCTCTTAGATTGTTTACTATAATGTAATATAACAAAAACTTTAGCCACAGCAACGCGTGGCCGGGTCAGCTAGTTATAGAAAATTCTGGAAGACAATTGAAGTTCCTTTCAAATGATGTGTCATGTTCCTATACCTAAATAGTCAGGTTTACGAAATAAATGTAAGTTTATATAAAAATTGTATTATTTTGACATATTTTGTATTAGGTAGCTATGAAATGTCATGGAACATGTCATTATGAAAATTCGACAATTAATGCATCAATAATGAAACGTCATTAACGCCAATTTGATCAGAAAAGAATCAAAATGAAAGGCAATAATAATTCAAATGAAGTTTGATTAGAAAAGAATCAAAATGGGAGGCAAAAACAATTCAAATGAAGTTTTGATGAAATTGATTATTCTTCATGGCCAATGTGATCAAATTATAGCAAGAACTTGCAAAATGTTCTGTAGGATATTGAAGTGTGTGACTATCATTTTCAATTCCCATTGTAACTAATCAAAATAGGTCGTATTTCCCAATTGAAATGATCTAGTGTGCCGTGACCAGAAAAGAGCAAAACAAACTTTATGTTTGACAAGCAGTGATTTTCATAGTGTTTCTGTCAGAAGAAAGTATTAAAAATGGATTATAATGCATATTCAAATGTAGATATTTCAAATATGTTTTATATTCACGGTGAGTGCCAAAGAATTGTTTCGAGAACATGCATCAGAAAATTCAATGAACTTTATCCAAATTTACCGCATATGAATAGAAGAAAACTCAGAAGAATTGAACGGAATTATGCTGTGTTCAATAATATTGGAGCACCAAGAAATCAAATCATGCCGATAAATGGAGACGAAGTAAATGAAACAGAACATTTTGCATGTTCTTGCTATAATTTGATCACATTGACCATGAAGAATAAACAATTTTCATTTTGATTCTTGACCAAGAAATCAAATCATGCCGATAAATGGAGACGAAGTAAATGAAACAGAACATTTTGCATGTTCTTGCAGTAATTTGATCACATTGACCATGAAGAATAAACAATTTTCATTTTGATTCTTTTCTAATCAAATTTACGTTATTGAAAGCGCATTAATTGTCGAACTTTCATAATGACATGTTTCATGACATTTCATAGCCACCTTATACAAAATATGTCGAAATAATACAACTTTTATATAAACTTGCATTTATTTCGGAAACCTGACTATTTAAGTATAGGAATATGACACATCATTTGAAAGGAACTTCAATTGTCTTTCAGGATTTTCGATAATATACAAGATGTTCCATTTGAAAAAATGCACTTTTCACCACTTTTGTATGTATCGGTAAAATCACAAATTTTGAACGACCCTGTATAATGGAGAAAGAATTTTCTTAGACACAACTAATACACAGGGCATTGTCAAACTACATTCAAAATTTCAGCTGTCTTCGAATCCAAATACCGCAATGATAAGCATTTGATTAAAGCTATGTTTCGCACAAAAAATAAGGAAATCAATGAATTTCTCGAAAACCACTAAAGATAGGTATAGGAAAGTATTATATAAAAATAATCGGAAAGCAGTAACAAAGCGAGAAATGCAATAATATATAGGGTGTCCTATTATAAATATCATAGTTGTTGCTACTTTTCAATATAAGCGGCAACGTCGCAGAGCTGAAAATATTTTAGATCGATAGAACAGCACTAATTACCTAAGAATTCAAATTTTCAAAATAATCCTAAGTCCCGTTTTCCAGAAATGTCTAATAGGCCATTGAGTTTGGGACACCCTGTATAACTGACAATGCATAATACCAGCAGTATTTCTTTAGACTGAAGAAAAATGCTTGAAGACTTGAGAGAGACTTGAGAGCGGGAAAAAGACTGCTGTTGATGGGAATGGGTTTCTTGGCGAGAGGATTTTGAAGAGTCACTCTCGGAAAGCAAAAGCGAAAAAAGTCGCAAATCAGGCGACAATCACTTAAGGAGGGAAAGCCTTCATGGCTAATTTCTCTTCTGATGAAGGGGTGCGCGTCGTGTCTCTAATGGTACGGTGGAGTTTATGGTTAGTTAAATAAAATATAGTAATTCGTATGCATGGGTATTGTTCATTTTTGGATATACTCGTATTTTATACTAAGAATATTCTGAAATGGGATTCGTATAGTATACCGTAATGCAAGGTAGACAGAGGGCCAACTTTGGTGTGTTAAGTTTAATGTATGTTAACGGAAATATACATTTTATTCGTTTTTGGGAAGATAAGCCATTATTTTTTCATATATAGATAAGTTTTGTTTTTCATAATAATAGTATCAAACACATATTGAGGGAACCACTGACTCTTTTCAAAGTATCAATAGCTTATTGAGATAGGGCTAGGGCGGCCAATGATCTATATATATATTTGCCGGTATGGCAATGTATGTGTTCTGAATCACATATTTTTAAGATTTTGTTTAGTTTTCCATACGGTTCTCTTCTTCATCGAGAAAATCTTATTGGTTTTATTTCGATTTTTCATTGTACTACTTCTTGTGCAAATTAATTATTGTGGTCTAGTTAATGGTGGACTGCAGATTATAGTGAATTCCCGAAGAGCCGCCCTAGAAAATTTTGAGTTTATCACTTAAGACTTTTCATTAGCGCGAAAATTCTGACTCGTTTGCCTTTCCGGGAAGCCTCTCAAAACTCTAGGTGGGTAATCCTCGTCCGGTGACAGCTGCCATAAAGATATAAAATGGAAGCCTCTTATTATTATACTGGTGACGTACGGTGAGATTTGTTATCTATCTTGATTATATTCAAATGAAGAAAAAGTGAGAATGCCTGGAAGTTACCGGTCTCAAAACCTCATATTATTACAGAAATCTTCAGTATTCTAATGTATTTCAAAACATTTCGTGTTTCTGTAAGATTACTTTCAGGGCTGGTTGTACATACTCCAGTGAGCTATGGCTCAAGTGAACCGAGTTCAGTTGTCAAGTAACAAACGATTCTATTGGCTTACGCCATGTTTACTTGAACCACAGTTGACTGAAGTGTGTACAACTGGCCCTTATAGACATTTCAAACAGTTTTTACATAATTGTAAACTCAAGGTAGTGGTGTTTCTATTCTTATTTCATATTTGTTTTATGTCGAAATACCTGCTTCTCATTATAATGACCTAAGCGAAGTTAAAGTTTATCGTGCTCGATTTTCATGATTACCATTTTGAAAATACGAGTATAATAACTATTGCTAGTTTACAAGTCACAAATGAATTTTATCAAATTATCATTCGGTGAGGGAAGGCTATCATACTAAGTACTGTTTGATCGTCATTATTTTGTGATGGATCAATATGTGTTCCGTAGTTTTCTGGGTTTGTAACCTAACACGACCTGGAAAAAAAAGAGTATTGATATTGAAATCTATACAAGTGTAGAAGTGCAGATTTTCAATCTAACCCGAAAAGTTGCTGCGCCTATTGAAATACAGTTCTTTCTGGATAGAACAAGTCCAATTAGTCAGCAACTTCTTCGTACAACTCAAATTTTGCCTATAAAAAAATAATAAGAACTAATATATACAGGGTGACCCAGGGGTGCGTGCATGGTCCATAACTTTTTTTCTATCCAAGCTATCGACTTGATTTTTTGTTTGAAACGATGGGTCCGACAATGAGCACATTCTGAAAATATTTTCATTCATATACAGGATGTCCCAAAATGGAATACACATCCAAGTTCTGTTTTTTTAAATGGCAACTCCCCACTTTCGAAACATTTTTGAAATCGAATTATCTATACAACGCACCCTGGTTTCATAGACTTATCTGCAATAGTTTTTGACTTATGTCAAGTTATGTGTTGAAATAGCGTCATGCATAGACCTACAGATAAATTCATAACTTCAGAGCCATTGAAGATAACTCAACCAACTTTTATCCAGTTTCCTTAAGCTTCGACGCATCTTTTGAAATGCGAGCGAACTTGAAATCGATGTTCCATCGCCTATTACGATTTTTTTTAAATGGCAAATTACAAATGGCAATAGCTCGACTTATTCAAATGCAACACCCTGTATTTTATTGTACCAATGAATAGCATTTTACAAGAGCTTTCTGTCGATATAGGGTTTGTGGGGTCTACTATTTGAAGTTTGTGAAGTATGTTGCAAAGTGATAAATGTGGATGGTTCAGATGGAATTTAGTAGGCCGTTTTCGTAAAATTTGAGACATCTGTGTACTGTCAATAATTGTATACGTCGAATTGTTGACAATGAATTTTACTCGTGAGGAATTGGTGAATATGGGCTACTGTATTGGCGAGGCTGACAGAAATCCTTTTTCAGCAAGCAGAATCTATCACGAAAAATGTCTAGAAGCAAGAACTCCACGGGTGTCTTCATTCCGAAAGTTAAGAGATAGGTTCGAACTCACTGGTAGCGTGTCTTATACTGAAAAGGAAATTGTTGGTGGTCGTATCAATATATATATATGAATATATATATATATATATATATATATATATATATATATATATATATATATATATATATATATATATATATATATATATATATATATATATATATATACATATATATATAAATCAAACTGAATCCGCTTCCGGTTTCAAAACTTATACGCAAGTTCCTGTTCAATTACAAGTTGCTGACTAATTGGACTTGTTCTATCCAGAAAGAACTGTTTTTCAATAGACACAGCAACTTTTCGGGGTAGATTGAAAATCTGCCCTTCTACACTTGTATAGATTCCGATATTAATTCTTATTTTCTCAGATTGTGGTAGGTTATAAACCCAAAAAACTACGGAACTGCTATCATACTGTATAGAGAATTTTCACAATATTAAATATTCTCAATTTTTTTCTCACCAATATTTAATATATTTTTTTATTGTTTCATCCGAATTTTTGTCAATAGATACCAATTAAAACTGGTATGCGGAAACCATTACGTCTCAGCGTGCGGTTTATTACCATTCATTAATTAAAGATACCACCGCTGTTTGATTCTAGTTCAATTTTAATCACTACATTTCACTTCGACCACTAATCATTATACGGCTTTCGTTATAGGCGAATGGGAGGTTTTCGAGTTGTAGCGCAAAAATCCCATTCACAGATAAACAAATTATAGTCGTGTCGTGAAAGTGGTGTACGTACTTATTATGGTGGAGCTGATGCTTATATTAGCTTGTAATAAACGATGCGGATTTTAATTGAGTTTCTAGTGGTTATACCAGTAATTTTTCAATTATTATATTCAGTTTGTATATCTGTAATCGGTTGTTTCATTTACCGTCTGTACCGGGCGGCAAGGAAGTTATGTTCGTACGGTTGAGATGAAATAGTATACAGTGAGACCCATAGAGTGTAAAACAAGAGGGCATTTTTTTTTCATCAGTTGTAAAACCATAATTCAGACGCCACCAAATGTTTATGCATGTTCGATAACCGACTTACAAGCATTTATTAGATTGGCTTCTCAAACAGTATACAGGGCAATGAAAAAAAAATTGTTCTAGAATGAAGTACACCCATTTTGAAAAATATATGATAATTTCATAAGCAATGGTTCTTGAGAAATTGAAGTTTTGTCCGAAGTCTTAACATAAAACCCAAAAAACCCTTTTTTTTTATTCTCGTGAGATAATTCAAAATTTTGATAACTACTTAGCTATAACCAAATCACTTCCGAATAATTTCCATAGAATTGAATCACGTTCTTAAAATTCACATGCCTTTTTTTCCTCCCTTTGTTTTTTGGTAATTTCATATTCATCTTTGTTGCAACGATACTCAATTCAAGAATTCCACAATAAAGTTTTTCAACAAAGCAAATGATCTATTTGTTTCGTAGTTTCCTGGGTTTCTGCCCTACCACAATCTGAAAAAAGAACTAATATTGGAACCTACGTTCAAACAGTACAAATGATCTACTTATAATACTGTGGTTTGGTTGAAGCTACTTTTGATACGTACTGATCAGAATTTTGATAAATCATATGGTATGGTTGAAAAAACACATTTCTTTCTAATTCCAATCTGAGACTGAGACTTTATGTTTGGGCAAAAAAAACAACTTTTCCTCGTGAAATTTTTTCATATTTCTGAATATAGCCATACTCCATCCTTGAACAAATTCAGTAGGTTTTATCACACTAATTTTTGATCGATATCGTATAGTAGTATTGATATATCTAATTGAATTTCTTTTTTCTCACAAAAAGTAAAACATCAATTTCGTATCTTAAGGGGTATTGGTTGAAATTTTCATTTCAATCAAATATCCTCTTCTCGAACCTGTCAAAAAAACTCATCAGGTCGAACTGAAATTGCTATGATTCAGAACATGAAAATTGAGAAAAAACATTTGATAGGAAAAATTGTAGTATAACGAAAAAAATTGATGCAAATGGGTAAAAATTAAACTACAGCTAGTGATGCAACAGATTCCCTTCAAAAAACTAAACTGAAAATAGAAAGCAACGAACCTACCCAATGAAATTGACGAAATTTCGAAAAAATTCATATTTAGTTATATCTACCATATTCCGTTAAATAAAAAAACTACCAACTTTAGTTATATCAAATGCTAAAACTCAGCCTATCGCCTTTCATAATTCCAGGTCACTAAAGTTGGTAGAAACGTATTTTGCATTATTCACAGGTATATCTAGATTATTTATGGGTTGTAGATCATATGTTCATTTTTTATCTGTCAAAACATTTCCATTTGAATACCGTGGCGCCTCGAAAAATTTCCGGATTTTTTTGTTGTCATGTTTATCAGTCAAAATTGAGGCATCTTATTGGTTGAAAGGTAGAGGTCTGACATTCTCAGAAAAAGAAACGTAAATGATCAGAAATAAACATTTCATAAACAACGTGAATATTTCAAGTGAGTACTTATAAACATTTTTCAAGTTTGAGTGACTTAGAAGTATGAAATATCGGCTAATAAATTCTTCAGTGTGAACGAAGAAAAAAGTCGAGCAATTTTTTTTTGATATCATACAGATAACGGGTGATAAGAGATTTGTATTCTGTGTTTCCTGTATGTAAATTCTTGATAGCCAATGAGTTATTTGCCCTGGTGAAAATACGCGAGCACCAATGAAAACAAAAAAATGCACAACTCGAGGAACCAAAAAATTTGAAGTAAGAGGAAGAGGGTTTTCTTCAAGTTTTTACCAATTCCTTCACGCTCACGTATCAACGAAAATCATCGGAAACTTCAAGATCTTATAGGATTTTGACAGATTTGTACAAAAAACATACTCAATGAGCAAATACACGGTAATAGTGAGATATGTTTCTGACAAAATTGTAACTAAGTTGTCTAAAAGGATGGTGCTGGGACTGATGCGATATTGTTTAGAATTTTATGGCGACACTTTTCTGTCATTAGTGTCATTTTTACGTATCGTGGTGTGTTTCTCAATTTCATCGCTAGTTGACGCTAATTGGAAGTGCATAGTCAACCGATTGATCGACAAACTATATTCTTCGATTCGAGCAGACAACAAAATGAGCAAAATCTAATGTCATACTCATAAAAAACAGAATCGAATGAAAGGAACACAATTTTAGGGAATTTGGCCAGTATTCTGAATAAATAATACTTATAGGTTGTTGATCAGTCAGCGTCCAAAAGTAAAAGTATAGCCATCCGTCAGGTCGGCCGTTTATACATTTCCTAGGAAATTTGTGACTCTTTTCGTTGCAAACGCCATCTGAACTGATTTGATGTCGAAAAGCCATGATGCTTAATAGTAGGCATGTGTCGCCAAGTATACCCCAAACATGCCTAGGTATAACTCAGTACACCATCCTTCTAGACATCTGATTGTAACATACACTAAGCGCATGCACATGATCAGGCTTTGCCGATACGCTAGTACTTCATCCTGTCACAAGGGGTGCTAGTAGTTTGTGCTATATAATACGGACAGACAACTCAAAGCATTTATAGGATGGGGTATATGATAGTTCCCACTTGTATATCAAGATTCTAATAATTCACGCGAGAGTTTATGGAAAGACAAGGCATGTTGAAAGGAGACCGTAAGAATGTGTTATATCTCTGAAAGAATCTCAGCACTGTGAAAAATGAGAAAATTGTTCACAAATAATACCGAAAAAGTAGTAACTGAATTCACGTAAGACATCCAAGAGAAAGAAAACTAGTTAAGTGCGATTCATTCAATTGTCTATTATCGTATATGCTAAACCAGCCCGATATTCATAAAAGCTTTTGGGCACTAGTAGAAAGCTCTTTACGACAATAGGTAACTATTGTCGTTTATTGACGTTCGAATCATTTTTTAATTTCCATGAGTCGACAATGCCTGCGCCAACTTCAAGTATAACCTACTACCACTGCAAATTGGACCGAATAAGACTGTCTAATAATGGTCCAGCCTGCCGACCAATCCAACTCGGACAGAAAAATCTATAACGGAATGAACACACCAACAAGTGATATGTTATCAGAGGCGAAAACAACCCATTCTTCTCGAGTACGTCTTTGCCAATGCCAACAAATGCGAATCGAACATATTAATCACGCCCGCTCCAATTCAGTGTTCTCGGACGCGGTAATTTCATTCCAGTTTCTAGTACGTCTGACACAGAAAAGCTATTAGAGGCCGAAGCAGTCGAAGTGCAACCGATCGAGTTAATTGATCGGCGTTGCAGGCTTTTTTCCGGCCGATTCTCATTCGAGGCCGATTGCCATCTCGCCCCTAATTGTTATCGATCTTGCTCGTTTGAAAGCTATTGAAAATAAAGGATTTTTTACCGTTTAATCGGATTTGATTGAAACATACGGAACGAGGACGATTTTCAAGGACGCTGGGTTGAGTAGGCTTGAGGCAACAGTTATTTCCACTTTAACCTTCACTTGCACTTTAACTGTGGAAGATAAACCTCACATTTTCAGTAAGGTAAGATCGGGTAAGCATGAACGCTTTTCTCATGTGAGCAAATTTTTTGTCATTTCTAGCTGTAAACGCTGAGATTGGAATCTTTGGTGTAAAAGTTGAAACTTTTCCTAGAGATCAATTACCCTAACACCAAACTTATATTTTTGCATCTTCGGTTTTTCGGGCTTGAGGGCCGTGTGCTGGAATTTTGACTTCCGGAGCTTTCGGCTACATCTGCGACAGCCATCTCCAGCGGTGTGGTCTTAGTTGAACTCCTCTATGTGAGTTTACTACGACTGATTGCAAATCTGGCATTGACTCGTTTTTATCTTTTGGTTCGACATCGTTCTGTTGGTCGTACGACCCAACTACAAATCCACACCCGCAAACGAAGGATGTGACTCCACCCTCAGGAACCGCTTTTTTGCCCTATCTAAGAGGTACCACGGATCGTATTGGAAAGATATTGAAAAAGCACAATATAAAAACAATATACAAACCAACAAATAAAATAGAGGAACAACTGAAGTCAGCTAAAGATCAAAACGATCCTCTATCCAATGCTGGGGTATACAGAATTCCATGCTCATGTGGAAAAGTATATATAGGGACCACCAAACGCAGTTTTAAGACTCGAATAAGTGAGCACAGTCAAAATTGTCGGTTGGAGCAAACGGACAAATCAGCTGTAGCTGAGCACGCCCTCCTGAACAACCATAATATACAATTCGACAAAACTTCAATTCTGTCAACGACGACGCATTACTCCACTCGCTTATACCGGAAAGCAATTGAGATACATAAGCACAAGGATAACTTCAACAGAAAGGAAGAGGGACTAAATTTGAACAAAATTTGGTATCCAGTTCTAAGAACAACTAAGACCAAGCCAGATAGAACCAGGGAATCGGACGACCAACAGAACGCTGTCGGACCAGAAGATAAAAACGAGTCAATTCCAGATTTGCAATCAGTCGTAGTAAACACACATAGAGGAGTTCAACTAAGACCACGCCGCTGAAGATGGCTGCCGCAGATGTAGCCGAAAGTTCCGGAGGTCAAAATTCCAGCACACGGCCCTCAAGCCCGAAAAACCGAAGATGTATTAACACCGGCCGTGAAACCCTACATTCTTTCATTATATTTTTGCACTCAACGCGCGTTTCGCTAGCAAGGTTAGCATCTTCAGGAGAAGGAAATTGATCCAAGCGTCCCGATACCTCAAGCTCTAGACACTGTTGAAGAATATTTTCAACTCACCAAGCTTTGCATGGATCAAAATTGTTATCAGTATAATGGCTTCTATTATGCACAGCACGAAGGGACAGCCATGGGTAACCCATTGTCTCCATTTGTGGCGAACCTGTTCATGTATCAGTAAAATGGCTTCTATTATGCACAGAACGAAGGGACAAGGGACAGCGATGGGTAACTTATTGTCTCCATTTGTGGCGAACCTGTTCATAGGTAGCTTTGAGACGGATGCTAGGGAGGAACTCAGTTACTTTCCTAGGGTCTGGATCAGATATGTTGACGGCATATTCGCTGTGGTGGATACAAGGATTACCGAAATTGAAAATGTCTTTTCAGCACTAAACAGCAGATGTAAGAGTATAAAATTCACGTACGAAGTAGAAAAAGAACTAAAGTTGCCACTTTTTGATGTATTGGTATAAGGAACGAACAGAATGAAAAAGAATTTGACATTCACAGGAAAGACACGAACACATTCAGATACATTCCAAATGACTCGAATCATTGTCAAAAACATAAAATGGCGGTACTATAATCACTTGTCCATAGATTAAAATAAATTTTTATCTGAAACAAGATAAGTACGACAATGAAAGAAGAGTGATTAGGTACGTAGCTGAAGTGAATGGTTTTAACCCAGACATAGTTGAAGAGAATTAGAAAATGTAAATTTAAGGAAATACTTTGTAAATCTCCCACTTTTCAAACAGATGAGAAAAATGAAAAGTGTATAGTTGTAGTAGTTGTCAAGATTGCAACAACAAATACATCGGCCAGAGCCGGAAAGTTAGAAAAATCCAGTGTCGCCCAACACTCAAGACAATGACCACAAAATTGGTGAAAGCAATTTCAAACTGGTCAAGCATGTGCATGACAGAAGACTACTCGATGCATGTGAGAGTCTAGAAATATCAAAATGTAAAAACAGCATGAATGGTGACAAAGGACCTATCCCTTCCAGCCCCCTTTTCAATTTATTGTTGAGAAAATGATCAGAATAATCAATAATAACAGATGACGGAACAACAAACTTTTCAGGTAGTGACTGCACTAGCTCATTATCGAGAAATTAATCAGAATGATAAACAGTAACAAACAAAGTCCATATCGGACCGGAAAACTTTAGGTATATGAACAACTAACTCTAGCTTCAGATTGAGTGTCAATTTTCTTCTCCTGAAGATGCTAACCTTGTTAGCGAAACGCGGGTCGAGTGCATAAATATCAACCGAAATTAAAATTTCCTCTTCTCAGAAAGAACTCTAACAATGTCTTGGTCCACTAAACCACCTGGGTCTTCGATTTCTGACCATTGGAATCTATTTTTCACATATTTCAGAATCATGCTGCTCATTATTTGCTTGGTCAACAATTTTGCACCTGGAACCAGAAAATGTTTTGAGTGTGAACGTATACGTGATAATGAGTTTTTCAGTTCCACTTCAAAATTGGGGGATTAGCCACCAATTTTCACTACACCATTTCAAGCACAAACACATTCACTTTCATTCTTCACTTTCATTGTGGAAGATAAACCCCCAATTTCCAGAACACCAATGTATGCACCAACATTTTCGCTTTCACTGTGAAAGAGAAACCACCCATTTTCACTACACCATTTTTAACACCGACATTTTCACTTTCATTTTTCACTTCCATTGGGGTTGAGCGAAGGATTTTGCTTAACTCCAGTGAAATCTAATATTTGGGAATTATTCCAGATGAATAACAATAATTATTGAATTAATAACGATGTATTATGCCTTCATAGAGTCAACTTTCAAATTAGTCTCGGGGATGGGGAATGTAAGGAGAGTTTTGAACAAATAAGGAATAATCCAAAGATAGGTTCTGAAAAATTATACATATTAAAAAAACTAGATTTCCTAGCAGAACAGCTATATAAACTGTCGAGAAAAAGAAATAGTAAAGAGAACGCTTTCCGTGTATAATTCGACAAGAATTATGACGAACAATATCAACTCACCCAAAGATGCTTTGTTTTCTTTGGAACTTGTGACTATAGTATTTTTCGCAGTAAATGGTATTGGCTTATTAACTGCAATAAACTACCCGATTTAATCCCATTGTGTAGAAAATCATCTGGTAAAAGATGCAAATGTGCTACAGGGTCGAACTTAAGAAATTTGAATTTTGCATAATGTAGGAGATATACAAGTAATTTATTTAAATGTTACAATTCTATTCTATATTTAGTTCAGTGTCGCTATCGCTATCCACATCTAAATTAATTATAATTGGCGCAATTGATTTTACAGAAAGGTACGAGTTTTCAACATTTAAAACATGACTAACAGAACTTTTTCAACTCTCGGTAGGAATGTCATTCATACAGTTCCTAATTAATTCTACCACACTACCACAATCCCTCTCTGAGAAACAAAATTACCTGAATCCGGTCCTTTTACGTTTATGATGTGCATCTCGGATTTTACAACTTAAGGGTCTAATTGGTTTTATTATAATCCTAAAGTCAATACCATTTATTGTGAAAACTACTATACAATTAAACTCCTCTGGACATCAGACATAAAAATTCATTGAACTTATTCAAAACCAAATTTAATGCATGCCTGTTGGAACAAAATTGACTCCTTCAATGCCAAATAGTTTGTTTCATTTGATACAAGTTCTCATCCACTTTTTGCTATTGAATATTCACATAAGTTACTCCAAAATAGGTGAATAGTATTCATGGCTTTTGTTAATTGAATCACAGATACCCATGTGTGTGTGTGTCTGGTCTTTAAGAAAAATAATTGTGCTTAACATATCATAAATTCTCAAGTAATGTTACACCACATCACAAAGAGATTAAAATTTTCATAATGCCTCATTTGGGATAAAACGCAAGCTGCTTTTTGCAAATCGATCGAAAACAAAATAACTTCCTTGGGTAAACCTGTATGTATGCAAAAAATCATGCAACTTGTGTTATCCAACTCATTGTGTTGATTTATGTTAACGACATAAATGACAATTAATCGTAAGGAGAGAAATTATTCGGATTTGCATTCAAAACTCAATTAAAATCCACATCGTTTATTACATGTTAATGTACCCGTCAGCTGAACGTTAATGACTACATGTACAACTTTCACGTTATTACTGTGATTTTGTTATCGAAGAATGGCAGTTGTGCAGTTAATATCGATGGAAACCATCTGTGATAAAAAACATAAAATTCGTATCCACAGCGTGAAATTACAAATGTTTGTTGAAGATGATACTCATTTTCTTTTTACCACTTTGAGCCAATTGGATGCGTGATCCGTTACTTAGTGGACAAATATATGTTGATGTGGGAGTCCGCTACATGTCTTTTCTCAAAGAAAACCGATCTTACTGTTTTATATTCAGATATTATGAGTAACTATTCCTAAAAAGTCAAGTATTTCGATGCTAGGAATTACAATCACCAATAATCTCTCACGGGACAACCATGCTCACACACGACGCGCGTTTCGCTTACAAGGTAAGAATCTTCAGGAGAAGAAAAGTGATACTTAATCTAAAGACTAGGGTTAGATCTGGACTTTGTTACTGGTGGCGAAACGCGCGTCGAGTGCAAAAATATCTGTTACGAATATTTTTGCACTGTATTAGGTTAATTGATCTCTACAAAAAGTTTCAATAACCTGTATACCAAATTTCGAATCATCTACCCATTGGTGTTATGAGAAAATTGAGATAAAAAATCGTAAATATGCATTCATTTTTAATACAGACACAGAGGGAAAGCCCTGTAATGTTCACTGCATGCTGTTCAAACTAGTTATTGCCAGACATTCAACTTCTTGCACATTCTTCGATAGTTGATTGTCGATTTTTCTCTTTTTCTATCTTCACAATTATACTTTTGTGCGATGTACTCAATACCGCCCAAAGTGTTCAAACTTTTTCATCGAAAAAGACCGCGAGGTATTCATGAATATCTCAACGGGTTAATTAATTTAACGAACACCCCTTGTATATTCAGGATTGGAAGAATGGAAGACCACTTGAACACGAACGGACAGGGCCAGACCAGAGGCGGATCATTCTTATCGGTTAAGAAGAGATCAACAACAACGAAAGACAAAATCATCAGTTATAAATATTATTCCAATGTCGAAAATATGAGATGTATTGTGACCGACGGTGAACGTTAAAGTCAATACTCACTCCTTTGACATTCAAGTCAACAACATCACTATCACTAACATTCTTATATATTCTATAGTTCCACTGCGACTGGCAATAAGTTTTCCCACCTAGGCAATGAAAGTGAAAGTTTCCAAGTTTGAATCAATAATCCCAGGATTTGATTTTTACACGTTTGAGAGAAAGTATTTTAAAACACATTTTGATGAGTATCGTTCTCGTGTTACAAGTAAAAAACAAAAACGAAACAATTAACGACTGCTTTAAATTTTATTTGTACTTAGTGCATCAAAGAGAGATAGCTACACAAACATCACCCGAAGTCAATTCGTTACATAGCTAGTCAATGAAAATCACTGCGATGTTATTCAGAAATACTTACAGTAGAATCACCAATATAAATAGAAGTACAAGAATGCCGTTACCCCTAGAATACAACAAAATACAAAATTAGTTCTGAAGAGGAGACGCAAAGCTATGGGAAATAACCCAAAGTACCTTGGAACCCAGACAAAGAAGAACCCAAGAAAAATGAATACCTTCGAGCGGGATTTAAACTCACAACTTTCCTTTATCGAGGAATATCTCCGCTACCATCAATAATTCATATTAGAGCAAGAGCCCTCGACTGCCAGACCTTGGTTATTTTATAAAAGCTGAATGTTTCTACGCGCATCTCCCCAACACATGTGAGAACAATCAGTGACTATGAAGTTTGGAAGATGGTTAGTTGGTCAGATACCAGGTATCAAAGTGTATAAAATAGTACCTCACTTTCGTCTAAGTATAAAGGTCAATTTTTCCATATTTTCTTCGAAATGATATTAGAAATCACATCATCCATTGCCAGACACTCACTACTGTTTCAACCTCCTGTCAGACATCCTCAAACTTTATTTAATTTATAATTATACTTACGTTTGGCAGTATTTGAAGCGTTTTCGAGACGCCATCTTACTTATAAAGTCGATATTTCCGACTTGACAATGCAAGACGAAGTTATCTTCTCTGAATGGGAAAGTAGGTGCAGATATCTATTTGTCACAAAGGTTCGAATGAAATATTGACATGAAGCTGATGAAGCTTCAAAGCAGTATTGTGGGAGTGTTGACAATATAAGGTTATACGGAAAATAATAGTTTGAGCCTGAAAATACTCATGAAAATATGATGAACTCGAATATTTATGAAATATTCCTCTTCTGTTTCTAAATTGATTGCAATCTTTTGTGATTACTTATAAGTAATCAGGAAAATGTGCGCTTGAAGCTACGACATCTGTAAGAAAATATGACTTGGAAAATAATCTTTGCTTTGATCATCCTTCTCATGTTACAAGTGAAAAGCAAAGACAAAACAATAAATGTCTGCTTCAAATTGTATTTTTACTTAGTACATCAAAGAGAGATGGCTACACAAACATCATCCGAAGTCAATTCCTCACATAGCAGGTCAGTGGCATTCACGACAATGTTATTTCTATTTCACAAACCCTCACAATACAATCACCAATATAAATAGAAGTACAAGAATGCCGTTACTCCTAGACTATAACAAAATTCAAAATCAGTTCTGAAGAGTGGACGCGAAGCTATGGCTTATTACCTATGAAGCAATAACCAAAAGTACATTGGAACCCAGACAAACAAGAACCCAAAAAAAATTTGTCCCTTCGAGCGGGATTCAAACTCACAACCTTCCTTTATCGAGGAATATCTCTGCTAGCATTAATAATTCATATTAGAGCAAGAACCCTCGACAGCCAGACCTTGGTTATTTTATAAAAGCTGAATGTTTCTATGCGCATCTCCCCAACACAGGTGAGAACAATCATTGACTATGAAGTTTGGATGATGGTTACTGCCTAAGTAACCAAAGTCTAAACTCCATAGTCTCTGATTGTTGTAACCTATGTTTGGGAGATGCGCAGAGAAAGTTTCAGCTTTCATAAAATAACAAACGCCTGGTGGTCGTGGACTCTTATATCTCTCTATATAACATTTTTCCATAAACCTGAGGTGGGAGGGTAATCACCCCCTCTACCCCCAGGACCCACCACTGCGCCAGACTGAAAAAACTGGCGGCTCGGTATTAAACATTGAAAGTTTAATTCCGTATTTCAGGGAATGTTTGCTCTGCCGAAAAAAAAAGACGAGTACGCGCGGTGTGGTATTACGGAGCATGTCGGCCCGCTCTAGGGAACAATTTAATTCCCGGATTCCTCGGTCGTTATCCGGAAACTCTGATGAACGGGCAGCGGGGGTATTTTCGGCCACCGGTGTACGGGAATTAATCAAATTCTTTAATTAATATCCACCATCCGTCTCTTCGAAGGAAGAGGGAGATAGTGAAACGTGGTCGTTGTGGTTTCCAGGTATTGTTGCTTGATTATAGTGATTTTTCTATGACGGGAAAAGAGTTTGACATTTTATCTCTGATGATAGGTGACAAAATGTCACTTTTTATGAAATTATTTGTTTTATATTTATTCTCTTATACAAAAGTTACATTTCCTTTATATCAAAAGTACAATTATTGTATGTATAAAGTACAATTATTATATGTGCATTGCATGATTGATATGTTCCTTGAACTATTCGGTACAACAGTCGAATTTTCTTTTGTTGAAAGTGTGTTTTTTCAATATTAAATCGTCGTTTTTTCCGTCACAGATATAAATTGTGTATTATACACGGGAAAAATATTGCGTCGGGAGACAACACAACCTCGAGCTAAAATCTAATACTTTTTTTCCTTGTATAATGGATAACTATATCATTGTTTATAAAAGTATTGGGTAGTCAGACAACCTTATGAAAATATCTTCTGGAGACATGTATCCTACTATTGTTTTCAAGGTTACGTAGTAAGAGTAAGCCATTCTTATGGAAATATCATTCTGAGGGATGGGCACTACGGGTAAATAATAATAATATACAGTTTTTCGAAAAAGTACAGTTTGTATAATTAAAAAATACAGATTCAGAAATGAAGTTTCAATAAATCGCAAAACTCACTAATGCAGATTGCCTCTGCGTGAGTTGTTGAGATTCATTCGATTTACATTACATTTTGAAGTTTGTATGCCTCAGGAAAAACCTCTCTTGGCAAGTTCCAAAGCTCAGCTGTTCTTTCGGAAAAAGATCCCTGAGCAAGAGAGGTTCGACAGGTCTCCAAATTCTCAACAGAGGGGTGGGAATTCTGTACTCGTCGAGTCATCCGTGTAGATATTGCCAAGGGTGTAACGATGTATAACAATTCTGAAGAGCACCGACCGTGAAATTATCTATAAAAGAGAGACAAGTCTCCGACTCTTCTACGATGTTCCAATGAAGTGAGCAAGTCTGTGAGCGAAGAATCACCAACAAGACAAATTGCCTTTCTCTGAAAAGAATCGAGAAGCCTCGATGAATGTTTTGGTGCCGAACTCCACACATGAGAACCATATTCCAAGACAGGTTCTATCTGAGCCTTGTAGATCATTAGAAGCTGAGAAGTGAAGTAGGTATTTCTTCGCACAAAATAGAAATTCAAGTTTCTGGGAAGCACCTTTGGCGATCAATCTCACATGGTTTTCCCATGGGAGATTATTACTGATCGGAATTCCTATCATCAAGGTACTCAACTTTGTAGAAATAGTTATTCTTGACATCTGAATACTGGATGATGATAGATCAGCTTTCTTTGAGAAGAGACATGCCTGGGTTTTCCTAGCATTGAATTCCTCCAAGCTCATGCTACCCAATTCTATTATTTTTACCAAGTCATCGTCAATTTTATTGACGTGAATGTTTCTTTGAATTATTGTTTCTCGAGCTGGTATAGGGACTCTGGAAGAGAAATTAGTATGAAGAGTAGTGTCGTCCGCAAAACTATGTACTAAACAAGACGTTTTCTCGAGCAAATCATTGATATGAAGCAGAAACAAAGTGGGCGCCAGAACTGAGCCCTGTGGAACAACTACATTTCATGAACAACCACTCACTATCAGACAAGGAACTCTTCAACAAAGCACAAAACTGAAGAAGCAAACCATAAGACGGCAGTTTATAAAGGAGACCCCGATGCCAAACTCGATCACACCCTTTTGAAATATCGAGTGCAATAGCTATCGTTTCTCCGAATTTTTCAATTGAATGCTGCCAAATATGAGAAAAGTAAGCCAATAAGTCACTGGTTGATCTTTGATGGCGAAATCCGTATTGTCGATCATTATTCCTGATTTCTCTAGATATTTGATAAGTTTTATATCTCATTACAAACAATGAAAAAAAAATTATATGTTCAAGTCGACAGCAGAAGAGATTGACTGCCTAGCTAAATTCCTAACCTCGCTGCGCTCGGTTAATAACTATCAGCCGCGACGGTCAGCCTACTATTTTGATGCCTAGTAAAACAAATAACTATTTTGCCATGTCGAAAAATTTTCTGGCTCTCTAAGATAATAATATTTTCATGTTTTACGAGTTGATCAACTGTATTGAACGATTTATAGGATTGGATTCGACAAAATCAACTTTCTATAACTGTCCAATTGATATATTTACTCAAGTATGTTGACATTCATGGTTATTCAACATGTAATAATTCAGCCGAAAGGATCAATCGATCCTCGTAGCACAAGGATCTTGTAGATTTACATCCTTTCGTCACATGTTTAAATTCAGTGAATGTCCCAACACCTCCAAACAGCTGATCTTCAAGTAACATAACACCAGTGTCTCTTACCGGTGTCGAGAAAAGTATCAAAGCATAACCGTATATCAAATAGAGGTATCGTGTTTCACATTTCCATAACAGCTCGCAACAGAAGCTTTATTGCACATTCTTAGGTGTGGAGCACAGTTCTACCGTCGTCGATGATATTAATGATCTCCGATTCGAATTATTCGCTTTTGCAATTGGTGTATGAATGGCTGTTATTGAAATATTGTTGTGTGTTCGACCTGGACGAGAATTGATTGAGACAGGTGTACTGTAAGTATGATGTGGGTTTCGACACGACCTTCTAGATCTCTACCCAACCTTTGGAATAGGTGACGTTGAATGGGGAGCAGTCAATTCGAGGTATTCTGAGATGTTTTTCGTTGCCTCTTGAATGGCAAGATTTTTTTGAAGGGTCGACGTGAAGGTGAAACCTCTATTCAGGGAACATCTATAAACCAAAGAGGAGGATTTCTCTCGGTCAAGACGATTTCTTGGATATAAAGGCAACAAATCTGAATACATGAAATATATTGTTTCTAAACCGTTTCACGAAACGGATACGTAGGCGATTCCAGTCAAGTGAATCGTTATGATTTCATATCCACAAGGTAGCATATGAATTCCACCAATCACAGAGAACAAAATACTTGGTTAACAGGAACAACCTTGTAGAAACGTCTCAATTTTGATCTGTCTACCTACAAACACGAAATCTAACTTGTTTCATTCGAGCATAAATAAATGTGTAATATCTGAAATATGTTCTAGTTCATTGATTCAAGTTTGAATTGTCACATTTGATGTTTTTTCTGTGGAATTCTTCAGACTAATAATTAACTGAAATTAACCAGGCCACATGTCCTAATTGGTTAAGACGTATGTCCTCTGAGACGGTTCAATTTATAATCGTTGGTTCGAGACTCATCTAAACCGATTTTTTTCTGTAATTTTTATCAATAGACCGCGGGCATGTGACGTCACAACAACAATGGTAATTTGATGAGATTATGATCGTAATTATGAAGAAATTACGGGTATACCCTTAGTGCACCTGACATATATAATTGTCTATATTCATTATTCTTCCTGCCTACAAGGAAATTGTATGAGAGTTGGCTGATAAAAGTGATTATTTCAACACCTTGTCTATGGATGCCCAGAAGAGATATTTAGAGGAGCTGAAGAAAGTTAATGGATGTGATCCTTATTTATTAAAATTTGGGGATTGAAGTAATGCTGTGGAATACTTTCCTAAAGTTTCATGACATGTTGTATGACATTATAAACTATTTTGTATATAAGAGTGCATGCATAGGAGAAGACATCAAAGGCTATAAAAGTTTGGATTCATACAATATGTTCATATCGAAATGGATTAGAGGGATTGGAGTGAAGCTGTTGAAAAGAATACTGAAAATGTACTTCTACAAAAAATAATTTTGAAAGAACAGATTTAGGGTATGTTATATAAGGCTTTACAAAATTATAAACCACAACCATCTTTTCATATGGTAATCCTGTATAAAAAAGGCATTTAGATGAATTATGCTTTAAACTTTCCAATGCGAATGAATAAGTCTGCAGAGTCTCCCGCAGATGTTGGATTTCACGATAACAAGTCTGCAACTCGAAATCATTATCTGGACATAGGTGTTCACCAGAGTTTTGTGCATGTTCCATTTCTTCAACTGGTGAATTTATATCATTCAGAGTTTGATTTTGCCTATCAATAATATTCAAGTTTTGAACAGTTGGATTATTATTCACACAAAGAATCATCATCAATTTGATCCTCAACTTCATCCAAATCGACTGGAATATTTGCGATCTCATTTTTATCACGCTGCTTCCCACTATTCAATCTCTGGATGCTTTGAATTTCATTGATATTTGTTTTGTAGCCAATTAATTGATTCGGTACCCAGTCTATATTGTCAACATCTTCGAGTGCAGTCGGCTTGCCTGAAATAAAAAAAAAGTAAAAATTATGTTGCCTATGTTTCCTAGATTCTTTGAAAATATCTCCTACAAAATGTTTTGAACATACCTTTGCCCGTTCCAACGCATCAGATGTTAAATCTGCTCTTCTAGTTGCCTGAATCCACAATTCACGTCTCTTTTCAGCAAGAGGATTATTCTTGTTTTCTATTGTTGAAAATAGAAGGGGATCGATGGAATGAAACATTATCTCGGCCGCTTTTACTTCCACATTTCACAATCGCACAAAATTGAGGCTTTATTGAGAAAAATATTTTAGAATATGACAGAAACACACACTTAGTATAGGTAAATCAGTTTGTTTGTCCAGCAGGCTGGATTGACTACTGTCATTTACTGCCGTCTGTCAGATATGCCCGCGGTGTATTCGACATCACCAATTTGATTTGTATCTTTCAATATTGAATTCGATTAACTTTTTTTCTTTCGAGTTTTCCTTAAATACCGAAAAAATATACCATATCTAAAATTGATTATTAATATGATATTTGAAAGAGAGTTCTGTATTTACGTGTTTGATCAAATTAACCGTATAACTTGATAGCTACGGCATCGTGTTCAAACTTCGTCCTCGTACGATATATCCACTCTTGTTGTACAAACTACTATCATCAGTCACTTCAGTAATAAAATCTTACAGAACGATGAATATTATTGGTAACACTGGTAACAGTATAAACGGAATGGAAAATATTCTAGAAATCTGAAACAACAAACATTTCGAAACGTTCAGAATATTACAATCGAAAAACAGAATCTATGTGGGTTGTTTACATTTGATTTGCTTTCTCCGGGGTAGGTACATTGAGAACCCGATGATAGATCCAGAATTGAACCGCGAGGGTTGCCAGAAACACCGTCCCTGTCAGCCATTAAATTCATTGTATTGAATTTACTGTTAATATTGAAAATAAGTCGTGTGTTGCGAAATTAAAAAAAAAAGGTTCGTTCGTTCGAATGTTTGAAAAATAAATTCAGACGATCAAGTAACATCGATTCGGTATTTTATTGAGTGAACCACGGTTTATTTAGATATATGTGTGACATTGATTCAGATTGACTTTTATTCTTCGAATAAGAGTTTCGGCATTCGATTATCAAATTGAAGTTCCACAATAGCTTTTTCATGGCCTCATCAGTACTTGATGTAAAAATTTCCGTTCGAAAAATATTAACTCTATCCAGAATAGCGTTCCTTCAAATTTGAATCTACAGTTTTAGAGAAATTAGGCTAGGTTCATTTACTTAGGAAGTCTCTCATTTTGGCAAACCAGTTTTGCGATACTCCACCCGTCTGATACGGAATTATTTTCCTTATAGTCATGAGGTTGCATGAGAGCGCACCTGAAGGAATAAATGAGGAATTGGATTGTTTGATAATTTTTTTCTCAGACTGCCTTGTTTTTGCAGGACTACTACTCGGACGTGATCGCCAACGACTCGATAGCATTTCTAAGACATTCCAAAAAGCAATATCAGCATAAGCCAGTGATGCTGACCATGTCCTTTCCTGCACCGCATGGACCAGAAGATTCAGCACCTCAGTATTCGCATCTGTTCTTCAACGTCACCACCCATCAGTGAGTCGATTTTTTACATCCATCACCATTGCATGCGGTGATTTATGACAGTAAATTACTATACAGTGCGAACAATTCAAAAACTGTTGCATTGGAACTTTCACATTGAATTTAAAATTTGACGACTGTCATTCTTTGGCATTTGGTTGGCAGCATTCTCGATGTTGCCGCAATTGGTTTGAAGTTCTGTGTTTACGTATTTCGATTAGTTATTTCGAAAGAGAGCGATATAATAATGATCCTTTGGTTCCCTTAACGGGTGGTAGAGAGCCAAATTGAATACAACGTTTTCTGTAATCTATAGTTAGATATTGAGTTTTATCGTGTGAAATTGAGTAAGTATACTGTCAGTGCGATTTCTCGAAAGATTGAGGATAACAAAGCTCACGAACCACCAAGAGGCTTATGAATACTGCAGTACTGATTATAGGTGCTATATGCGTAGCAATATTTATACTATGCATAGGAACGCAGTAAATATTTGCAGTTCATAAATATGAGAAAATCTCGATTTTCTCAAAATAAATGATTTGAACATTCAGGAGGGCATACGACTCTACTAAGTTCCCTATTGGAATACTACAAACGAAAACAATTTTTCACGGATGTGCTTCCATATTTCAATGAATGATGGTCATAAATAAGGTTTGTAAACATTTTTCATTTTCCTTTTTTCATATTCAGCACGTCTCTTTCATTCATTTACAGTGTACTTCAGAATTTAACAACGCCCATCATGATGTGCAACGGTTTTTGAATTGTATCAACTATAGAAGTGAATATGTCTCCGAATATTGTATTGATATTTGAATATAAAAAACAGAGACTTGTTATGTCAGCAGTAGTGCTGGATGTTTTTTGCTGTGTTCTGCAAAGATTGATCTTCGAACTGAGTGTCTTCCAGAATATAGTAACAGAATCAGTGAGCATAGCACAAGGTCCAACCGAAAGCATGTGTTTCTGGCACCAGTACACTGTGGTTGGATAGGCAAGACTTGGGGAGAAACTTGACACCAAGAAGCCTGGTAGATGGTGTATCTGGACGATTTTTCTGGGTTTCCCTATAGTTGAAATAGCAAATGCGCTACCGAAAAAATCACTAAGACGCCCCAAAGATAGCACAAGGCACTCCTCAAGAGGGAAGTGTAAATAAAAAAAACTTGCCCAAGAAACAAAAGTGTGACTAGTGAACATCATAGTGGACATAGTGGTGGATATTGTACTCGAGGAAAAGGTTTAACCATCATAATGTGTTTTTGACTCATTAGCAGTTATCAGAACCAAGTGAAAGGATACCCAAGACTTGGGAGGAATATCACATACATCCATCTTGAATAGACATGTAGCAGAGTCATGAATAGAATAAAAATTTTAGTGTTTTTCAACTAGCGCACGGAAAAGTTCGCACTAATGCGGAAAAGTAAATCTGTTAAGTCTCTGGTTAGTATAGTGACATTTGAATATTTAAATTATTTATTTGTATGGTTGTAGTTTGCAGCATGACTGAAAAGTGAAGACATTCATCAGAATTCTGCTGTAATTTTCAATAGAAAAGTATGTTCCAATAATTATTTTAATGACCCTGGTATAAGCAGCCTCAGCAAATGAATGTCACATAATAAAAAACATTTGAGATTTTTCATTTTATAAAGATTTATTATTAAATACATATCAACAAATTAATAGTTATTAATATTAATACCGAACGTGCGTTTTGTTGTTCTGCAAATGAATTTAAGTAGCTAAAATTTTTTTCAATGAAGCCAGATTTCTGTTTTCCACTTCTTTGTCAACAATCATTGTTTTTTCCGCACCAACTCTTTCAACACTAAAATGAGTGCGGATTTTTCCTTGGGCTAGTAGAAAATAGTAGTTTACCCAAGTTGGGAATGTGATTCTTTTCCGCAGGCGATTGCAGATGACTGAACGACGCCTCAGCACTATGTTACATAATGTTAACTTGATATCTGGTCCCATCAAGATGTTAAAGGGGGAAGGAGTGTAGCCAACCACAAAGGAATATTTTGTTATCGGGGGTTATATCCCGAGTGCACCAAGTTTATTCGGTTAAAATGTGTGCTGCACTTCCATGATTCTCGAAATTTTGCTTAGCAAATGACTTGAGTGTATGATAATTTGATAAAATCCCGAGACCGCAGGTCGAGGGATTTTATTTTAAATTATTATACACGAAAGCATTTGCTTGAACGCAAAATTTTGAAAATCATGGAAATGCACGCATTTTGGTCGATTGAACTTGGTGAAGCAGGGATATATGTTTAGATTATTTCCAGAAAACATGTAAACTCAGGAAACATCAAAATAGAACACAGGAACAATATAGTACCAGAGATACTACCTGAAAATGATCCAAACGCCCGGTTTACTTCGAACATTTTAATCGGTTAAAAGGTCTAGTGCATTTAATCGCTGTAAAACTCTGTAAAAGCAGTCTAGCCTTCAACTGTTTCATCGTTTATTCGCATTGAGGGAAATAATCGGGAGTAATTACACAAGTGCCTCAAAATTACCGATGATTTTCCATGAAAGCATGTTGTCTAAAAACTGCATGAGTTTATTTTTATATTTTGTCGAAAGAGCCCGACTCCGAAAGAGGAGGGCTCTTTTGGCGAAATATAAAAGTAACCTAATGCAGTTTTTTTACTGACAACATGCTTGAATGAAAAATTATCAGGTTTATTTTGATGCACGATTGTAATTCGGTAGAATATTTCCGGAGTTGAAACAACGACGTTTAAAATTAATGATTTATGCCAGTCAAGATGACAAATGTACACTTTAACAATCGTTACTATAGATACACGGACCGAGCTGGTATTTTTCGATACCTACCGGGTATTTATCAGCCCGAAAATATCCCGCCGGGAATTTATCGCTGTAATTGATCGAAAATGTCCCGCTTCATATGGGATTTTTAAAATACGAGGGAAATATTCGAAAAAATGTATTAGCCGAAAGTAACAACTTTTTTGGTGTATTTCTAGTTGAGAGAGGTCGGAGTGTTCAGAATGCAAACGATTGCATAATTATTCATTGATTTTTTCTACTTCTTTTCTGGGGCTTCGAGTTTTTCATTTCGATTAAATATAACCTGAATGCAGTAGAGCTAGAGCTTTGCCTCGGAGCAACATGACATGATGGGTAGTTCATATGAAATGATTTGGTTGTAAAACTGTCGAGAGTCATTTACGAGCTAGATAACCATCAAAATATTAGCTCTGCATTTTCTTCGATGACGGCCAACAAAACTAACCGACGTGAACTGGCTGAATTGCGATTATCTTCACACGTATGATAATTGTTTTCTGTTTATGTAAATAAGCCGTTCGCGTCAATTTACATGAAGGATTGTGAATAATGTGTTTGGCGGCCGGAGAATGGAATTACAATTTATAAACGAGAGGCACGGGCTCATTAATATTTAACGTTTTCTGTCTGGCATTTTTACCGATGCGTCCAGAAACGGTGTCAAAGTTGTGGTGAGTCGTTGAATGGTTTCATTCATCAGAATAATGATTTTCACGCCTAATATGCAATATTTCAACTCAGCCATCGTGATATTGCTTCCTTATTTTCGGCTTTTTCCTTCCTGGTATGTTTTTATTTCATTTATCGCGAACATTTTTTGTATTTTGAGATGGGAGGATGGAGATTCTGTTTTTTTTTTCATTTGAAGATATTGATTCCCAATTATTCCAAATACATACAGGGTGGTCCAGCGAAAAAGAAACAAGGCTGATATTTTGTATTTATCATTGCAGGAAAAAAGCGCTCAGACCTGTCGATTTTTATTGCAAGGGGGCTCTCTTGCACATATTATCATTTGTCATTCCAAGCCACTAAATTTTTAATGGGGTTAGGGTGCCTGTGATACCGCATTTTGAAATAATTGTTGATATACTAGCAAGTCAACATTGATATTAATTCGTATCACGTTCCACTTGAATTGTTGGAATTGTTTCCATGGTAATTGGTTGTTTTTTGAAGTGTTTGATACATAGAAGGGGCAGGGGTGTTCCAAAAAGATTAAATTAAAATTGCTACTATTTTACTTTCTATTTCAACAAGGGTTCAAGATGTTGGCCTTCTGCTTCCATGCAATAAGAGAAGTTATGTTCAAAACGATTGCTGACATTCTAAAGCATTATAGGTGTAATGTTCCGACATTCATCAGTGATCTATTGGCGTAAATCATTCCAAAAATCTGGTTAAGTTTCATAAATAATACTCTTCAAGTGACTATAAGAAAAAAATCCAACGGGTTCAAATCTGGTGAACTTGCGGGCCGATCCACTGGGGAGCATCTCGTTCTACCCACATTTCGTTACACCTACAGTCTTCGAACATATATGAATGATTCAACTTTCACAAAAATCAGCCTTCTTGTCGATAGGCCCAAAATGAATGTGTTAGAATGGGTTAGGTTAGTTAGGTTGGTTTAGGTTGGGTTAATACAAACTTGCAGAATATTCGGTGAATTTTGCAACAGGCATCATTCGGGTATGTTCGGAGACTGTGGGTGCTACGAAATGTGGGTAGAACGCAACGCACCCCTCCACCGCTCCTCTTCAGCAGATCCATCTCCCAGGGAAGGTTTCATTCAGATACTGACGAACCGCAAGGAAATAGTGTGAAGGTGCCCCATCTTGCTGAAATGTCAAGTCATTCGCACTGTAAAGGTCATTGATTTCAAGAATTTCTGTCAACGCGGGATCGGCAGTTTCTTCTAACAATTCTAAGTACATTGGTCGTGGTCTTAGATAAAACCCCTACTACCTACACAATGATAAAAATTGATGAAAGTGAAACAAGCGATACTTTAGATTCTCAGGTGATTATTGTTCTTGTTTTCACGAGAACTATTACATCAAATTAGAAAAACTAAAAAGCGTCGGAAAGAGAATTCGATGATCTTAAAAATACGGTGTCATATGTACCCTAATCCCATTAGAGATTTAAGGGTTGGAGCTAACCCCTCCGAGGGGCTTGTAGTGACGAAGTTGAGAATATGCTCGAAAGATGCCCCCTTTGCAATAAAAAACGACGGGTCCGAGCGTTTTTTGTGCGAATGATAAATATGAAATATCGGCCTTGTTTCGTTTTTGCTGGGCCACCCTGTATAGAGAATCATTCAAAATTTCTGTCAAGTTTATTGCAAACATTAACATCAGTTACATGAATCCACCAACATTTTCGAAAAAAAGCTCTCAAAATAAAATAAAAAATTCCAAAATGACCATGAATGAGTTTGATACTCAAAAATTCTCATTGATTCACACTATTTTTCGATGACTTAAGTTATTTCTATTCAACACTGCATAATAACTGTAGATGGAGAAAAATAGCAATTGAATCAATTAAAACGAATTAAGAGAATCTTGTCTTTTTATATATGTATAACAGGTTACAAACATTAAAAAAAAAGATGATTTAAAATTACTTACTAACTTGAGAGGTCACACTTAAAAATGAGGTAAAATGGAAAATCGTTGGTTTTATGTCACAAAATTGGGAATATACATTGAAATCGTCATAAATTAGGAAATTTGTCTTTCAGTCAACTTAAACTCGAGTTACTTTCAGTGCGTCTGATATGTCAATTCATTTCGGTATTTAGGGCCCACGAAAAAAGTAGTAGTAGGCTGCATTGTTGACCAAAATATCTTTGTTCAGTAGGAGTTTCCAAACATAAATCGAAACAAATTACCCTATCACTTGAAAATTCCTCAACATGGGAACTTTTTTCAGAAAAATCAAGATGGCCATATATGGTAATGCATTTGATGCGACAATAAATTCTCATTTAATTGCCAATTTGATAGAAAGCATGTGAGGAATCATCACGGTAATGATATTCATTATGAGTTTGCTCCTCTCTAAGCAACTTGAAATCGTCCAATTAGTTCCAAAGATCGTGGCAAAAAACGAAAAATCCGTTTGATGACTTCCTTTTCTCATTCCGACACGATTAGTCAACGAATTCTGACAGTTTTGATCGCGATGATTTACGAAAATGATCATGGGTCACGTATCAATAATTGGACATGCTTAGACTTTTAATTTGTCCGAGATGGTTTCATGAAAAGCAAGGCTACATATGAATGAATGAATGAAATAAATATATGTGAAATATTCATTGTCGACGCTAAGTCTTTGAACTTCAATTGTCCAAACATTATTTTAATAAAACATTAACTCCAAAAACTGAACTGAAGTGGAAACAAAAAAGTTCAAGGAAGATTATTGAAATGATCCGATGATTGAAATATGAGAATTATTAAGAAATAAAAAAGTGAACGGTCGGAAATCACAATCAAAAAATTAAAATAGAATAAAAAGAAACTGAACCTAAGCAAGAGAATTGAAATTGAGTATTGATCAGAGGATGAAATTGAAATATTCATTATCTGTTAATTGAGTGGGAAGAATTGTTTGTCTGATAAACCGACTGCCTTAGGTGATTACACACTACCAATTCAAAGGTAACATACCATGAAGTATAGTGCGATGACTGGTGATGCTTCGAACTTAAATTGTGTATAATATTTTTTTGTCACAACATTATTTCCTTTGATCATTCGTACCTTCAATTTCATTATTGACAAAAAAATCAATTTCAACCTTTTGTTTGGATTTGATTTCCGCCACTCGATTTGAATATTTATCCTTCCGTTCCTAGCAACAGGTTTCAATAGAGTTGATATAGACAACGATTTTCTCAGGTACCTTCGAAGATTCGTATACAAGGACGCGACTTCGCCCATAATAACAGCTGATAATTGAAGTAAAGCCCGCCCTCAGTCGTTTTCGAAGTTGAAACAAACTGCTGGGACAAATTTCGAATATCTCTATTGAGAGAGGAAATCCCATATGTGGTCACTGTATGACTATTCTTTTATTCCAGTCAGCCTTTCAAATTGATACCACAAACTTCGAAAACGGATAAAAAACTGTTCCGCTCCTTGAATTCAATTGAAGTGATTTCAGTTGCTGCACAGTCAACATCGGAAGAATAATTTTTATGGCTCTGCTATGCTGTTAAACTTGTTTTGTTGGCAAGGAATCCGTTTCAAACTGCGATGCTTTTTTTATAATTTTGCATATTCGATGTGTGCATAGCGACTCTTACGTCGATAAATAGGAAAACATATTGATAATGAATGTAAATCACTTCATTTTCTCAGTTAGATGCTATCACGATAGTTCGCCTTGGGAATGTATCAGATAAGATCGTGCGAAGAGAGTAATAATGATATAGCGTATTCAAAACACATCTTGAAAAAGTGATTATAGTAAACTATTCATATCCAAATGGAATTTTTCGTGACATATTTAGTTAGAAAGGAAAATTTCTATTTCTACTAATTAATATCGCATTGGATTGTCATATTTTCTACATCATATACATTTTCATTGCCATCTGCTCTGATCTTCATTTTTTTCTGGTGAAAGTTCGCACGGAGAAGAAAAATTGATTCATTATCCTACTTCCTTGATTATTTGTATATTTGTTCAGTGGCAACTTTTTCAAAAGATTAATGTTTCCAGCTTTTGTAGATATCAATTACCCTAAGAGCAAACTATACAATGTGTCCCAGCTAAAACTTGTCACCCCACTAATTTCCGAGAATGTGAAAAAAATTGAAAATCGCTCAGACCCGTCGATTTTTAATTCAAGGGGAAACACTCTCACCAAATACATCATCATTGTGTTGTCAATCTCCTCACCCCCAACATCCCCTACTTCAGAATTTTATACTTATAGTCCAGTCTATGACCAGTCTATGACCATTTTCCCGTGTATTTATCCCATACAGCACCGATTCGCATGGAAATTTAGATTCAGGATCTACATACACTCTTTTTGAGAATCTACCCTGTGCCGAGGGTTGCTTCCTCCCTGGGGGTGGATGACACCCCTTCTTGGGGGTGAAAAAATTTTTATTGGAATTGAGTGCGGAAATCAATAGATTGACTAATTCTGAGCACTTTTTGTTCAACGAAGTTTTTTGTGAAAAGCAATACTTTTCGACTTATTCGCGAGTGAAATTGTCGGTTTTTGGTCAAAAAAAACACATTTTCAGATCCTTTTTCGTGAATAACTGGAAAATAATGCATCTAATCGAAAAACCTGCAGAAAGCAAAATTATAGCTTTCGAGAAAACAACGGCGATTGTTTATTTGTGATGTATGCAAACCCACTACAAACTGAATAATTGCTTGTTGAAAGTTGATTGGTATTTTCAAACGCCAAAATGGAAAGTTTCTACGTACAATAACCAAAATCCAATGCATTTTTCGTGAGAAACTAATTGAACCTTTTCTGAAGTCCTTCAAAAATCCTTCATTCTTGTTATTTAAAAATAAAAGATTCTAGCATCAAAACTGACCGAGGTATGAAGGAAATGATGTTCAATCCTATTTTTTCCTTGAAAAAAAAATTGTGAATAACTCATCCTTGCTTTTCCCCCCCTTTGGAAAAAATCGTTGCCTAGTGGAACTATATGTATATATACATATATAATATACATATAGTTCCACTAGGCCTAAAATATAGTTACTATGTGTACTCTTCAATATACTAATGTACATACTCTAATTTCTACAAAAATTGTTTTTGTTTTTTTTTCCCCATAACTCGCTTAGTCTTCAAGCAATTGAATCCACCAAAGAAGTATTTCGTAGCTTTTTTCAAGAGCTATAAGCTCATTCACATTATTTTTTTTTTCAGATTATATTTTTGAAAAGGTTCATGCTGAAAGGGCTCAAAAAAGGTTATTTGCACGAACCCTCACAATATTTAACTGGCCATATCTTACTCTATTTTCATCCTGTAGAAAAAATTAAACACCAAAATTCCCAGAGAACAATAACCTTCGATTTTGTACTTTGAAAAATTTTGCAAGTGATCAATACTATTCGAGTTATTTCGAAGAAATGGTGATTTTTTGCTGAATTACGTATATGATTTTTTCTCTTCAATCTCATTTTTTTCCAAAACTACGTACTTTCAATTGATGAAAAACTCAGAACTCATTGAAAGTACATGAATGAAGTGAATTATGGAGTAACAACGATTTCTTTCAAAGGGGGGAGAAGAGAGGATGAGTTATTCATAATTTTTTTTCAACGAAAAAATAGGATTTAAAATTATTCCCTTCATACCTCGGTCAGTTTTGATGCTAGAAACTTTTCTGAATAACAAAAATAAAGGATTTTTGAAGGACTTCAGAAAAGGCCCAATTAGTTTTTCCCGAAAAATGCATTGGTTTTTGGTTATTGTACGTAGAAACTTTCCATTTTGGCGTTTGAAAATACCAATCAACTTTCAACAAGCAATTATTCAGTTTATAGTGGTTTTGCATACATCACAAATAAATAATCGCCTTTGTTTTTTCAAAAGCTATAATTTTGCTCTCCGCATGTTTTTCGATTAGATGCATTATTTTCCAGTTATTCGCGAAAAATGATCCGAAAATGTGTTTTTTTTTACTGAAAACCGACAAATTCACTCGCGAATAAGTCGAAAAGTATTGCTTTTCAGAAAAAACTCCATTGAACGAAAAGTGCTTAGAATCAGTCAATCTATTGATTTCCGCACTTATTTCCAATAAAAAAATTTCCACCCCCAAGAAGGGGGGTGGCTTCCACCCCCAGGTAGAAAGCAACTCTCGGCACGGGGTAGATTTTGGAATAGAGGGTGAGTAGAACCTATATCCAAATTTTCATACGAATCGGTGCTGTATGGGATGAATACACAGTCTACATTTTTTTCACCGTCATAGACTGGAGTATTGTGATACATCAGTTTGAAGGGAATTCAATCCCAAATACATGGGTGTACTGAAATTCAGAATCGATCGATCGAAGTGTCGTTGAAGTTTTAATGAAAACTAAGATGCGTTCAAGTTATTATCATTTTTCACACCTAAAAATCGTCATATGAAAGGTTCAAAATGTGAACCATTATGTTCCATACAGAAGTATAAGCGAACTGTCGTCGCACATTTCTCAAAATTTCTGGAGTCACTGCACGAAACTCTTTAGTAGTTCTCCTGCGTAGATCATCAAGAGAATCTGGCTGTGTGATATAAACTTTGGATTTCAGATGATCCCTCAAAAGTCTAATGGTGATAAATCAGGAGATCTAGCCGGCCATTCCATTGGTACTCGCCTTCCAATCTATCTTCCTGTGAACTCGTTATCAAAAAATTAACGTACAAGTGCAATAAAATGTGAATGAACTCCATCTTGTTGGAAGGTGAGCTGACCTTCAAGTAGACTATCATCGTCTTCAAGTAACTGAGTGATTCTGGGGTTCACAGTTGTATCAAGAAGTTCAAGATACGTTTTATCCGTTGAGGTTGCCATCAATAAAATATGGACCAACAATATGATCTCCCAGAATACCAACCCAAACATTCGATTTCTGGGGAGTTTCTGAATGAGTTTTCCTGTACCGATGGGTCATTATCATTACATAATGTACTATTATTATGAAGGATAATATAACATATCATTTATTGAAAAATAAACCTTATACCAACTTCGTGGTCTGTATGATACAAGGAATACTAATACAATATTAATAGAAATCCATCGAGGATAAAGTTTGCAACATTGTAAATAATAATGAATGCTGATTGTTGATGAATATATGAACAGAATTTGAAGATAAACAGTTACTTTGGACAATAAATATGAGACAAAATTTTTGAAGTTTTAATTGATTGATCAATGTTTCATATAACACTTTCCATTCATTTACTTCATAATAGAAGTGTTTATATATCTGAAACATGTTCGAATACATTCTTCGTGTATACCGCATTGAAGTTTGTAAGTATTTTTCTCTATAGATATTCCTATGGTCAACGTTTTTTTCAAATATCATCAGTACTTTTAACTTCGATCGTTACATCACTACCAAACCGATGACTATAGTATTCCTATCACTTTTAAATTGATCTGGAGACTTGTAGAACTTATATATCTCTCAAGTGTTCTCTGAGAATGACCACCTTCAACTATTCACATTGAATACGAATTCATATCTTCTCTCCCCAGATACATGGATTTTCCTCTCATATGAACCTGAAGATGAGGAGAATGAAAGTAGACAGCGAAATTCATATGCATATCTTTCTCCAAAGTATTTTCAGAGACGAATCACGTTAAAAATAGGTGAAAAGGTCGAGTGATGTTTTGCCCTCATTTCATCGAAGTAGGCCAAACAAAACCGAAAAAATATCAAGTGGCCGAAGCTCGACGTGCGCTGTCGTGCATGTAATGTCACGCTCCGATTCCGAAATTGGAGTGAGATCTTTCGTAAATTCAAACATTTCAAGTAGGCATTTCTCCTAGAACACGATACTTGTGCCTTTAATTGTCTCTCTGCTCCAGCGACACAAAGTCTGACTGTTCACGGAAAAGGGAAGACGCTTCTTGAAGGATGCTCTACAAATTCGTTTCGTTTTATCTCTTTTCGCTTCTCATTCAGAAATATTCTGAAGAGGCAAGATTTGTTTGGAAGATTGATCAATCAGTTGTATCACAAGTAATCGGTAAGATTGGAACCCTTAGTTTAAAAGTTGAAACATCGTTGGGTAATTCTCCTACAGGATTCAAGACGTCTTAAAACTAAGATCCCTAGATACCCCGCTGATTCCACTCATTAGATTTTGGTTTGATTTTTGTGGCAAAATAAAACAATCTACGCTTTAGGAGGTTTCTCCAATTTTTTCGGTAGGGGGCGTTATGCTCCCTATCTTTCAAATTTGGTGTCAAATGTCAACTCAATTGTCATGTCACTTCGACATTTTGTTTTTAATGTGTAACGATGTTTTTATCGTGTTCAATTATCGATATTGTTGCTTTTCAACATTGAAACGTTTTTTCTGGTTTTCTATTGGTATTTGATTGGCCACCCATTATTCTTTATGTTGCGATCTCTTCTCACTAGCCAATCGAATCAAAATGGAAGAATCCGACTGCACATTTCCACTTAGTGCAAATTTAGCTCCAAACAAGACTGACACGAGCGTGTGAGCGACATCTCTACGTATTGTACGGAAACCTCCAATCGCTGAATTATCCACCAAAAATCAAGCAATCCAGATTTCGCCACTTTTATCCCAAACTTTCACAGGTATAAATAAACACACCAGGGTGTCAAGGCATCTTAATATCAACACTACAAATGACAAATTAATTGACCAACTCATGCCAGAGTTAAATGACAACAGAATGAACAGCAAATCGGACACAAGAATTATTATAAGGCTTGATCGCCACAGGATAGTATATGAGTATTCTCAACACTTTTTTTTTATTTTATATCTCAGTTGATAAAAAACGGTAACTGATAAAAATGTAAATATGATTTACTGAAAAAACTACTCTCCTAGCTTTACGACCAATGTGTGCTATACAATACAGCGTGAAATTTACAGATGGAGTATCATCTGATATTCTCTTAATATATGCAGGTGTTTCACAGGGTTCAGTTTCTGCTTCATGTCAATGATTTGATCGAGAAAACATTTTGATCAGTACAAAGTTTTGCGGGCGACAATACTTTTCATACTAGTTTCTTTTCCAGATTCTCCCCATACCAGCTTGAGAAACAAAAATTCAAAGAAACATTCACGTCAATAAAATTAACGATGACTTGGTAAAAATAATAGAATGGGGTAACATGACCTTAGTGGAACTAATGCTAGGAAAACTCAGGCATGTCTCTTCTCAAGGAAAGCCGATCTATCATCATCTAGTATTCAGATGTCAGGTGTAACTATTCCTACAAAGTCAAGTATCTCGATGCTAGGAATTACGATCAGTAATTATCCATATGAGATCGATAGCTGAAGCTGCTTCCCAGAAACTTGGATTCCTATTTCGTGCGAAAAAAGACTTCACTTCTCGTCAGCTTCTGATGATCTACGTAGAACGATCGGAGACTTGTCTCTCTTCTATGGACATTTTCACGGTTGGTGCTCTTTCGAATTGTAATCAATCGTCCCACGCTTGGTAATTTCTACGCGGATGAAAGGGCTTTCCTTTCGTGTGAATCTGCATATAAGAAAAAATGATTCAATCAAAAGTTTACCATTCGCAAGGTGGTGTTATAAGTTTTCATAATCTATCATCCCGAAAAGAGCCGTATCGTAATTTTTCGTTTTGGGTGGGAAATTTTATTTTCCTTTATAATTAGTCAATTGAACCTCAATGGTGCTACTGGGATTTCAAATTAAGATTGCAGCGCCACATTGAAGAAAACTCCAACTAATATGCACCACTTTGACAACTATTGCCAATTGAGGTTGGGACTTTGACGTGCTTTGAAAATTCCGGACCGTAAAATTTTGTGAGCAACTATAACAGTTTTCAGGGTTTTCTCACATTTCATGTGAACGTCAACCGCGCTTGGTAAACACTAGTAGGTAATAGTTCCAATCGTTCTTTCAAAAATTTCCAAATAATAACGCAGCGCCACTTTGGCCAAGACTTCAAACTAATGAGAATCACTTTGACAATACTTTGACATTGTTCAAAATTTTTCACCAGAGGGCGTATCGCTTAACTTGAAATCCCAATAATTTGTTGTTCCATGGCAGGATTTTTTAAACACTTTCGACCCCCAAAAATCGTGTTATAAGCCTTATGAGACAAGATAAGAAATACAATTTATTTGCAGTAGTCATCATCAACGTATAAAAAAAACTATTTATAACTGCTGTGGCTATTTTCAGCTTTCGAAACAACGTTTGAAATACAGGGAACTCTGGTTGGCGGTTTGTCTATTATTCGGTGAATGCGCGGGTTGGTAATTTAGGTGAGTCTGTATCCGAGATGCTCATTTGCAATTATTGGTATGAATGAAATGTTGGTGGTTCATATATGGTCATAATTTGGATAGATAAAACCGACTTTGTAATTTCAAAAGGAACACCTACCAGGATTGGTATCTAGCCAACTATCAATTGTCACAACGAACCGACCAAAAAAAATATGCCCTGACCGCGGATTTAGCCAGCAGTGAAAGGGTCAAATGGAATATATATGCCAGTAGATATAGACATGATTTCTCCAAAATTCAACAATAATTACGAAAGTTTTGAAACTCCATTAGAATGAAGAGTACGTTCAAATGATATTGAGTCTGATTTTGTAACCCTTTTTTCTGAACGGAACATGTTGAAAATCAGGATTTTGTGAATATTCGCATTATTTGTACATAGATATTTGCAAAAGTTCTGCAAATTTTCTTCCTGGGGTTATAAAGATGTGATTAGTATTTCTTGAATAATTAAGGTTCCGTTTTATAATCGTGGTTGAAAAGTTTCATATCCACTGAGACCTATGTATCTTCATTTGCAGCAACGTATAAAAACTTTTGTAATTATCTCAATACTTGTGTGTACTGGACATAGCGGCGTTGTGGGAACAAGTTTAATAAATACATTTTCCGTTTTTCAGAAATGGTTGCAAATGTAAGTAACTATATTGAACATTTTTTTCATTCACTTATGAATTTTGTAATTTTTTTTAACAAATTGCAATGGAACACTACAACCAATGAGACAAACAAAAGGTTCCGTAACTGTAACAAGGTTGCAAACTTAATGCATGTTGTAAAACGATATCACTAGCGGTATTCTGTGTAAAGCAGCAAAAACGTTTTTGCCATTTGAAACTTTTGTAATTATTGTGAGTTGATTTTCTATATCTACTGGCCTAATAAGCACCGCGCTACACATAAGAAAGCTCTAATTTTTTGGTAATTTTGTGTGTCATGAACCCTTCCAGTGCATCATGAATTGACTCCAAAAATACACTCTGGAATAGGTACATGTTTCTTAATGGATGGATCCTTCAAGAATTTATTGGTGACGTATCGCGCTATCGGCATCGTCTCGATCCATGAATTATACGATCTTTTATGGTAAAAGAAAGCCCGTTACCTGCCGCATCAAACGTCCTTCGATTCGTCTATCTTCGCTGAACCGTGTTCGTGTAAATCCGATGAAGAGATCGACGTTTGCGATAGAGAGATTGACTAGTGGTGGGAACTGTTCTCTGGTTGTTCCGTAGTTCCAGTACGATATTCGATATCGTATTGAACCAATGATCATTTGTTTCTTATAATGATAATCAGGAACTTGAGTTATTGTGTGGTACATGTCCTATGTTTTATGTCGGTCAAACGGGAAGAACATTTGATACACGCGTAAAAGAACACAGAAGTTGTTTCCAAAATGTTAAGACAAATTTTACGTATTCATCTCACCTCATTACAGTCCAACCACGAATTTGAAATCCTTCATTTCCAAGAAAAAGTTTTGAAACTCAATCTCTTGGAGAGTTTGGAAATTAATAAGTGTAAACATTCACAGTTCCCAATGAATGATCAGATTGAGTTGAATAATTCGCCTCTGTTGAACATGTTGTTTCCAGGAAATTGTACTAATAAGGATATAATGTCGGACCATTAATCATTAATGGTCCGACATTAATCAATTAGTTTTATTGAGGTATTAAGGTTGTATAAATTCAAAATGTTACAATGTTAAGATCATTTTTGAGTTTCTTCTCGAGGAAGCTATTGTATAGCGAAACACGTGTCGCGGTTTAGTAAACTCTGAGATGTGAAGATCTTACAGGAAAGTGTATATTAGTTGTTGGGTATTTTTGTGGTGGGAATGTAATTTGGTGATTTTTTTTTGTCTTTATTCTTCTCCGAATCGAATTATTGAAATTATACCTGATTGCAGGGAGATAATTCTTTCTGAACGAAACGAGATCTTGTCTGGGCTGGAATGAAATATTTTCTTACTGAGTGAGACTTTTTCTACAAATAGCTCTGTATTTTCCTTTGTGTAGATATCTCCTATATATGCTGTTTGTTTGATTGAATTTTATCACCTCAATTAGATCTGATAATAGATAAGTTGCTATTGAAGTTTGTGGCTTTATGTTGAACTATCTAAAGGTGCAATATGTTTCTGACACCTGTCAAAAAACAACTACTCAGTTGGCTAATACTATGAAGGGAGGTATGAAAATCGAGATTTTCCTATATTTATAAACTGGAAATGCTTACCTAGTATAAATATTGTTACGCATAACACCTATATTCAGTACTGCAATATTTGAAAGCCTCTTGGTGGTTTTTGAGCTTTGTTATCTTTAATCTTTTTTGAAATCGCATTGACAGTATAAAAAAAATCTTGACTTCAAATCTTCTGCAACGCGATGAAAATGAATATCTAAATTATCAGTATAATTCACTTCCTTATATTCAATTTAGTTCTCTGACAGCCGTTAAGGGAATCGAAAGGACATTACTATCACGCTCTCTTTTGAAATAACTAATCGAAGATGTCACCAACTCTTGGCAGCGATAGTTGTTGACTCTTCTGGCATTTTTACGAAAAGCCTGAGCTGATATTTTCTCTAGAAGCATCTAAATACACAGTTTTTTAATCACAATTATCTAATTTGAAGTAACAAAAAGACCTAAACAGAGAACTGTTACTTTCGAATACCAATTCTCAATTTTTGGTAAAAAACAGACTTCAAAAAAATTGCGGTAACATCGAGAGTGCTGCCAACCAAATGCCAAAGAGTAACAGACGCCAGATTTGAAATGCAATATGAACGTTCCAATGCATTTCCATCAATGGATTGGTACTAGTGCGTTGATTTCATGTCGTCATCGATGACGTGCAACAGTCAATCGACCTACGAGTGTGCTCGTTCCAAGTAATAAAAGTTTATTCAGGCACTGGTATCACCAAGAGCATATTTTATTTATTTATTATGTGAAAAATCCTGCAGGGATACCCTTCAGATAATCCAACCTCCTTCGTGTTATTAGCCAGGGTAGTAGTTGTTTCTGACAGGCGTTACTCCATAAACTTATTGTGTAGGTAAGTTGAAACTGAACGAAGTGTTCCTTTAGAAATTTTGGAAAATTTTGCTGAAGGAGTTGAATAGCTGTTCCACCCATTATTTTCGTTCGAAATGTCTACAATTGTTGTTCTTCAATCGACATCAAGCTGCGTTGTTCAAAACCCTTTCTATTGGTTTACGAGGGATATAAATACATAACTACTTGCTTTGTATTCCTTCCTACCACATCTTCTGTCGGATATCGTGATTGGAGGTAGGTAATTGGCAGAAAGCATTAGTAGTATCTATGCACGTCCAGATAAAGCTAAAATTTTAAGTGCCTCGTTTCTGCATTTATCGAATACCACGACTGTAAAAGGTGGATTATACTTTCGAATTACGTGAATAGCATCTATATCTATCTATATTACTGGTAATCATTTCAATGTCCATTTAATTGAAGTCAAGGCAGGCCCCCCGTGACCGGGCATGCAACGCGTACACTGCACTCGGGCGCCACCCCAAAGGACCGCCAAAAAAAAGGGTGGATCAATTGAGGGAATTTTGGAACCACTTTATTATGAACATAGGGATGAAGTATCTCAAGATCCCATAACCGCATTTAGAGTGATTTTTTTTTTAATAATAATTGATCATTGGATTTCTATTTCGTGCGAAGAAATACTTCACTTCTCGCCAGCTTCTAATGATCTACAAGACTCAGATACGACCTATCGTGGAATATGGTTCTCATGTGTGGAGTTCAGCACCAAAATATTCATTGAAGCTTCTCGTTTCTATTCAGAGAAAGGCAATCCGTCTTGTTGGTGATTCTTCGCTCACAGACTCGCTCACTTCATTGGAACATCGTAGAAGGGTCGGAGACTTGTCTCTCTTCTATAGATATTTTCACGGTCGGTGATCTCCTGAATTGTTATCAGTCGTTCCACCCTTGGCAATATCTACACGGACGACTAGACGAGTACAGAATTGTTGTTGTGAATTTGGAGACCTGTCGAACCTCTCTTGCTCAGGGATCTTTTTTCAATAGAACAGCTGAGCCAAGAGAAGTTTTTCCTGAGGCTTACAAACTCTGAAAATTCAAAGTGAATGGTTATTCCTATCTCCTATCCCATGATTGACGCGGTGTTCTTTAAACATTACAGGGCTTCCCTTTCATGTGAATCTGCGTTCTTCTACTAGTAAATATGATATGATCTCCAATTATGACAATGATATTTTCCATTAGTAATATTTTTACTTATGTGACAATGAACTCCTAAAAGCTGCCAAGCTCTACAACAGAAGCTTACTGATGCGGTAAAGATGGAGGCTGATATTGAGGCAGATTTGTTTAATGAGATTAAAGCGTCAAAGTCATTTTGAATTCCTAATCCTCTGTATATATTCCAATTATTATTTGAACACAAATTAACCTCATCTCTGCCGAATGTAACAATTTCTAAGAGTACTCTTAACTTTACCAGTATCTGTGTCTTTTGGGGGGGGGGGTCGTGTTAAAATAAGTAATAAAAATATCTCTCCGATCAATTAGGCATCAAAAGAGAGTATGTGGGCTAGCAATATTAACTATTGGGATGTCAAATTAAGATCGCAGCGCCACATTCCAACTAATGAGCACCACTTTGACAACTATTGCTCTCCATGGTTGGGACTGTGACATTGTTTTAAAATCCCAAACCGCAAAATTTTGTTTGACTATTACAATTTTTAGTGTTTTAAGTTTTTGTGAACGTCAACCATGAATGGTGCCTGATCAAAATAAGTAATGATTTTTTTAATCATATTCAAAAATTTCAAAATAATATCACATATGACATTGTTTGAAACTCTTTACCGATAGATCAATCCCAATAGAGCAGAAGATGATTGACAAAATCGATTTCGAAGAAGTGAAATCAGAAAACAAACCTAATAAAATTTCTAGTTTTAAATGACTGTTTTTTTATTTCCAATAAAACTAAAATTTCAAAAATCAGTTTTTTCACTTGTCCAGAGCAAAGATATTGCAAAATTCAACTTACAGAAATGAAAATGTGTAATAGCAGTGTAAAAGTACATTTTTCGTGAGGCAGTGGTAGCTGATATATTCCAGCTTTTCTCATACTCCAGTTGAGATGCAAAGGAAAAAAGAAGATTCTAGATAGTCAACTACAAATGATTTATTCCTTGACTTCCTCGAAATATTATATCAAACTATAGCTGAATACGTCGTTTCATTTATCAGTTCTTCTTTACTTTCTTCAATCCATTAATTAACTCTTCTTTTATGAGATTATAAGTATAGACCTCTTTTGTTTTTTTATTGGACAATAGATAGTAATCTCTTCCATTGTCGAGGTTTTTCCAAGATCATGAATGCTATTGAGAGAAATTGGGATACCAAAAGAAGCGATACGCCCTTTAGTTGAAAGTTTCAATCAATTCAGTTGAAAACTTGGACGAAATAGCGCTGCGATTTCATTTTGGAATTTGTTTAATATCACAACTGAAATATTTATCGAGCACAAGTCATGGGCAGCATTGACATAAAAAGTCAGAAAACACTAAATACAATGACAATCACACGTTAAAAGGTAAGGCCTCGTTTATCCATTACTCGCACAAGTTTCCACTTCTGAGGGTTGACATTCCTAGGAGACTGGTTAACGAATATCCTTTATTTTTACACTACCGGTTTATGATTTCCAAACAATGTCAGAATTCAAAACTTGATCGGGTATAATAATTGACAATAGTTGATTTTCGTTCTAACCGAGTTGGCGATGCATTTCAATTTAAAAACCTAATAGGTATTAATAGAAGCCATCTATTTCGCAACTTACCAAGGTCATAATGAATATATTTATATTCCAGTGCGACAATTTACATGCTAGAAAGCCTATACATCGAGTTGGAGCTGTGGTGCATGCAAAGGTTCATTTTTCACTTTGAAGTTGAAAATTCTATTTCGTTTTTGTCGTTTCGATGGCAATAATATACTATATTCAATTCGTAAAGGCATGAAGTGTTCAGATAGTTTTGGTAATTTCAGTCTGTTAGTTGTAGTGTATTTTTGTTATTTTGAACGATAATCTCGAGTATGATGTTGTCCATGACACAACTGAAACAATAGAAAATCAAAACAGCAATCGTTATGACTTGAGAAAGAAATAAAGCGTACATTTGAACAAACGACACGGCGACAAAGATTGTCATAGAATAAATGAAAACTTTTCCACCAGAGCCTTATCACTCCTCTCCATTGTAACATATGTCCAATGATATATTGATAAAGTTTCTACAGAAACGTCGCATCTAGATACGGAACAGCCAACAATAAACTCAGAGAGATGCTAAAACAAGTTGAGAAGCACGCGATAACAGTCACAATCCAACTACTTTAGTTTCGGTAACTACTTATCGAATTAGCCTTCGAGAGATCCAGAAAAGCGACTCCTGAAGAGCAGAGATAAAACTCTCTGGCGAACTTTCGAAAGCGCAACTTATATCTTTCCGGTAAGGTGGAACGTTTGCCGGAACAGGTTCAAAAAATAATCCTAATCAAATCTTCGACGAACTCTGAACTATTATGAATAATCCCCGAGGCGGCAAAAACTCAGCGGCGGACTTGAAAGAGTCAAAAGTTTCCCAGCGATTTTAAGACGCTTAGGAGCTACAGAGCGCCAGCAGTGAAATTTGAATAAGCGTCTTTCTGTACTAAAAATGAAGCGGGATAGGCTCCAAATATTTTCGTATGAAAAATACTGAAAGAATATTATAGTGCGTTTCACCAAGAGATCACAAAACAAAAGTTAATTTCGAGGCAGTTATTGGTCTTTTTTTAACCACATCGATGATGAAAATAATATTTTCTCCAAACCTACTAAATATGTTGAGGTTGAATAGGGTTGAGGTACTTTTTTTTTTCCTCGAATCGAAAAAATATAAATTAAAACTTCTATGAGACAAGTAAAATAAAAAATTGTTTACGCTGACTCTCTTTGATAGGTACGTGTATAGAATTCAAAGAAATTTGCTTTATTTACACAAAGAAAGAGTCTATCTGACACAGAGTATCTTCCCTAGACCTAGGCTGATACAAACAACAAGCAAAATAGCCGTTGCTGCGAAGAAGTCATCGACTTATATTGATGATGGCACTGCCTTGCACTGACGAGAGGCCAAATAGCCCGAAACCGGTCTGCAAGTGTGTCCCGTTCCAATAATTGATAATCAATTCTGGCAGTTGTATCGCCAAGAGCATATGCGGGAATTTCTTCTGTGGAGAATCCCGCGCTAACACCTGTTAGATGTAATCCAATGCCCTTCGTGGTATTAGCCAGGAGAGTTGTTGTTTTCTGATAGGTGTTACTCCGTCAACCTACAGTGTAGGTGATTTGAGGCTGACCTGAACAAATTGTTCATTTAGAATATTCGATAGGATTATGTTCGAAAATCGTTTACTAATCTTTTTAACTAATGTAATAACTTCTATACTTAACCTGCAATGGAAGACTGAACTAGGAATGAACGAGGAGTGAACAGAAGTAGAAGAGAAAAATTCATTTCATTCAATATTGAGCTGTCATTGTTTGGAATTTGACATTTCATGAGAGACCTGATTTATTGTATAATAATAACTACAACTGTAACACAATGAAGTGATGGTGTTATCATGTGAGGAAATAAAATTGTAGACATACAATGTACCTCATTGTTCTATCAAGAACAGATTAGATGAAGCAGATCTGTGTTATAGCCGTAGAAAAAATGTTATTACTCTTTGGAATATTTATATTCATTGATTTTGCCAATATCCTCTCACCGTATCGACTTTTGACTGAGAACATTTTTTGCAGTACACCCAGCTACGATCACGCTCCCAATCCAGATAAGCAGTGGATTCTGAAGATCACGAAGAACATGGAACCCATTCACAAACAATTCACCGATCTCTTGATGACCAAACGTCTTCAAACCTTGCAGTCAGTTGATTGCGCAGTACAAAGGGTCGTCGAAGAACTTGATGATCTGGGAGAACTGGACAACACTTTCATCATCTATACCTCGGATCATGGATATCACTTGGGGCAGTTTGGATTGATAAAGGTTACATTTACTTTGCCTCGAAATGATTACATTGAGTCCAACACTAGACAGCTGTTTCGGTCTCTCCAGTGACACTGAATGATCTTTTCCTCAAGAAACAAAAGTCTGAATCTGGTGCTGACGGTGTTAACCTCTAGATAACCAAAGACTCCTACTACACTACAATCATTCCAATTTCTCAGTCCTCTTTATTTCCCTGAGGGTTTTTTATCTTTCTCTCTTTCGATTTATATTCTTTCAAATATTTCACGAGACACTTTCAACTTTTCAAACTCTTCAGCACTTCTTTCATTTTTCACATTATTTACTAATTCATTTCGATTTGCAATTGAAATACTTGAGGTTATTCTTCAATAATTTTTCAGGGTAAGTCATTTCCCTTCGAGTTTGATGTCCGGGTACCTTTCCTGGTCAGGGGTCCGGGAGTCGAACCAGGAACCATAGTCAACGACATCGTATTGAACATAGACCTGGCGCCAACCTTCCTGGATATGGCAGGCGTCGAAGCACCTCCGCATATGGACGGAAAATCGGTATTACCCTTGTTCCTCAATCACAAAAGGAAACGCCTCAGATGGCCTGATACATTTTTGATCGAAAGGTAACTATCGGTAACCACTATTATTATTATTATGTGTGTGTGTGTTGGGTATCCTGCGTCGGTAAATCCGTAACAAGAACCTGACCCTTCGACTGCTATTCGTTAACTGCTTTTTTTCTATGCCAGGAACATGGATGACCAACATTGTTTCTGCTTGGAGAAAACATATTTTTCAATGCATGGTTTTGCGAATAGCAGTATTCTCCATACTTGTTCCTCTTCCAAACTCCACTTATGAGTACGAGAAACAAAAATTCAGAGACATTAGCGTTAATGGTATTAACGCTGACTTGGCAAAAATAATAGAATGGGGTAACATCAACTTGGTGGTGGTCAATGTTGAGAAACACCAACACGAAAAAAACACCAAAAAAAACAAAAACATAACCCAGACAGATATCAAGAGAAACTATTCCTACGAAGTCAACTATATCGATTCTAGGAATTACGATCAGTTATAATCTATCATGAAAAAATCTTGTGAGATCGATCACTGAAGGTGCTTCCTAGAAGCTTAGATTTCTATTTCGTGCAAAGAAATCTTTCACTTCTCGTCAGATTCTGATAAACTACATGGCAGAGATACGGCCTGTCTCAGGATATAGTTCTAACGTGTTATATAGATTGGTTATCAGGACCTCCTACTACCAAGATATCTTTTTCAAATTCTTCTCTGGAAAGATATTCAGAACTTTGACAATTCTGACCGGACTCATTCCATATTTTTATGAATTCCAGCTCAGGTCGTCGAGAGATCCCGAATACCAACAAACCCAACAAGCTCATCTCTTCCACTGTCATACAAGAAAGCACAACCCGCTCGTACACAGAAGGCTTCAACAATTCCGCGTATTCCCATCCTTCTACTTCGTGGACCACTCTAACCACCGAGTCCCACACCGAAGCTAGAATCTACGATTCAGGTGAGGATCTTTCAGTAGATTCCGTGACAGACGAAGATGACGACGACGACGACGGTGAACAAACAGACGACGAAGAGGAAGAAATCGACGTGGAAGGAGACATTGATACAGACGAAGAAGACCTCGAGGAAAAGACAAACATCGACAATGTCGGATTGGCTGTTACTAATATGGGTGAAGGTACTAACCGCTTTGTTTCTCATCTTCAGCCCATATTGATGACCAATCATTTTCCAGGTAACATGCAGATGGACAATAGACTTCTTCCTGTGTTGCCTCCGTCGAAACTTGAGAGGTTAGCCGTCGAATGTTTGATGGAGGAGATGAGGTTGCCCTGTAGGCCTGGACAAAAGTGGTACTGCGAAAACGAAGGGGGGAGATGGAGGAAGCACAAGTGCAAGTCGATTGTTCGGAGTACGATTCCGATTCCTTCTAATAGATCTTATAAGAGATGCGCTTGTTTCACGCCGAACGGTATCGTATACAGGAAAGTACCGGTGAGTATGTTTACGGGAATTTTCCATCGTTCCGAAATCGAGATCAACTGTCATTAAAATTATTTCTTTGTTTTGTTAACTCGTTTTCTGTACAGCTGTGATTTTTTCAAAGTCGTTCGCATTGATTAATTCAAAGTGTGAATTTGGAGTTTCAAAACATTGGTTATCGACAATCCAGAGTCTTTAGATTTATATAATCAGGATCCAGTTGTAATTTGAAAAACTTCATCTTATTATTTGACTGTACAGAATCGGTATATGATATGTAGTTTTGAATCGTTTTTAAGATCATTGATTTGATAATCTATTGAAATTAAGTAAAAATTATAACGTGTTATACTATCCAATTCGTTATAATCATTATTCCAAATACTCTTATCATTCTCAATATCAATGCAACACATCGTCATTTACTCACATCACGGAACTGAGTCTTATTTACATAATATTTGTATTCAATTATACTTTCGAACATTTAACACATGTAGTGATGTTGATACCGATTACTTGTATTCACACTAATGATATTCAAAAGCGCTTTCAAATTATTTAAATATGAGTTGCAGAGTTCCCAAACCAATACAGAAATTCGAAGTTAACATAACAAGATACATTTTGGTTCCTTCAACATCTATGCTTATTAATCTTGAAGGCTCACAAACTGTCAAGTTGAATTATTTCGGTTTTTCATAGCAGTTCTTGGGTTTTTCAGCCTACACAATCTGTTAAAATGATGAATAAATATTGAAATATATGTGAGTAGAAGGGCAGAATTTTAATCGTCCCCGAAAAGTGGCTTCGTTAATTTGAAGAACAGTTCGATTTCTTGTATTTACCTATTGAAAGAATATATCAATATTTATAAACATTTATTATTGAGAGAGAAAGTCTGGTACGATCCCAATCAGATGAAATCCTAGAGATTCAACTTTCCTCTAACGTCATGATGAAAACGAGTGTGCCGTTGGTCTTCCTTGCCACAATATGAGTGTAATTCCTCAACTGCTACTTGATGGGTTGTTTTTGTCATTATTTGTAGCTACAAAATATAACAAGAAGAGACTTCAGTCGTTATAGGAGAGATATACAATATCTAGAAGAAGAGTTTTATGACGAAGAAAATGGCGGACTCCATAAATTAACAAAAAGGGACCGGAGAACGCATTTACGTCACGTTGAAAATGCCATGGAAGATTTTGAGGATCAAATAAGTGGACTGAAGGTAAAGAAATAACTAATATTTTTTTTCCTTGATTTAATTCTAGTTGGTGATAAATTGATTTGTTGATAATCTATCAGCAGTACATTTTTATGAATGAGAATTAATCTGACTCAGATGAAACTAATACTTATATTCAATCATCATAAATTGATTCATTTACAGGTTGTAACGAAAGGTAGGGTTTGTAATTGTTGTTTTACTTTTCTAGGTACCCAAAATGATCCTTCGCAATATTTTCTTTCTAACACTGTACCTCCATTTCAACCTATCTGTATGAGTTTATGTTTACAGAATAGACAATCTTCACAATTTACAATCCCACCGCTCTGTTACTAGTGTGGTAATTGCTGGAAGCGTATTATTTTTGTATTATGTTAACATTATCATTTGCTTCTCAACACTTCTCAACTAGTTCACACTTTAACAAAAATAATATCAACGCTAGATCACCAGATGTAACTGCTGCGAGAGTTATTGTAATTCTGAATGAACGCTTCTAGTATCCTATTTCTCTTTATGTAAATCATTTCCCAACAATTACTTTTTGCTTTCTTAAAAAAAATCATATATCAGATTACAATCCCTCTGCACGTTACTAGATGGAATAATTGGCTAAAAGCTTTTGAATTCATAATTGGCACCGGCTGTCACCAGACGTAGATTTCTCCACGTCAAATTTTGGATGTTAAGGCAATTTCCGAAAGGAACATGAATTCGGCCCTTTGCACGAAGAAAGGGTCTTTAGTGAGAACCTAGGGTTTAATTTCTGCTTCCTCGTATACTCTGAAATCTGAAAATTGGGCGGCTTCTGGGAAATGAAATCCTCTGATAACCCTAAGCAATATATTAGCAACGAAATGATAATAGGAACTTCAAAATAGATTAGGAAAAAAAATATATAACAAAAGAAATATGCAGTGAAAACAATTTATAACAAAAAAATGACATGTACCGTACTATTTATTTTAATTAAAATATTGAAAAATGAACTGAGACCGGCAATGGTTTTCTCTATGCATAAGAATAATGAAAATTCCACAAACAGAAAAATGTGTACTCAGAACACAAAAATCTGATGTACTTATATCTATAAATGCCTCTAAAGCCCTGCTGGCTAAATGTATATTATAGGCCGCCCTACGGCCCATCTCAATTACTACTCGATGTCAGAGAGAGTCAGAAAGATTTCTCAACTTGTGATTCAAACAACAGATATAAAATTAAAGATGGTTTCTCTTCCCAAAAGTGAATAAAATGGTTATTTACGTTAACACACATCAAAATTGACATACCAAGTCTTCTGTCTATCTTGCATGGCTGTTTCAATTCCATTCCATAGATTTTTTGGTATTCCAAGATATGGCACTTTGCACACGAATCAATTTGACGTTATTTATTTTCCCGACCGTAATTAGATTCTTGTAATGAAACGCGCCCCCATAATTTTGGTAGGGGACAAACCTCAAAAGGCCGCCCCCTCGCGTTTGCGAGTTTGTTCCTTCACCGTGTCCCCAGATCAACTACTCTTTTAGACGTTTTCGTCCCCCCAATTCCAGCCAACTTAATTTTTGAAATAATGCATTTTCGAACCTGCCGCCGACTCGGCTGATCCTAAGCGAAGGCGATGTTTTGTCTATCAAAAAGTTTACACATTGAAGTGTCATATCTCGTCTAGACTGATACAAAGACTTCTTTCATTGGGTGTTTCGTGAGAGTAATTCTCAAATGAATTTTGTTGCATTGTATATGAAGCGTTCATATACAGGGTGCGAATACTTATATTGAGTTCACTTAAAAATGCTCAGAATTGCAACTGGGAATTGTTTAATATAGTGTCAGTATCTTTTAACGAGTCATCTTCATTTCGTCAATTCGTTTCAGTTGGAGAACGAAACTGCCAGTGCAACGACATTGAAAGTCAACTTGGACACAAATACGATTACGAACCCTGCTTGCGTCATAGAAAAGAAGAAAATCAACTGCTCTACGGTGATATACAAAGACAAAAAAACGTGGCTCAAATCCCGACACAGAATCGAAAACGAAATTCAAGACTTGAGGCTCAAATTGGAAACGTTGAAAGAACTGCGGAGACACTTGAAACACGTCAGACCGCAAGATGGTGGGTACACCGTCAACGCCTCGGAACTCAACGCATTCAACGAGTTGACTTTCCATCAACGGCCTTTGCCCATCGATACGGCTGAGAGTAATCCGAGCCTGCTCAGGCCCATCCACTTCGACCACATCGGCAGAAGCAACAAGAGGAAGAGAAAGCGGCCCACAAAGACTACGACAGAGGCAGACCTGAGCGTCACGGAGATGGACACTTCGACTTTGACGTCCGTGATATTCAACGGTACCACGACGTCTCCACCTCTAGTCACGAACCATCACAGGCACGGGCACAGATTCCATACCGCTACTCAGAGTCTTCCGAGTCTGTCTACCGTTGCACCGAGCGTTACGACATCTAGAAATCGAAAGGTTGTTCCAGTTCATAGGGTGAATATATTTTCTTTGCTACTTTAGTAAAAAATAATGATTTTCGCCCCCTAAATAAGTGGAGGAAACAGTAATTCTCCCACAGCATACTAATGAAAAAAATTATTCAATATAGGAATCAGAGGTAATCTCTTCGAGTGGTTTAAAAATTATTCATGTGATAGAATACAGTATGTTTATAAAGATGATCAAAAAAGTTCCTTTCAAAATATTTCCTGTGGTGTACATCAAGGATCAATTCTCGGTCCGCTTTTATTCCTCATTTATATAAACTCACTACCAAATTTGATGTTGAATGGAATAGTCAAATTATTCGCTGATGACACCACCATCATATATTTTTCGGACAGTTATGAAAAAATCAAAATTGATATGCAATCTGATTTGGATAGAATTCTCATTTGGTTACATCAACATATATTAACGCTGAATTTCAATAAGTCCTCATATATGAACATAGCTAAGAGGGTAGTCAACGCCCCATCCGATCCAATAATTCTCAATAACAATTCTATCAAATATACAGAAACAACTAGATTCTTAGGTTTATATATTGACGAAAAATTATCGTGGAATAAGCACATTGAAAAAATTCGAAGAAAAGTATCTCCTCTTATTGGAATTCTTTTCAAAATAAGACACTTCCTTTCTCTGAAAATTTTAAAGAATATTCATTTTAGTCTTATTTATTCAAAACTACATTATCTCATTTCTGTCTGGGGTACTGCAAGTAAATTTACAATGAAACCTCTCAAAACTTCACAAAACAAAACAATCAAGTGTATTCACAAATAATCTTATTCAGAATCGACATCAAATTTATACAAACCAAACAAACTAATGGACATAAATTCTCTTCATAAACTCAAAATCAGCTGTTTTATCCATTCTATCAGAAATAATACTGAAAAATCTAATCTTATTATCAACGAAATTTGTGATATTCACAATCACTTTACAAGACAGAAAAAATTGTTGGCAACGAATAAAATTCAATAAGATATTGGCAAAAAATCAATATATCATAGTGGTGTCATGATATATAATTCAATTCTAAATGAAATAAAAGAATATCGATCGACAATAAAATTCAAGCAGAGTTTGAAAGAGTTTTTATTCAGCTAATAACTATTGAAAAAAAAATTTATTACACTTGTTTTTTTTTTCTTTTAATTTTTCTTTATTTATTCTTTTTCGCTTAATTGACCTTGGCGTACAAAAATTTCATTTTTGACTGTATGTTCGTTTATACATATGTATGTTTTTTTTTCAAAACTTATCATGATTTTGTGCTTATAGTTATTCCCTAATTATAAACATGTAATGTTTCTTGGTATGATAAATAACTTAATTACTTACTTACTTAAAAATTAGTAGAACAAGGGGGAAAAGTGGTACTTTTCCTCCCGACGCGTAGCGGAGGGCAGTAATCATTCAAGGGAGGATATGGCACCATCAAGTTATTCATATGATTTTTCCGCCATCCTCAAATAACAAGTCATTTTTGAATAATTGATTCATAAAATTAAAAAACAAAATTTATTCAAGAACTAAAACTAAAATGTAGGTGCAGTATATCATCCTCCTGAAATTCCAAGAAGGAGAACCTACTAAACAAAAAAAATAATTGAAAAAAAAAATAATATAATATTTTCCAGAAATCGGAATAATTACAATTATCATGTTCAGTATTGATATAAATGGAATGTTTACAGTTTTCCTATAACCACAGTGATACCATTAATGACAATTTTTTAGAATTCTTCAAAGAAATTGTGTTCTATACAATTGAAAACCAATATACAGTGTTTCCCAGCTGAATCTCACCAAACTCGTGAGAAACATTGACAGTTGCTCAGATCCGTCGATTTTCATTTCAAGAGGGAACACTCTCACCAAATACATCATCATTGTGTTGTCAACCCCCTCACCCCCAGCACCCCCTACTTCGGAATCTTCAATGGGACTACTCTACTTGTGATACATCAGTTTGAAGGGAATTCAATCCCAAATACATGGTATAAGGTAGACACGATTAAATTTCCACAAAATTTATTGTCTTCGCGACATGTTTCGGTACACTGTACCTCTATCAAGCGAATGTATTTAAACACATAGTAGTGTTTAAATACATTCGCTTGATAAAGGTACAGTGTACCGAAACATGTCGCGAAGACAATAAATTTTGTGGAAATTTAATCGTGTCTACCTTATAGCGTAATAACTATGGATTTCCATCAAGTAAAGGCCACCTCAGTCCAAATACATGGGTGTACTGAAATTTAGATTCGATCAAGTGTTGTTGAAGTTTTAATGAAAACTAAGTTGAATCAAGTCATTTTTATTTTTCATCACCTAAAATGTTATCATCATATGATAGGTTCGAAATGTGAACCATCAAGTTCCATACAGAAGTCTAAACGATTTTCGAACTGTCGTCGCACATTTCTCGACATTTCTGGAGTCACTGCACGACACTCCATAACAATTCTCCTGCGTAGATCATCAAGAGAATCTGGCTGTGTGATACTAACTTTGGATTTAAAATGACCCCATAAAAAAGTCTAACGGTGATAAATCAGGAGATCCAGCCGGCTATTCTATTGGTCTTCGCTTTCCAATCCATCTTCCTGTCAACTTATCATTTAAAAATTGACGTACAGGTGCAATGAAATGTGGAGGGGCTCTCCATCTTGTTGGAAGGTGAGCTGACCTTCAAGTAGACTATGATCGTCTTCAAGTAACTGAGTGATTCTGGGGTTCACAGTTGTATCAAGAAGTTCAAGATACGTTTGTCCGTTGAGGTCAACATCAATCATATATGAACCTACATTGTAAAGGTAATTACTATCATCCATCAATAATTGACTCATGATTTCACAAAAGTCTATACGTCTGTAAGGATCATCTTCACTTAATTCTTGTACATTCTGTATTTTATAAGGATAGAATTTTGCTTCTTTCAGAGTTGTCTTGAATATTGAATGTTGTCCATCACTGCATGTCCTGCAATTGCAACAGCCATCCCTTCAGTTCTCATCGGCTTCTCCCGTTCATGTTTTATTCAGCACTGATCCAGACTCCATGAACTTATTCATCAATTGAATCACGTACTGGTATGATGTGTTTTTTTTCTGGATGGATTTCATTGAAAATTCGAGCCATAGCTCTAGCACATCGTCCATTTTCAAAATACGCAGCTACAATGGATATTTTCTCATGTATAGTATAGACCATTTTCAAAAGTTTTCAAATTTTTGAATGAAGTGAATCGAATACATCGCAATATACCAAGGCTTAATTAAAATGCCTATATAATATACATGGCGACAATTTTTTTTTTAATAAAAACCTCTGTCCCATTTTCTTAACCGATTCTTCTAAAAGCATATTATGTTTCAAAACAATGGCGTACCCACAGTGAACCTTTCCTACGATAATAATATTTTAGGCGATGAAAAATAAAAAAAACTTCAACAACACTTGATCGATTCTGAATTTCAGTACACCCATGTATTTGGGATTGAATTCCCTTCAAACTGATGTATCACAAGTAAAGTAGACTCATTGAAAATTCTGAAGTAGGGGGTGCTGGGGGTGAGGGGGTTAACAACACAATGATGATGTATTTGGTGAGAGTGCTCCTCCTTCAAAAAAAACGACGGGTCTAAGCGATTTTCAATTTTTTTCACACTTTCGGAGATTAGGGGGGTGACAAGTTTTAGCTAGGACACACTGTATATAGTTTTTATTTATCGGATGTAGAAAAAATGGCGTATGTAACTCTCATGTAACGGTTATTACACGATCGTTGTCTGAAACACTATCAATGACATTCCAGCCTCCCGGAATGGACGACATGATCCCGCTGCCGAAGCGGAAAAACAGGAAAAACTACTGCCACTGCTCGGACGTCGTGCCCCCCGTCACCGACGTGCGGGACGCGGCCAGAGAAGAGAAGCGCCGCGTCAGGGAGGAGCGTCTGCGCAAGAAGCTGCGCAAGCAGCGCAAAAAGGACCAGATGGAGAAGGAGTGCTGCCACGAGAAGATGAACTGCTTCCACCACGACAACGACCACTGGAGGACGGCGCCCCGGTGGACGGCGGGGCCGTTCTGCTTCTGCATGAACGCCAACAACAACACGTACTCGTGCCTCAGGACGATCAACGCGACGCACAACTTTCTGTATTGCGAGTTCACCACCGGGTTCGTGACGTTCTATAATTTGAGGATCGGTAAGTATTTATAGCTCTTCAACTTATCTGCAGGTCAACACAGGGTGTATCATTAGTATGTTAAAATAAGTGACGTATTCCTGAGTCAATTTTTTAAAAAAAGTCTGTTTAAACGTGTGAAAAATATTTGTACGAAACTTGGTATCCGTTTTTTTTTTTGACGTCGAAAATCATAATTTCGTATTAATTTTCATGTAATATCCAGAGGGCGCTGCGTACGCTGTCATTATTCATTTCAACATCCCCTAATTTTTTTGACAGTAACTTTTTGGTAATACTTATAAAAAACCTAATTTTAATTTTTTTATATGCAGAGTCACACGAAGCCCTGCAATATTCAAAAAACACCGCGTGAATCAAGTGACAGGAGATACAAATTAACATTCACACATTTTCCAAATAAAAAGGTATGCTTACTTAACAACGCTGGAAAAAAATTGTTCATTTTGACGTGATTCAGCACACACTCAATTTTTGTAATAACCTCACAACTTCACTCAGCGCCCTAGCAGCTAAGCATCAAAATAGAAATTTGTAAATATTTCGAAAATGATCACTTTCAGCGTTGTTGAGAACGTGTACCTTTTTCATTTGGAAAAGATGTGGGATTTAGGTTTCTTCATGAAAATTACCAAAAGTTTACAGTCAAAAAAAAACAGTTAGTGTAATTTGAAATGAATAATGACAGCGTACGCAGCGCCCTCTAGATGTTACATGGAAATGACTAAGAAATTATGATTTTCCAGGTCGAAAAAACTCGGGTTACAAATTAGGTACAAATATAGCTTCCTTTTTGCAAAAATTATTTTTGAAAAGCGAACAATGAAAATCCAATTTCAACACCCTGTATCTCCGAGGCGAAGCATTTCCGGACACAAGTTTATGTAGGAATCAGTCACTTGAATATTTTAACGTACTTATGTTACACCCTGTATATGTTTATTCGTAATTCAAATCAATGCTACATATATATGTACAAAATGTATATATCTCCTTTTCTTAATACGTATTTTCAGGTCTTATTGTTACAATTATTTTGTTTCAATAACAATTATGAAATTATAATAGGGTATGTTTAAATGATATTAAGTTTCTATAAATAAAAGGAGTATGTTATGCTTTTTCAGTACCATACCGTAAATTCAGAAGAAAAATATAATTCGAACACGAAATAGTGGTTAGAAACTTCTAGCTTATTCTTTAAATAAAAAACTTCCCCAGATTGGCCTATCAGAAGATATCCCTTCGAAATGCAATCTAATTACCTTTCAAAAATTTCCCCGAGTATCTGTATTTTCAAATTCACGTTTTTTATGTGATTGTCATTCATAGTCCCTATTATGTAGGTACCAAAAGATGCAGCTCTTTGAGAGGAAAAATATTATGTAAGCAAATAAATTTGGATTTCATTTTTCCCGTTATCTCTTCAAATCATGAGGACGCGGCTAAAAACAACCTTTTTTCAGATCCCTTCGAACTTCAAAATAGAGTCAACTTGTTGAAAGAAGAGGAGCGATCTTACCTCCACGATCTTTTGGGTCAGCTAATGGCTTGCAAAGGAAGATCGTGTACAGTTGGGCATCACCCGAAGATGAGAACAAGTTCAAATGTTTTGCCTTTGCATTCTGTTACTCCCCAAAACTATAGAAAGAAAAAGCTGACGGAAGAAGGTGAGTTTTGAACAATCTCACATTTCAATTTTTTGAAGTGAAACAAAGCATTATCGCATTAACACAAAAACATTTCATGAGGTTAGCACTCTGGATAATGTCCAGAAAATTCAATTACCGAATAGGCAACTCCGTTGTATAGTATACATTTTCCTTAGGCAGTTTCTGAAAATTATCAGTGTTACTTTTATATTGCATTATTGTGTTATTTTGTTTGATGGAAATATTGAAAACATTTTTTCTTCAAATATTCGTCTTGCAGCCAAAGAGGCCGCTGACATCGCTTGAGGTATGAATCATATTTTCGATGGGGAAAAAGTTCAGTCTTGCCAAAACCTTCGTTCTCATATTCTGATCACAATTCAGCTGATAATAACAGGGTTTGTCCACGACTCTCGTATTAAATATTCATAATGCATTTGTTTCTTCAAGAATTGCGATATCCGCCAGTAATCACTAGTGAATAATGAAATAATTTTTTACTACCATAATATTGATGGTAGTGAAACACATGTATCACTAATTTTTTTTTATTTTTGTTGTTGTTCCCAATATTGCTTTTGAAATGTATGGGATATGCAGTAGCTGTAGAAAAAATATAGTATTCCACTCGTATATAATGGCTATTATACGCTCTCTGAATAATATACTGTTGTTCACTTATTGAATTATGTGATTCATATTTCTACAGCTCATTTCCCAATCATCAACAGTTAACAAACGAATTCAGATCAATGTTAAAACTAAAGCAGCTCATTACCTGTAACTTCAGATCGTGATGTGCTCATTTTAGATGCGAAGGTTGAAGAAATACTCTTTTTAAGGGAAGGGGGTAGGAAAAGTGAGTAGCGGTAGCATCGTAATGTTACTTTGAGAATAACCCTCGATTTTGAATTACACAGTACTTTTAGACGACAAGAACTTTCTACCCTGATTATATGAAGAATTAATGAAATCCTTTTGAGAAGCATAAGTGAGTGTTCGAAACATGACACATTTCCATGTTCGAACGATATGCGTAATTTCACACGCCACCATCTATCAACTGAAGCAAGATGCATAAAAACTCTGGTGCGTTAATATATACTTAATAAATCGCCAAGTCCAAATTCTCGTTATATCGCATTCTTGATCTTGAATAAGATGCCTAGGAAACCCTGGTGTATCTACTTATACCTGAATAATTTTGGGATAAACTTGGCGAAAAGCGATTGCTTGATTTCTGAGATCGCAAAAGCTCCAGATCGCTATTGTAGATGGCGATCAGTCATATACCATATGAAGCTTAATTTTCAGTATTATTATTTGCCTACTGAGATTTTGACAGCCCTGACAGCCAATCAAATGCGTTTCAGAAAACGTGCATGTAACGTGGAAACCTACCGTTAACAACCTGTCAATACTGTCACTGTCACCTGCTTCCTCTACAAGTTTTTAGTGTTTTTATATCAGTTTGTAAGACAAGACTTTGATTCCGAGAAAATCTACTTAGTGTATTGAAAGTGATAGACTGTCTTGGAATTGGGGATACACACATCAGTTATGCAACGGTTCAAAATACGTATCACATCGATATTTCCTTTATTTACTTTGTTTTCAATATCTCATTATTAAGAGCTACAGATGTTTCCTCCTCGATATAAGACTTTCGCTCAAGCTGAAACGAATAAAATTAGCTACAACTCTACATTCATGTTATTATTTTAGGGCGATTTATTTTGTACTGACCTCAGGTACTGAATAAAGGATAATATTCAGATCCCTAGATTTTGACTGACCACACAAAATACGAAATCTTCTACACATCGTGAAAAAGTACTTATAATAACTTCAACACTTATTCTACTTATATAGACTTTTAAACACTGTTGAGTGCGAAGAAATAATTTCAGTTTTCATTGACAATAATAAACATCAAAGTTACGTCAATCTGACAAAACCGACATTTGACAGATTTTCGAAAATGCCCATATAATGCCCCCTATACAAGAATTAGAAAGATTTTGTAATCGTCGATTGTTTTTCGCCAAGAAATTCTAAACAATATCGAATCACTAGATACACCAGGGTTTCCTAGGCATCTTAATCTTGAACAATTTCAACTAAAGAAATACCGTCGAGAGATTGCCAATAGAGGTGCACTTTATGAATCTAGTAACGTAAAGTCAAATTTCCTGCCCACCCGACGGCGGTTTTGTAGGTTATATGCATTCGAAAACACTAGCCTGAAAGAATGTTTATTTCATGATTTTGAATTATTGTTTTTTCAACCTTTTCCACTAGACATGTAACAACCATTGTCACTGATGCTGGAGAAAATGTGTTGAACTAGGAAATTCTGGAAAACAATCACTAAATCACAAAAATATTACTTCTTCCCAAGTAGGTTGAGAAAGGTCATTCAAGGTGAAGTATATTTTCATTATTGTAAGAATAATTTCGGGTTCTATTATTAATCGACATCAGTTTTGATTCTGGGATTTTCAGAACTATATTCTCTTTTCAAAATATGTGTCGAAACTATCATACATTTTCCAATACTAAGACAGTTTATCTGCGGTAGCAACTTGATATATTATGGAGATGGATATCATAAATTCGGTACTATTAATACCACACAATGCAAAATGTTTCATTATAAACGTACTAGATGTTGAAAAATCACTCAACAATAGCAACAATGAAAATAAAAACTTGAGAAATACGACGTGAAATGAAACGAATAAAACTGATTGGAAAAGAATTGAATATTGACTGTATCGGAACTTCCAAAAGCATTCAAATTTAAAATACTTCAAATCAAAGTATCAATCTATAAAACCTGTCTGTGAGGGGTTGTTAGGGTGGTCTGTCTAGACAATTTTTGTGTACAAATTATTCTATTGGTGAACAAAAGAACCCGCCGTAGTTTAACCAATGAGGTCGTCGGTATCGAAATTCTCTGGAATTGCAGCTTGGAAAAATCGCATTTGCATCATCACCTGCCGTCAAAAAATATAAGCCCTCCCTTTGATTTCTCAGATCGAGAGGAATTGACTAAACAAAAGCATATTTGTCAACATAGCAGGGTTTTTATGCATCTTGACATAAATTCTATGCTGCAATTGGTTACGAATTTCTTAAGACAATGTACTTTATTCCCACAAGTTGCAGCGACCATTTGGTGAATTTATTGCTGCATCCTTCAAATATATACCTAGATTAAAATTAGTTTTTTCACTTGAAGGAATTATGAAAAAAAATTACAATGAGTTCATTCCAAATGCATAAATGAAAAAAAAAATAAAATTAGATGAGATGATGTCTGCATTTATCTCATCAACATTCAGAGTACTGTTTTCTATTGGTGTGAATGAAAAAAAAACTAGAAATTGTAGCAATTGACGTATTGATGCAACTTCTGGTAGCGTCCAGTTGCTGTAAGAAGTAGCAACTATACATTGCATCGTAAAATTCAGGCGTACACTACCTCAACTTTTTCAACTGTCGATATATCGTGCAAGATAATCGGGTATGATATTCTTTTCTAAATTTTCTGATCATTCCAACGGATTTCGACATTCTCATCAGTTATAAAAAAATATAAGGGGTAGGAAGATTTCTTCGGGGAGCGACGGACATATTATAGTTTGGTGCGATTTGTTAGCTGCATATACGTGACTGATAAATCAGGAATAGAGTCGTATATTGTGTAAATAATTCATTTATAAATTGCAAAATGCTTTAGGCTTCTAGGACATCATCAGTGCGATACCTCTGCAAGTAAGTAATAGTCGTGAAATTTGTTTCAAATTGAAATTTAAATACTTTTTTTAATTACTTACTCGTCAAGTATATGAGAAGATCCTTCAGAATTGAAGTACAAAACTTTTGTAAAACACTACTCTGAGTAGGCATGAACATTACAATAAGTACCCCTTCGGGTTTAACATATAAAAATTTTTGTGTCAAATATGTTATGACCTTGAGTTAATGTGTCAACTTCACTTCCTTTTAGTCCTCGTGCTCGTCACTCAGCACCCTGGAAATAATTTAATTAAAATATTTTAAAAGAAAATTTTAATTTGGTAAACCCAAAAGGGTACTTACTTACTGTAATGTTCATGTCTACCCAGAGTAGTGTTCTACTACACTGGAGGATCTCCTTGTATATACTTTTTTTCAAGTAAGTAAGTTATTTATAATCCAAAGAAACATTATATATTTATAATTAGGGAATAACTATAAGCACAAAATCATTCAGGAAGTATTTGAAGTGGAAAAAAATATGTATAGGTAAACGAACATATCAAAGAGCAGTCAAAAATGAAATTGCTCTAAGCAAAGGTCAATTGAGTGAAGAAAAAATAAATAAAAAAAAACAATGAGTGCAGAAATTTTTTTTTTAATATCTGTTAGCTGGATAAAAACTTTTTCAAACTCTGCATGAATTTTATTGTCGATTGATATTCTTTTATTTCATTGGGAATTGAATTATATATCATGACACCACTCTGATATGTTGATTTTTTGCCAATGTCTGATTGAATTTTATTCTTTACCAATAAATTTTTTGTTTTGTAGAGTGATTGTATGTCAAATTTCGCTGAAAATAATATTAGATTTTTTACTATTATTTCTGATAGATTGGATAAAACAGGTGATTTTGAGTTTATGATGAGAATTTAGGCCCAATAGTTTGTTTGGCTTGTATAAGTTTGATGTCGATTCTGAATAAGATAATTCGTAAATACACTTGATTGTTTTGTTTTGTAAAGTTTTGTGAGGTTTCATTAGATATTTACTTGCTGTACCCCAGACAGAAATGAGAATATGTAGATGTGAATAAATAAGACTAAAATGAATATTTTTCAAAAATATCAGAGAGAAAGAAAGTGTCTTATTTTGAAAAAAATTCCAATAATTACTTGACGAGTAAGTTATTCCAAAAAGATTTTAAAATTCAATTTGAAACAAATTTCACTTTTACTTACTTGCAGGTCGAAAGCGTTTTGCAATTTACAAATAAATTATTTACACAAAATACGACTATATTCCTGATTTATATTATAGTTTACCAGTTTCAAATATCACTGAAATATTTCCATATATTCTTACAAAAGTCAACCTTTTCTAAAACAACATTTATATCAGTTGCTAGGGCCCTTCCGTTAGTTCAAGAACGTTCGTATACAAACGATTTTTTACAAAGCAGCAATAAGTAAGTAGTAACTTAGAGCATGCCATAGCAACTATGAATAACTTTCGCATCTGCTGTCTAGCATCCAATTCACGGAATCACCATTTCTCATTCAGTTGTGACTGAGGCTTTTAGACGTTTCTAGAGCAAGTAAGAGTTCATCTCAAGATGAGTGGAAACCTTGGTGTGAACGATCATACCGGTGAAGGTATTAGTCAGATTGGTATCTATAGATCGTAATTTAATGAATTATAGGACGTATTTTCTTTAGAGGAATGCAAAATCGTCTCACTCACTTAAATTGCTGTAATTTTTTAGCGGAGAGTAATCTTCCTAATTAGGAATAAGATTTTAAATTTCCAAATAAATATTTTAGGAGTATCCAAAAATTTGCAAACACTCTTCGTTCATAAGTCATTCAAAAACCTTTCTTTAATTCGCATGAAGAAAGATTCTGTTTGCAACAGCTACTTTCCTGACTGTATGTCGCGACGGTCACTGAATCACATGGAGATCGCTTTTCTTGCTCAATTTGTGTACCAAACACACGAAATATGAATTATAAAGTGTGAAAAAAGGGGATTTTGTTTCACTATTTGTCAAAAGCTGCCAAAAGTTGGTGTATGTAAGATAATCGATTAACATGCATACATATTGGCTTCTGGTCAAACAGTATATAGGGCAGAACAAAAAATATCGAATTTGTTCAAGAATAAAGTACACCATTTGCAAAACTAAGGGATGATTTCATGAGGAAAACTCATTAAGAAATGGAAGTTCCATCCAAATATGAAGTCTTATACTAAAAATCAAAAATATAGTTTTTCTAATTGTCCCCGTACGATGAATCAAAATTCTGATTAGTACGTATTGAAAGTAACTGCAATCAAATCACAGCATCATTAGTAGATCATATGCCTTGTTAAAAAAGCAAATTGCGAAACACTAGATGAGCTATGTCAAATATCGTTGAAACAAAGATGGATTTGGGAGTTAACAAAAAAACAAATAAAGAAAGAAAAGGCATGTGAATTTTGAAAAAGTATTTCAATTTGATGCGATATATTCGGAAGTTATTTGGTTATAGCAACTTTTAATATGTACTGATCAAAATTTCGAATTATCATACCGAGATGATAAAAAAAAATTATCACAGAGTTTTAGGCTGACTACATAATTGGGTGAAACTTCCACTTCTTGACAACTTTTCCTCGTTACAATATCCTATATTTTTCAAAATGGAGTACTTTATTCTGGAACAAATTCAATATTTTTTGTCCTGCCCTGTATATTCTTTGACCAGAAGCTAATCTAGTAGGTCGGTTATCGAAAATGCACCAACTCTTATCGTAATCTTAATTTTGGGTGCACAACTAAAAAAAAAGTTCGTTATACACTTTTTGAACCTCACTGTACATTTATAGCATTTCCACACACACAGAAACTGTAACAAATGAGAAATGAAATATCCCTTCTTTATACCATTTAAAGCTGTTTCGACCTAGACGGGCATAATCAAACGAATCCATACTTATAGGACGGAACTACTGTAACGTTAGTTACAAAATATAGATGGTGGAAAAACATAGGAAGTTTCATTTCTAATTTTTCATGATGATTCCTTACCACAAAGTCGCCACATCCATCAATGTATACACCAAAAGTACTCTGCAATTCGTGAAGAAATATCCAAATTGCAATCCAAAATAGAAAATATTTTGCAATTCATGATTAAGCTATCGTATACAAATTGAGCAAGAATTTTTTTTTTATTCAGCGCCTGTCGCGCCACATAGGGGAAGTAGCTTTTTAAAATAGAATTTCCTCCTTGTGAATGGAATGACCGTCTATGAATGATTTAAATTTATCAGCAGACAATGTTTACTTGTACTTCTTTCAAATAAGCTTCTTGATGTTTTGAAATTAATTTGGAGGAGAAAAAGCCACAACTAGTTCATTTTTTGATAATATCATGGCATTGAACCAGTTTTGAAATTTCGGCTATTCTGAAGTAGAGGAAATTCTGACGACGAATCAATAACTATATATGACTTTTATGAACTAAATATGACTTATACAAATCAAACTCCTTCACAGAAACTCGCCCCGAATTTCGTTCATCTTGATGATTCACGCCATACTGTCAGATTTTTCAATCACTCCCAATAAACACGAAAAACAAGTATTACAGCACTACTTGGACGAATTAGTCCTGAAAAACGTTCATATTCACATACCTCATAGAGATAGATAGCACTGTAAATAATTTAGCTGTCTTGATAATGTAAAAAGCTGCTTTACGCAACATGCTATCGAACCCTTTAACTTTTTCCTTCTAAACACTATGCACGCTACTCTGCTTCGAAATTCTCTCAGCCTGTTAGTTGAGTAAGACTACCACTTTCAGTTGCAACTTCAACACCGTTCCATCCTTGAAATTATTTTCGCAATGAAACACCTAGCACGGAGATTTCGGAAACTTGCAGTAGCTGTGAATTTATCAAAACTTCTAAGGGAACAATCCATTTACGCCAGTCTCAACTTACCTACACTGCACACAATGGAATGAAACCTGCCCAAAAAAAAAGTAATTTTGTGGATAACACCACGAATGGCGTTCAACGTTTCGGAAAACAAATTTGTTTCCGTTTTCAAAACTCATCACGAATGCTTTAATTCTATAAAGGTTCTTAGAAAAACTGCTAATTTTTTTCACATTGTGATAGGTTTGTAATCCAAGAAACTGTGAAGGAAATCAGAATGGAATATAACAATCATGAAATGAAATTTGAGAAAAAAATAAATCAACAATGTGAACGATTGCAAAATGCCACGAGTTAAAAAAATATATGAAATTATGCTTATGTTTTGCCCCTGTAAAATGTACCGCCTGTGAATTCTAAACCGCGAAATGATTGCATTTAGACCTACCTATATTGCTTTGGCAACAATCTTATTCATCTTGATATCACCCCACCTAGCTGTAAGGAAAATAAGTGGGAATTGCCCTGATTTGAAAACGTTACGAGTATTGTTGGAATTTTATAACGATTTTTCTTTACAAAATCAGTTATTTCGGCGAAACATTTATAAACCAACTGTACTAATTATTTATATTAGAATAGAAAATGAAATAATTTTTGACATATATAAACATTATGAAAGAATTTGACACAAGGTACTGAGGCCTGCCAGATTGTGCAGTACCAGGTTCAAATCCGCTTTCCGTCCATTTTTTTTGTTAATCATTCCTCATCTCCCTCACGAAACGATTTCAATTGAATCAATTGAAATTTCCATGACTTCGAGTCAGATTATATGTACATAACCCTATTCATTTAAATTTCAAATATTTCTGGCATGAATTTCTTCTACCGAATATATCTCCCACGAGCTATTTAATGTTATACCTAACATATACAGAGATGGTTTTTTTCGCATGCAAAAAATTCCACTTGATAATAAACCATTTCGTTCTCTCATGATATACTGTTGATTTTAGACCTTGGCGCCACAGAAAAACCTGGAGGTCATCGTACAGCCAGGCAAGACACAAAAGGAAGGGACACCAACACCACGTCAACGACGAGGGCAGCGTTAAAGAGGGTTGGTATTAGAAAAAGACGAAAATCGTGAGGCGGAATCTCAACAACCAACGACTGAAAATTCTTGTTAATTTTAGCACACATTTAAAAGGAATTGTGATCTCTAATTTATTAACAAATTGTAATAATTTAATATTTTTAGGAGCTTAGTGCTTTCTGTGTACGTGTAAAAATAATTTAATATGTACAGATACCAAAAATTAAAGAGTCAGATACGGTGGACTTTTGTTTATTTACTCCTAGCAAAACCTTGGGTGATCTTGAGTTCAAAAAAGTGGCAGTTCAGAATGAATAGGTTCGAATATTATTCTAAATGAAATAAGAACAATAAAATTACACGTAAACCATAATGCAGCCTTGAACGCATACTATGCTTATATATATTCCAGACTAAAATATATCGACGAAAAATTATCATGGAATAAGCACATTGAAAAAATTCGAAAAAAAGTATATCCTCCTATTGGAATTCTTTTCAAAATAAGACACTTCCTTTCTCTGAAAATTTTGAAGAATATTTATTTTGGTCTTATTTATTCACAACTACATTATCTCATTTCTGTCTGGGGTACTGCAAGTAAATCTAAAATGAAACATCTCAAAAGTTACAAAACAAAACAATCAAGCAGCGTATTTACGAATTATCTTATTCAGAATCGACATCAAATTTATACAAGCCAAACAAACTATTGGACCTAAATTCTCATCATAAACTCAAAATCAGCTGGTGTATCCATTATATCAGAAATGACACTAAAAAATCTAATCTTATTTTCAGCGAAATTTGTCAAACAATCACTCTACAAGACAAAAAAATTTGTTGGCAACGAATAAAATTCAATCAGATATTGGCAAAAAATCAATATATCATAGTGGTGTCATGATATATAATTCAATTCTAAATGAAATAAAAGAATATCGATCGACAATAAAATTCAAGCAGAGTTTGAAAGAGTTTTTATTCAGCTGATAGCTATAAAAAAAACTTACACTTGTTTTTTTTTCCTTTTAATTTTTCTTTATTTGTTCTTTTTCTTCTTCGCTTAATTGACCTTTGCGTAGAACAATTTCATTTTTGACTGTATGTTCGTTTATACATATGTATATGTTTTTTTTTCTAAACTCGTCATGATTTTGTGCTTATAGTTATTCCCTTATTATAAACATGTAATGTTTCTTGGGATAATAAATAACTTACTTAAAAATATGGAATAATATTCTGGGGAAATTCTGTGGAATTGAACAGAATTTTCAAAATGCAAAAAACCTGTATTAGAAATATTTTTAAACTCAAAAAGGAAGACGGTTGCAGGGAGGTATTCAAACAACAAAAAATCCTTACACTACCCTGTATTTATATTTATAAATGTGCATATGTTGCGATAACAAATTACAAATAATTCATAAAACAGTACGAAACGAATCATTTCCACTGCACCAGATCTTTGAAACTGAAATTTGCCCAAATACAGAAGAATTTTGTGTATCAAATTTTGAAATTTTGAACAACGTTGCCAAGAGTTCAGAAGACTCTTCAAATACAAGTTCAAGAAGAAATTCAAAGAGTATTTGATAGAGAAAACATTTTATAGCGTCTCCGATTTTTATGATTAATTTTTCTTTTTTATTCTCCAATTTATACCCTGTTCCACACTGTAAATTATCATGGAATAAACGTTTTATTATTATTATTATTATTAATACCAAGAAAGTAAAGTGTTTTATGACGGATATGTATATACGTCAGCTATGGCAAACGCGGTAAAATATCGACCAACGTAGGCGAACCCACGAACCGCTTTCGAAAAAAATAGAATTGGACATAGTCTACAGAACAGATAATACAAAGAAATGACTTTCAAACAGTACCAGCAAACAAGTTATTACAAGAGACCCTCTTTCCCGATTGGAGAAAAAATACACAAAATCTCTTCGAAAATGTATCCAAGTTAGGAATATAATATATATAAGCTAGAAGTGAAGAGAAAATGTTTCAATTCGGTGTACCGCAGGGAACCGTTTTAGGACCACTTTTATTCAATATTTATCTCAACGACCTTTTTAATATTGAAACTGTATTTGAAATTCATAGTTTCGCAGATGATACTGTCATATTATATGGGGAAAAAAACTGGAATGAATTACAAACCAAAACTACATAAGATTTTGAAAAGAGTAAAAATTGGTTTCGCGATTATAACTTACAGTAAATTTTGAGAAAACAAAATATGTCCCATTCTCATTTTATAATATTTCCCTACCGGACTTAGGACCCCTAATACTTCATGATAATACTAGCATTGAAAAAACTGATAGTATCAAGTACATAGGAGTTATAATTGATAAACATCTGAAGTGGGACAAACACATAGCCTTCCTTTTTAAGAAATTACGAAGTTTATTATCAAAGTTCGAGTATCTCAAAACATTTATGAGCGTAAAAACCCTTAACATTCTTTATTTTTCATTAATACAGTCCCAATTGAATTATGGGATTCTGGCTTGGGGGGGGGGGTTATGAAATCCCACATTAGAAATCTTTAAGTTCTTCAAAAACGGTTTTTGAAAATAATATGTAATAAGTCTTATTTGTATCCAAGTGAAAATCTGTACATAGAAACACATAAAATGGACATAAGACAATTATTCGGATATAACATCATGATTTATATCCATAAACACAAATTGAATATAAATTTCAATAATCATATAATACAAGGAATAAAAATAATATCACTTTGAAAAATACAGTTAAAACAACAATGTCTCAGAAAAATTTCAAATATTTATTGCCATTCTATCATGATTTGATTCCAAATCATATAAAAATGATCAAGTCATTAGTATCTTTCAAACTACAGATTAAAAAATGGATTCAAGAATGACGTCGAAATTTATTTCATGAAATCTCTCACTTCTGTTAAGAAAATTAGTTAATTTTTCAATATTATTTTGTTGAATTCTACAAATTTATCAAATATATTATACATAAATGTAATTCGTATTTCTCGCAACAAGTTTTTAACTTCGCGGGTATAATTGAACTGTGTATTCACCTTTTTACAAATTGATGTATATGCTCTTTTTTATGAATTTTGAATAAACTTCATTATTATTATTAATTCGCATCACAATTTCGGAAAACTTAAGCAAAACACTATCATGTACTTTTTCTCGATTCATTCCTTTGATGACTAACTTAAGCGATTCTCAAGATAGGTAATAATCTGTACTGCCTGATGAAAATTTACCTTCAGGAACACATTTTTTTTTGGAATAATTAAATAACTTTACGGTCTTCAATGGACCCTGAATGTGTTAAAGACGTACAGGTCGAAACTAGGCTCAATTTCGTGTACATTTCCAAGAATAATTATGCCATATCAAGAAGTTATGGATTTAGAGGTAGTCTCTAATGTTACAGGTATCATTATCATATCACCCGAAGACCTGAAACTTCAGAACTTAGTGTTGAAATTGTAAAAAAATATACAAAAAATTCAAAAGAAAACTACTCGTATTTTTTTCTAGAAGACCTTTGTCTCACCCCAATCTGTATAAATTTGTCATCGAAATATTTTCAAACTAATCTCCGGAATGGATTGTTTTTCCCATATTTCCACTGAATGGAAACAACCTTTTCCAACATTTGAATGGCGTAGCTTTGCCATTTCATCTGAGAGAGGGTAGTTGCAAAACGTACAATAAGGAATATCTCATTTCCATCAACGAAGTTCACGGGAATCATTCAAGTTCAATCATGTTGTGAAAAATATTGTTCATTTTGGAATCTATAGAAGTGTGGAAGGGAAGACTTCTAATCTACACCAAGAAGTTGCTGTGTTAATTGAAGACAGGTTCTTTTGAAAGAACTGTCTCCTATTGATCGACAACTTCTCTTATAGCTCAAAATCGATTATAAAAAACAGTTAGAAGAAACAGGGTTGGGCTGATTAAAACCAAGTGATTAAAATCACGATTGAAATCATGATTTAAAACGCTTGATTTTTTAAATTAAAATCATGATTTAAATCAATTTTTGTTTTTTTATTCAGAACCAGATAACAACATAATATAAAAGTTTTCTCTAAGATCAAAAGGAGTATCTGCTTTTAGCAAAAACAACAAAAAAGGAGCACATGATTCCAAATTCTTAAACTAAACGTAACACATACAATTTTATTACTGTATATTTTCAGTCTATTCATTTTCGTTATACAATTCAAACAAAAACACGTGTTTTCCTCCTTTTTCTATGACTAATCTGTTTCTAATATCAGAGTGTACGACTAGCGAAATGCGTGAAATTGTCGGGCAACGTCAATTTATAGGTTGAGAAGGAAAACAAGCCTCGACAAGAATATTCTTGCAAAAAGCACAACAAACGCGTTCGTGTTCGTGCCTCACTCGGCACTGAATAGCGAGTGTATAGGACACAAGGAAAACAAATCGCGACAAGAATTTTCTTGCAAGAAGCGCGATAAATGCGTTGTCACAACTTTTTGAGCCGCAAATTGTATTAAAATTTTTGGACTCATACATTAAAATAATCAACAATAATTTCAAAGAATCAAAATGTTCAAATTTTATATTCAAATTTAAAGAATCAAAAATATCAAATAAATCTTGATTTTTTTTTTAAATCAGATTTTGCCCCACCCTGACAAGAAATGATATTTATGGAGAAACGTATAGTGGTTAAACCGCTTCCAGTTTTAAAACTGATTCGTTCTTTCTCCTCTATTCTTTTTATGGAAAATGTCAGAATTGGCTCTTCAACTTATTCACAATTCTTCCTCTTCTATATTCCTTTTGGAAAATCTATCAGATTTTCCAAGAGGAGAATAGAAGAGAAATAATCGTGAATTAGTGTTGAAAACGAAAGCGGATTTTGTTTCTGAAACGTTAACAACGATAGTATTTTTGTAGATATTGATTACACTATAACTTCATTAATACCAACGAATATGACTGAGTTCCTCTTGCAAGCTTTGTTCTGTAGGTTTTGTGAAGGAAATAATATTTCAGAAATGAAAATGCTGCATATAGGTACAGCCGTATTCATAGTCGGTCGCCGGGACAGCCTGCGAGTTGCCCCTTGAATTCGGCCTTAACCACCGTAGTCATTGGATCACATTTGCCTGGCGATTCGTCGACGTTTCTCGCGGCGAATGACTATGAATATGACTGATAGTATTCGATACGATTACTTTTAATGTGGCAAAAACGTGCTATGTGTTTGATTTTCTATTCGTTTTGATGGTATATCAATTAATCGATCAAGGTATACTTTATTGTCGAATGAACAAGGTTCTTAAAGACAAATCTTGTATACATATATAACTAACGATTGGGTAAGATTACATAGATAAATTGAGCTTATGGGTTTCACACAGTCAAGATACAATTGAAGAAGGATAAAAATATGTCTGAAATATAGTAAATACAGTACTAACAAACCTAATTCCATGCATTGACAAATTTAAAATTGAATAGTTGATAGAAAGCAATAATAATTTATGCATATTATTAAATTCGTGAAAATATATGTATGAAGAACCTTGGCTGAATACAGACTGGAGACGAGGAACTCATCTAGACTGTAGTAAGCTTGTTGTACGATGATTTTTTTATATCTCCTCTGAATCGCCTGAGACATGTAGAGTCCCTATCGGCTGTGGGTATGTTATAGCAGTTATCATTTGTTTCATTTTTATGTATTAGAATATACCAAGATCATTGAATAACGTTCTACAAGAGTATCGTACCTTTTTTGCATATATACCGCAGAGCTCTTTTTTGCAATACAAGAACATTTTCATGAAGGAAGAGCAGCATGCGCCCCAAAATGCATTTCCGTTACTCAAATGTAATTGAATTAAAGCAAATTATGCGATTATTCGGATTGTTAATGTGGTGATGAAATTTGAGTTGTACTTGTTTTAATAAGATTTGATTTGTCGTAATTCGTTTTCGACGTTCCGCCAACATCTCAGCATGTTAGCATTTCCAGGAATACTAATTATTTGAAATTTCCTCATTAGGACATTTCTACTGCTCATTAACGGTAAAAAAATCAAACCACTGCGGCAACTCCTTCGCCTTTACTTTTAGAATTCAGCTCTTTTGCGTGATTCTAAGAACAGTGCGCAAGTTCCTCAGTTTTCAAAATTTCCAGAATATGAAACCCCTATCCAAGGAGCCCTAGTCGCTGAGGACTCCAAAATGAGAAGAAGAACCTATAAACCTATTAACAGGTAACAGAAGGTTGATGACATCCCCGAACTCAATAGTTATGGAGATATATAAAAGATACATCACATTCGGTCTAGCCATTCATTGTCTTTCTTCATTCAGTACGTCTGGAATAGAAGTGATCTTATAATCTAATTTGATAGTTATATAAAGCACTGCATAGTGAATCTACAATAAAAATTTCTGAAATTACTTGAACATTGGTAGTTGGCTTTACGAATAACGCTGAAATATGGAAATGGGTCAGAAACCGAACATCAATCTTCAAACCCGTTGTGCAAAACTCGAAAGGCAGAATGCGGGACTCATAAACCAAAATAAGGATATCAATAAACAAAACGAGAAACTCGAGTTCGAAATCAAGTACTTGAAAGATATTCTCAGTGAGGTGAAAGATGCCAATAACATTTTGAAGCAAAACAATGAACTATTATCATTGAAAATTCAAAAATTGGTAGCAGTGGAAGAAAACCAAGTGAAAGTGAAGCAAGGAAAGAAACCTGGGTATAGCAAAACAGAAGATGAAAATCTCTATAATGAAGACAATCGGGATATTACTGGAAGTACAGCAAAGAATTTCAATGACAGGGAAGGCCACCATCAAAGTCAGTGGGATGATGATAATAGTGGAAAATATGAAGCGAGTCAAAAGGTCATCTCCAATGGATACCACGGAGTAGAGTGCAGTGATGACGATAGAACAAATACCATTTCAAAAAGTAGAGCAAACTCTGATTTGGACGGACGAAGCGACAACAGAAGGAATGCTAAAAATCACTATAACGAAAATAACTCGGATGATATTAGATTCGATGGAGAAAAGCCGTATAACCAAACTCAATCAGATTATGCAAATGGCAGCGTGAAAGTAAGTTCCGATAGCCGAACAGATCACAGCCTTTACCATTACAGACGAGAGATAAACAGTGACAACGCAAAAGATGATGCCATTCCAGTGGTGAATACAAATGAAAAAAATGGATACCACCAAACTCAGTGTGAAGATGACAATAGGGCACAACGTTGCCTTAGGTTTAATTCAAATAGACGAGACGTTAACAGGGCCAAATCGCAGAATGCCTATAGTCAAGACAACTTGGATGATATTTGGTTCGATGGAGATAGCGGGTATAATCAAGTTATGTCTGATAATGACAACGAGAAGCTAAACTCCGATAATCAAACTGACCAAAGTTTATATTGTTATGGACGACATATTCCAAGTGATAATTCAACTTCGAAAGATAAATGGGATGATAATGGGAGTTCCAATTCCTATGAAAAACATTTCTCTCGTCAAGATCAGTGGAATTATAATAATGACACTGGAAGAGTGACTTCAACTAACCAACGCCAAAATCAATGGCATTCCGGTGGGGGCGATGAAGTTCATTCAAACCGAAGGGTAGAGAAAAAATTGGGAAGATTTAATGGGAAGAAAAACAATTGTAGAAGCCGAAAAAATACCGAAAAGAATTACAACAGTACTTCAGAGAGATGGTAATTGGACAAAGACGGTCAGGATGACCCCAAGCCATGCCATCTCCTCATTCCCCCAGTTTCCAGTGTTTTTTATAGAATAGTCTTTTATCATAACTAATGTAAACATTTCGTGAATAAATTGTTTATATTTCAACAAGTGAGCATTTTCAATTCAACATTCTGTATTTGCCAATTTAATTCGTGAGTAATTGGTCCTTTTAGGTTATTGAACATTACATACTTACCTGTTCTGTCTGGAGTTTCTAGGAACAATATATCGAAACAAGTGTTTCTAAAACAACCCGGATTTTGGGAATATAACAAAAGTTGTTTCAAGTCAAGTATTCTAACTAACTCTTGTAGCTGCATGACTTGTACTTTCATGAAACAGACCCCAGGAGGCTTATTCCTGAGAGTTGACTCCTTCATTTAGTCATTCAGATGTGTTTGATGACTAAATCTGCTCAGCAGTTATTTCAAGATGTGACGAAGTTTTCCAATTTTCAGTTGAAAAATTAACTAGAACAAGGACCTGACATTTCGTAATGGAATACCTTGAGCACCAGCAACAATTGTCTCAAACGTTGATAACTATTCGTTTGTTGACCAAGTTGAAAGAGCTGTTCGAGAGAACAAAAATAAATAGACACCACTATATGAATGAGTGTGTATGATTGTTGGGTTTGAACTGCTCATGGCGATTGAGAGAAAGAATCTGACTAGATTCTCTTGCATTCTTTGTCAAATGATATTGGCTTGGCGGGATTTCGAATTGAAAAATTTCGTTCACTCTCACATTATAATAGGAATCAATCAGAATGAAAATTATATTGTTACATATGGTGCAAAGATGATTTGATTATCGTCAGTGTTCAAGTACGCTTACTGACTATATCGTGCAAATCTTTTTTTATTGGTTTTTGAATGATCTGTTCTGTGTGGG